>CAUYUJ010014558.1:381730-394684 GCA_963575745.1 Prorocentrum cordatum
GGTGTGTGTGTGCGTGGGGTGTGTGTGTGCGTGTGTGGGTGTGTGGGTGTGTGTGTGGGTGTGAGTGCATGTCGGTGTGTGCCTGTGTGTGCGAACATGTGTGAATTAGTGTATGTGCGTGTGGTTGCACATGTCGGTGGTGCGATTCCTTAACCTCAGGGGCGCGCTTCGCCAAATATTCAACGGCGTGCAGAGCTTTTGCTGAGCCTCACGAAAGAACGAGAGCTGGAGGCGGCTCGGCAGAGGTCTCTGCCCCAACAAAATTGAGCCTCGATTGAGCCGTCATTGCTTCGCCCCATCTAGGTGGGGCCATTCACCGCTGGTGCTAAAAATAATCCTCTTCACCATCATCAGTCGTTCTCCCTCATGCCGCCTCCGCTTCCTGCCTCTTCACCAGCGACCCCTACTCATAAGTCGTCTGCTCTCTTCTCTCTCTCTCTCTCTCTTTCTCTCTCTCTCTCTCTCTCTCTAGCTCTCTCTCTCTCTCTCTCGCTTTCTCTCTCTCTCTCTTGTTCTTTTCTCTCTCTCTCTCTCTCTCTCTCTCTCTCTCTATCTCTCTCTCGCTATGTATACGCATCTTTCTCTCTGCCTATCTCTCTCTCTCTCTCTCTCTCTGTCTGCCTGTCTCTCTCTTGCTCCTGCTCTCTCTGTCCATATCCTGTTTTCCCTCTCTCGTATTATCGCACTTGTCTTCCTCGCTACTATAATATTTTTCGCCCCACCCCACGCCTCATCATCATGATTCATGTCCGTCCGTGATATGTTCCTCTTGGTGGTGCTATTCCTCTTCGTGGTGTTGCCCCCCACTTCTAGTGTCATCATCCTCTTCCTCCTGCCTCCTCGACCTCATCCGCATCCTCCTCATCCTTGCTTCTCCTCATCCTGAGGCATCATCATCCTGAGGTCTCGACCGTCTCCGCCGCCTCCTTCTCCTTCTCCTCCACCTCATCCTTTGTACCCTCATAATCCTGTTCCTCCCCATCATTAGCACCATCATCAGAATCCCCCTCATCATCCGCCTCCTCTCATCATCATCATCATCACCACCACCATCATCATCATCATCATCATCATCATCCGTAGCCATTTTGGCTCAAGCCATTTTGGCTCAAGCACGAAACGCGCGGCCTGGCGCTTCGTGCTTGGTCGCTGCCGAGGGCCAGGCTCGAGGTTACTTTAGCCTCAGGGTGTGCGCGGTGGAGGTGCTTCTATTAGCCCTGTCAGATCCAACCTTCTGGGACGTTCTGGCTGCCGCGATGGCCGCCACTCTCTCCATGGACCAGAAGATGGATCAGCTGCTGGCATCAATGTCCACCGTCGTAGCCACCGTCAATGCCCACGACGCTAAGTTTGCCAGCCTCGCCAAAGACATGGAGAGCATGAAGACCGACATGCGCAATGAGATGGACATCAAATTCGAGCACATGCAGAACCATATCATCGCCCTGCAGCAGCGCCACGGCAACATCACGGGCGGCGAAGCCTCTGACGAGATGGTCGACACATGCCTGACGGTTTCACTACTTAGCGCTCAGACCGACCAGAAGATCAGCGTCATCAATGCCGCACTCGAGGAGCTGAAGACCTCTGTCGCTACGATTTCACGACCACCTTCGACGGCGTCTGGCATCGCCAGCACATGGGGGACCGTGGCCACGCCCCGTGGAGCTAGCGCCGCGCCTGCTGACAGGCGGAAGCTCTGGGTGCGAGGGTTCCCTGTCAAGCTGATGGCTTCTGCATTCGACAAGCACTTCGAGTTCCTGAAGACACTTCTCTCGCCCACCTACCGCGACAAGTGCAGCGCGATCACCAAGAGCTGCAAGTACGCTTACGTCATCATCTTCGAAGACGCCGACGACGCCAAGAATGCCCTGTTGCAGCTGCGTGCCATGACGCTAGAATGGGGAGATGGCAGTGGCTTTCGGCATCGGCTTCGGGTCGGCACCGACGAACCCATCGACATCCGCAAGAAAGGTTGGGTGCTGGGCCAGGTCTGGCAACACATCAAGCAGGTCATGACCGACGCTGGCACATGGCGTCCTGACTCGCAGCTCCGATGCAACAAGTACATGGGCCTCTGCTTCTTGGTCAACGGCGACCTCGTTGACGAGCTCGTCGTGTTGCAGAATGTCCTCGAGACCGACAACCCGAACGTCGAGCCCAACCGCGGCAACTTGAAGCGCTACGGCTTCACCGACGAGCAAGTAGACAAGCTGCCCGAGCTGGTCACTGCTGCGCTTCGCCGCGAATAGGGGCGGAGTGAGCCAGTATCTGGGAGCGATAGTGACGATGAATTCGATCCTGAACGTTTGCGAGCCCTGCTGCGAGAACGGGGGGAGGCCACCTCGACACCGCCTGACTCTCTTCCTCCTGAGAATGCTCCAGCTATTCATGATCCCTACCTTCCTGATCCACACTCTCCTGGGGGAGGTGAAGCTGCTCTTGCTGAGCAGCGGCATCCATTTGTTATTTCTCGTGCTATGGGTCTTGCTTCTTGGAATACTCGTGCATTTTTTGGCAGTGTTTACGGCGATCCACAGAGACAGCATCGGAAACAGCAGATTTTCAGAAGTCTTGTACAACGCTTTCAAGTAGTATTTTTGCAGGAAACCCACGGGACCGAAGAAGATCTTTCCTCGCTGGATCGTGACGTGCCAGCACACACGCACCTTGGCTCTTTTTGCTCTTCTGCGGCTGCGGGAGGCGTTACCATGTCTATTGATCCTTCCTTGCTCCAGCTCTTTCAGGACATCCACGTAGTTAACATTATCGATGGACGATGCATAGCAGTTACACTGACAGGCGAGAAAGGCACGCTGCAATTGATTAACTTTCACCTCGACCCTACCCTCTCCGACGTTGAGAAGGATCGTGTGATCCGCGCGTTGCTGCTCACGCTCTGCCTGCTGATCAGGCCACAGTCATCTTGGGAGGCGATTTTAACTTCTTGGAAGAGGGGGAGATGAGGACGTTCACAGACGGAAGGGAACCCACCCCTGAGAGGACCGCTATTCTACACATGTTTTCTCGGGCTTTCGGACACTTTGCTGAAGTTGCCCAACAGGAGCCCACTCATCGGACTGGGAGGAGGGAGGACGGTGCTCTCAGCCTTGGTCGCCTGGATAGGTTCTACATCTCTTCTGCCACCACCGACATTCTTGATGCGACACCAAGAAGCGGTGTCATAGGTCTTGCTCACGATGTCGCCCAGCCGAGCGACCATATTCCTGTTTGGCTTCAGTTTTCGCCTGGCGGCAGAACTACCCCGACGATCCCCTCCTGGATTGCCAAACATCCTGATTTTGGTTCTGAGGTTGACGCTGCCATAAGTTCGGTTGAAATGCCCAGGGACCCGTTCGAGTACCTCCTGTCCGTCAAAGACGCGATGTATGTTGCCAAGGATGCTCTGATGACTCGCATGTTCTTCCGAGGCCCCAACAATGATGCGCAGAAGTTGTCGGTTTACCTTAAGTTTCTACGGGCTGTTCGGGATGGCAAGTCTTGGGACGTTCGGAGGTGTATCCAGGCTATTCCTCATCTTAGTCTACATGTTCATGCTGATGAATGTTGTTTTAGAGATTCTGTGTCTTTTTATCGGGAAATGGCCGAGCTCCAGCATTCTCTGCTTCAGCGAGAAATTCGCGAACACGTCGAAGGTGGCGGAGCCCCCGACGACGATCGAGGCCTCAGGTTGCACCAGCTTCTGCGACAGTGGTCTCCCAAAAGGCGCCGAATCGTTCTGGTTTCGGTCCCCGACCCCACCGGGAACCCCTCGCCTGATCTCGAAGTCAGCGCTCAGAACCTTGCGCCCCACTGGGGGCGGGTCCATGCCGCGAAGCCTCAGGACAGGGGATACCACTTCCAGAAGACACTGTTGAGCAGTGAGATTCAGCAGGTTGCCCCAGGTATCGAGTGGACGCTCGACCTGCATAGCTTCATAGGTAAGCTCGTCAGCCGCAAGGACAGCGCGACTGGCCCTGACGGAATTCCCTACAGTGCCTGGCGGTTCGCTGGAGACGCTGCTCACAATGCCTTGTATCAAGTTTATCTCGCTATATTGGACAATCCTACATATGGGCCCCCGCATAAAGGCTTCAACGAGTCTCTCACGGTATACCTCCCTAAGGCCATCTGCCCTCACGAAGCTGGAACCTCTGAGATCTCTCGGGAAGCGTCTGTGGTGCGCCCTATTGCTCTCAGCAACACTGATAACAAAATAGTATCATTGGCCATATGCGAACCATTTAGCCAACAATGCCAGTACAGCGTCTTAGGCTCCCAGACGGGTTTCGTGCGCAAGAGGTCTATGCTCGACAACTTGCTCTGCCTTGAGGCAGACATTCTTGAATACGCCTGCTATCGCGGCATGCCGCACGCTGGGCTACTCCTCTTGGATTTCCGCGCCGCGTTCCCGTCGCTGCGCCACGACTGGATCATAGATGTGCTAATCATGATGAACATACCCATGTATATCGTGAATGCCATTCGGTTCCTTTACACCGGTATTTACACACACATATGCCTAGCAGGAAAGAAGTTTCCAGGCTACTCGATCACCCAAGGCATTAAACAAGGATGTCCGCTGTCGGGTGCTTTATTTGCGTTATGCATCGACCCGCTGCTGCGCCGATTATCTAATTTGCTAGCTCCTGTTTGTGCTACCCCTCGTGCCTTTGCAGATGACATCCAGATCTCGGCATCCAACCTGTTGCTCGCTGTTCCGATTGTGCTGAAGAATGTTATTAGGTCCAGCCGTTGCACTGGCCTGCTCTTGAACCTTGCCAAGTGTATGATCGTGCACGTGCAAGAGATGCCAGACGACCAGCATTTCGCCCTGTTCGAGTCCGTTCGCACCAACGTTCGCTCGCTTATGCACGGCACTAGTGGCAAAGTCTTGGGTGTCTTTCTGGGCCCTGGAGGTTACAAGAAATCCTGGTCCGCTCCGCTTCAGAAATATATTAATCGTGTCCGTCATGTTCGGTCGCTTCGTCTTGGGCTTACTCAAAGTATCTATGCATATAACTCCTTGGCCTTCTCGGTTCTCACCTTCGTGATGCAGCTATGTTACATATCGCAGGACGCTCTTCGCATGGAAACCAAAGGTTTGCAGACTCTCACCGCATGCCCCTTCTACAGCATCCCCACTGATCTTCTCCGCAATCTCTCGTCTGCGTTGCATTGGCCCATTGCCCCGCGCAACCTAGTGCTGGAGAACCAGGCTGCCATGTATCGGGTCGCTGTTCGGTCTAAGGTTTTTGATAGCATTCGGAAGCGCTTTCATGAGCTTGAGGAAGAGGACTTGGATGTTCTGATGGTCAAGCGATACCCGGCATGGCGTGCCGAGTCCATTGTTTTCCACCTGATTCACAATTACGAGCGACTAACTGCCCTGCCGTGGAACCACTTCGACGAGGACACTCACGAGTTGCAGAGACAGATTTTGAAGAAATTGCTTTCTGAGGCCCCTTGTAGCTCCGCGAGTTTTCTCCTGGGCAATCGAATTCGGTTCGCTTTTCCTTTTGCCGATGCCTCTAGTATCGACCTTGCGGTGCTCAGGCTCCAAATTGCCTGCGCGCGCGTCGGCCCATTTGTGGCTGCGGCCATTCTCAAAACCATCTGCAACGCGTGGGCGACCTCTGCCAGGTATAGGCAAGGCCGTCTTACCTGCCGTTTCGGTTGCCTGGCCACAGGCGGCGACCACGTCCAGCATTACTTCGATTGCCCTCATGTCCTGAGCTTGCTCCATTCTGTTTTGCCCTTCCTGCCAGTCGAATATTTGAATCAGAGCCTCGATGCGCGTATGCTGTGCACTATGCCATGCCAGTCTAGTCAGCAGCTGTTCTCTTTGTTTCTTGTCCACGACCTGCTTTTTTCTACCTTTAACTCCTTGAGGAGCTCGCACAGGTACGGGCCCGAATGCCTGCTGCCTCTCCTGCGCGCGCGTGCCCGCCACATTGCCAAGAAGGGGCGCGGCGTGCGGAGCCTGCTCATCAGGAGGCCCGCGGCAGAGGGCAGCTGAACTGCCCCCCTCTCTGGCGCGCTCAGGGGAGTGCGATCATCATCATCATCATCATCATCATCACCATCATCATCATCAGCAGCAGCAGCATCAGCATCAGCAGTATCATCAACAGCATCAGCATCACCACCATCATCAGCATAGTCATTTTCATCGTCTTCTTCATCTTCCTCGTTATCAGCATCATCAGTTGCATCAGCATCATCATAATCAGCATCAGCATCAGCATCATCATCGTTGCTGTCGTCGTTATCCTCGTCATCAAAGTGTAGCCAGCTTGGCTCCAGAGTCTGCTGCTTTTGCAGTCCGCGCGTCGCGTCTGGACAATCGGTGATAATCGTGCGGCAGTGAGTTCTTGCTTGGTATGTTTCTTCCCTCTTTTCGTCGCTACAGCGGCGCCGTTGCACTTCGAACTGAAGTTCCCCAGTGCTGTGCTCAGCTTATCTTCGCCGACACCTTTCTAGCTTCGCTGCTGATCGAAACGTGGTCGTTGACTGACACGTCATCCGAGTTCCGGCGCATTGTGAATGTTATGATCGGTTATTTGGGAGAACGCGCCGATTCCGATCAGATTTGAGGCCCCAGAGGGGCCCAAAATTTTCGATGACACTTACATGAGCAGGGTTCTCTCCTCTGCCTCCCTCCGCGGCTGCTCCTGGTTCTGCCAAATTCCCAGGAGTCGGTTCGATAGGTCGACTGACCCTTCTCAACTGACCGCGTATTGCCGCAAGTCGCCACGGCACACGGAAAACAAAAAAACAGACAGATCAAGTTCATATGAAATAAGTGGCCATGGCAGTGGGTTCGCGTTGCGCGGATGGTAACATGACAAGGAACACATGTTGTTATGTAATCTACATGAGGGGCTTGCGCGTCCCACGACTCACAGGAAATGTTTAGATGACGCAGTACCCTAAGTAGTACATGTTAGCGCAGTGGTGTCAGGAGTACGACACCACTGCGCTGTGCCTCTCAGGAGGCAGCGCCAAATGGCGCCAGTTGCGCAGGTGGCGGCACCTTCAGGGAACTGTGAGGTCTCGTCTGGGCGTCTGGGTGTGCGTATGACCCCTCTGCGCTGTGTCTCCCGGGAACCCACGAAAATGGCGCCAGCTGGGCAAGTGGCAGCATTCTAAGGGAGCCGCGAAGTCTTGACTGGGTCCGCGTATGACACCACTGCGCTGCCCACGAAAATAGCGCCAGTTGCGCAGGTGGCAGCACCCCCACGCGAGCCGCGAGGTCTAGTCCGGGTGCGCGTATGACACCAGTGCGCTGAGACCGATACCAGAGGCGGCCGCAGGCGCGAGCGCGAGCTTTTCGCGAGCCGCGCGCGGCGGGCGTCGCGCGCGGCCGCCGCGCGCGGTCGCAAGGGACGGCGCTGTGCCGCCGCCAGGGCACACTGTCGCATCACCCGCGACTGGGCCCTGGGCGGATGCGCGGGCCCTTGCGCCCAGTGCCCGCCACACCAGAGGTCGGGCAAGCCAGGCCTCTACAGCCAGCGTGCGAGGACAGTGCGCGATGTCGGCGCCGTTGCGCCGAGGCAAGCATTGGGTAGCACAGGCGGGGCTGGTCCGCTCCGCGCCGCCGACTCGACGGCCCCCCGCCGGTCTGGGCACGCGCCAGTCGACAGATTTGCCGCGCGTAGGCGCGGGCTCAGCCTCGACGCAACGTCTCAGTCTCGCCCCGTCTGCAATTCGGCGCGGGGCGGAGTCGGGGCAGCGCGCTCTCCCCTCAAGCTCGCATGTGCTAACGTTTGCTGCAGGACGGCTGCCGATGGCAAAGAGGACGTCCCCTTTGCGCTCGCGCGAGCGCCGCAGCGTTTCGCGCGCTGCCCGTCATGGGATTCGTCCGATTGCGCACGCACGAGGGGCGCGTTTTTCCGCCCACCCGCCCATTTGGCGCGAGCACGAGGTGGCGACGCCAGTCTCCCCGTACGTACGCCGAAGTTGGGCAGGACCCTCGCCAGTTCCGGGGGAGCGTCGGTCGGATTCGCCATCCCAACCGCTCCAGGCATGCGCCCATCGACGGTTGTGGTCTGCGAAGGCGCGGGCTCCGCTTCGACTAGACCTCTCCCCCCGTCATACCCCTCATCTCTTCCGCCTTGTCGTTCCTCATCCCCCTCAACATCCTCGTCGCCTTCGTCATCGTCCACGCCTTCATCATCATACCAGACTTCAACATGCCTCCTTCCTCCTCATCCTCCTCCTCATCATCATCACCATCATCATCATCGTCGTCGTCATCATCATCCTGACCCTTCTATCCTCTGCCTCATCTTTCTCCCCGGCTGCTGCGGGAGGTGATGCTAATGCAGGAGATGCGGGACGCCGAGGAGGCCAACAGCGCCCCGAAGCATGCGTCCAGCAGGGTTTCGAACGATGGCAGCGAGTTGTCGACCTGAGAGGCTCCTGGAGTGTCCCTCCTCGCGCCCTTCTCACCCTCGCGCAATCTTCCCCGTTCCTCCACATACTCCTGTTTGTATCACTATCCTCCACAACACCCTCCTCACAGTGCATTCAACCTGATCCTGCTAAGATTGCATTAGGGACCAGCCTTTTGATTTCGAGACGCTGACCTCGGCCGTAGCTTTCAGATTACCAACAAAAATGTTCGTGAGCAGCAGGAGGAGAATGAGAAACGAGTATGGGGTGGGGAAGAAGGAGGCACCGTAGCAGAACCTTCAACCTTGTCACTGGAATTAATGGCTGATGAATTGGGGGCGTATATGAATCGTTCGGGAAGGTCGCTTCGCAATATGAAGGAAAGGCAAGGGAGCTGAGCGCACGTACATCACAAGGGTTACTGATGCTCGTACTCATCCGAACACACGAATGCGCATACGTGCGTAGATGTAACGGCCTTCGGCCCATCGCGCCACTGTGCCTGGGTTATGGGTCAAGGGCGCAGTGGGGACGATCGAAGCCAGCAGAGTATTCCAAACAACGTTGTTGGAGAGTCCCCTCCTCTCACCCCCCTGGGAGGCTCCCGGGAGCACCATGGGGAATATGTTCGTGTCTTGGGATCTGGGTTTCTCGGGGTCCTCTTGCACAGTGGGGGCATTTGGACCTCCGTTGTCGTCATGACCCCCAGGGAGGGGGGGTAAACCTCCCGAGCAGGGAAATGCAGGAGGTTGGAAAAGGAAACGCCCTAGACCACCTGCGCCCAGAGGGCTGGTGGGACTCAAGAGGGCCGCCGGGGGTTCCAAGGGGCCTCTGCACGGCCTGATCCAATGCGGCTACGACGACGACGACGCCGACGACGACGGCGCCAAAAGCTGATTGTTCCCGTCAGCCCCCCCCCCTGCGCGCTTGGGAAGATACAGTTATGGGACCATGTCTTGACAAGGGCGATGTTTTGATCGCGAGATCGAGGTCTGCCGTGCTGGTCTGCTGTGCTGGCCTGCCGTGCGCGCTGCCGCGCCGCGATGGTCTGCCGTGCTGGTCTGACCACCTCGCGCCCTAGAGTGACTTGCAAAATCCGTTGGGACCCCCTGGGCCCCCGAAATTGCCTACACCCCTTCTGGACCTCATAGGGATCCCCTTGGGCCTCTCGGAGCCCTCTTGGAGCCCTCTCGGGGCCTCTGTCACAGCGGCGCAACTAGCGCGAGCGCCCGCACTCTTGGGGAGGGAACCCTCTCGGGACATCATCGAAACCTCTCGGGGCCCTCTTGAAGGCCGTTTGGGGTCTCAAACGTCGGTTGGCTTCGGGGATATCTTGGCCTCTCTCGGCCTCTCTGGGGGCTGTTTCGCCGCCGTCTTTGGAGCGGTCTCGCTGCGAGCGAAGCCTTTTTGGCTCAAGGCATGGCGGCAAAACCTTTGCCCCCCGAGGGCGTTCCTCCACCAGGGAAGCTAGGGCCCATGCACGTGCCCTCTGGCACGATAACTTATTCAGACCAGCGCGAGGTGTTTGAGGCGACGGGATGTTGGGCCACGCTACGCGATCGAGGAAAAGGGCGCATGCTGACCATACGGGCCCCTTGCAACATGTTTCACGGTGCATTCCAGGAAATTCGAGACCGCATGCGCATACATGGGCGCCATGGTGGGCGAGCGCCAAGAGAGGGGCCCCGCGCTGAGCAAGACGCAGCATGGGCAGGTGGATTATATAGCGACCCCTGGACCTACTGGTGCAACTACCACATGCTGGGCCGACCGGGCTGGCAGGAGACGCCCGGCGGAGGCGCTGGATATTCATCGACGAACAGGTGTTTGTGCGCTGAACCCACAGGCATCACTACCTATCACGATCCCAGCTGCGAGTGGGGCGGCTATTTCGAGGGCGCAGGTTCTAGCAGTAGCTACATGCAGTCATCGAATGTGGCCGCTGATCACTCGCGTGACGACGTTCCTTGTGGCGAGCATTGTGGCTCTGGCGCTCAATATATCGGCCTTCGGCCTGTTCGCCTGGACAATATCTGGCCGTCTTGGGCCATCCTGAGGCTATCTTGGGCCGTCTTGGGTGCATATTGGGCCGTCTTGGAAACATCGTGGGGCCATTTTGGCCGTCGTATCTTGGGCGTCTTGGGGCCATCTGGGGCTCTCTTGTGGCGCTCTTGGGGCGCCCTTGGGGGCTTCTTGAGCCGTCTTTGGGCCCTCTTGGGGCCGTCTTGGGAGTCTCTCGGGCCGTCCTGGGGCCAGCTGGGGGCTTCTTGGCGCGCTCTTGGGGCCCTCTTGGGGGCTTCTGGGGAGCCTTGGAGGGCCTCTTGGGGCCATCTTGGAGGCGGTCGGTGGCGCCACCGTTCGGCCCCCCCTCGGGGGGCCACGATCTTTGTGAGGGGTTTCAAAAAATAGCACTCGCATGGTCCGAAAAAGGGCCCTCCAACCCCTCGCGAAACCCTCCGTCCAGGTCCAGGGGAGAGCCCTTTCCCGAAAGGGAAGAAGGGGTTGTTGGAAGAGGGAAGCGGAATCTCGTTAGACCACCTGTCGCCCAAAGGGCTGGTGGGATTATGAAAGTTACCCTCATCGCCCAATCAGCTTCCGAATGGCGCATCGCATCTGCGTGGCCTTGCTTCAGAGCAGGGCAGTCGGACTTGAGAGGGCGCGGGGTGCAGTCTGTAGGAACGTGGCGCATTTAAGACAGCGGGGGGGTTTAGCTGTTTTCTGGTGCCATGCGGTAGCACGCGTGCACGTGACGAATCGCCCGCCAGCGTTGCAATGCGTTTGCAGGGGGGCCAGTGACCTAACGCAGGACAAGCCCGCGTTGGACAACAATATCGCTGTTGTCCCTTGTGCTTCTGTCCGCTGTCAGCCCCGAGCTGCGCCCCTTCTGCCTCTGGCTGTTCTGGCTGGCAAGCCCCGCCATTGCCTCGTGGAGGTCTGGGCCCCCAAGAGGCTCCAAGAGGCTCCGAGAGGACCCACAGAGCCTCCAAGAGGCTCCAAGAGGGCTCCAAGGGGCTCCAAGAGTCCCCGCCCAACGAGGCTCCAAGAGGCCACCCGAAGGAGGCCCCAATCGAGCCTCGAATGGGGGCCCAACACGTAAGGCTTGAGGTCAGGTTCGCAAGGTCGGGGACCAGACAAGAAATACGATCCACAAGAAGGCTCCAATAAGCTCAGTCGTTCCGAGCCGGCCCCAAGAGGACCCCAAGATAGCCCAGCAGGAGAGGCTTGCAAGCGCGGGGGATCCTGCAGGCTCCGACCTTCAACACAACCCCAAGAAGGCCCCTTCTTCTCCTTATGTTGTTGTCTTCTCATCAGCTTACAAGTGATGCGGGACGTTGTTATATTCTCGACTTACAAATGATGCGGGATTTGTCTCTGTTTTCCTGGACGCCTCTCGGCGTCAGCTCCGCCGCCCCTCAGCAATGTTGGACGCCCCTCGGCGTCAGCTCCGCCGCCCCTCAGCAATTCTTGACGCTTCGCGCACCCCCGCCAGCCCCTGTTCCCCCCGCGACCGAGGTCCCCCGCATCGCGCGGTGCGATCACAGCGGCCTGGGTCTCGTTGCACTCGCTGTGGCGACGCCTCCCCCTCCTCCATTCATTCAACTGATTTTGCGGCTATCGGCTGCGTCTCCTCCTCCCCCCCCCTCTCCTCCTCCTGCGGGTTCGGCCGCGCGCGACTTCCCCCCCACCGAGGCTCGTGGAGCACTCGGGTCGACGCACCACCTGGCGGATCTCCCGCAGCGCTCCGTGGCGAGAGCGGGCTGCACTGCCACCTGGTGTTTCTCTGGCTGCTCGGGCCCCTGCCTGCCCCGGCGCTACCGCGGGCTGGGCCCGGAATAAATGCGGCACGGCAAGTGGTGCACCCTTTGCTCGTCTGTCGACGCTCCCCCTTCTGATCCACCACGGCCCCCGATTGACGCACGCCGCTTGCCCCCCCCGTCCACCCCTCGGGGTAAGCTGCCTGCGCTGTTCGCCGACAACGTGATTCACCCCTGGGCGGGAGCCATCATCGCGCTCCTGGTACTGCTCAAGTGGTCCATGCCCCGGGTCAGGCAGTCAAGGTGCAGACACTGCGGCTGTTTCGACGTCAATGCAATGGTCGTTGGCTCACGTCGGATCGCGCCGCGACTCCTCTCCGTCTATGCCTGTCTGGTGCTTGCTTTCCCGTTCACGGGTGGCTCGCAGCTTAATGAGGGGCATTTTGCCTGCAGGTGCACCTGTTACGTTGGCCTAGGCGCCTTCGTAACAAATTATCTCGCCCTGTGCCCCAGACGCGCCCGCCCCGCTTCCTGGACTCCTCCTTGGAGCCGCCAATCAAAAAAGCACCCCCACCAGCCCATCCAGAAACGATCAGCAAGGGAGGTGGTGAATCAAAGGCGGCAGAACGCGTGCAGTCGCGCAGCCGTCTTCGAGAACACAAGCATCACACATAGCTCCCCGCATTGAAGTTTAAGATGGACATCCGTGCAAGTTGCGATGGTGCTTCGATGAGAGGTGAGGGGTATTTCGATGACTCGCAATGGCTGTTGCACTGATTTGTATCTTAAACTCGCGTGCGCT
>CAUYUJ010014559.1:0-50000 GCA_963575745.1 Prorocentrum cordatum
TCCTCCTCCTCCTCCTGCACCTCCTCCTCCTCCTCCTCCTCCTCCTCCTCGTCCTCGTCCTCCTCCTTCCCCTCATCATCCTCCTGCTCTTCATGTTATCATTGATTTCCCCCGCGCGGTCTCCGCAGCGTTTTCTACCCAGTGGCCGCTTCCCCCCCTTCGATCCGCGACCCGCTGATGCAGCCCGCCCTTGAGCTGTTGGTCAAGACGGGCGGCGCTGCGTTGCACAGGCGTCTGCGCGCCGCGCTCTTCGAGCGTCTCGGTGGCCGACCACTGCCTCTGACGGACCAGGGGGCCCCAGCCTTCGGGTCCTCTTGGCCGTCTCAGGCGGCTGGCCACGGAGCAGCGGCGGAGTACCCTGTTCCCGAGGGTTCTGCCTTCCACCCCACCGTCTGCTTCGGGCTGGCGGTGGGCCTGAGCGGCGGGGTCTCTCCCCTGCTGCTCGCGACGGCCCTCTCGCTCCTGGGGGTGATCGCTTGCTGCGGGTTTTGTGGAGGCTGCTGTCTCGCGGGCCTGGCGGCCCGCTGCGCGGGTCCGTGCCTGGCTCGCGTTCGCCGCGCGCTGGGCGCGCCTACCCCGGCGCCTGCGAGGGCGCCCGCTCGGGCCTTGGCCTGCGCCCCTGGCCCCCGAGCCGCCTCGCGCAGCCCCGCGGCGTCGGGTCTTCGGCCCGCGTCGCCGCTTCGGGGCTAGTCCTCTCGGGTCGGCCTTCGGGCCGTCCGCGCGGGCTCCTCCGCCGCAAGCGCGCTGTCGGCTCCGTTGCGGGCCCGGCGCGAGGCTCGGCGGGCGCGTCTGCCCGTGAACGCTGGAGACGACGGCTGCCGTGCCAGCGCTTCCAGGGGACCCCGCGCGGCCCGAGCCGCACCCCTTCGAGACGCCATCTGCGGCGAGCTACGCCAGGAGGCGTCTCGACGGGGGGCCGCAGCTTCGCCGCCATATCGCTTGCGCAGCGAGACGGTGCCCTCCCCTCGCCCTTCCGCTCGGCTGCCGACTTGGCGGCCGCGGAGGCGGAAGGTTCCTCGGGGCTGCTGGGCCCGCATATGGTGCTGGACGCGCCCCTCCTCGGGGCAGCCCCCCGCGCGCTGGCCGCCGCGGCTTCCGTCCCGACGATCGACTTGGACATCGACGAGCTGGAGCTCGAGTCCTTGTCGCCGCTGTCCGCGGCTCTGCTGGCCGATTTCGCCCCGTTCGCGACGGCGCGGAGTCGAGCCTCTTGGCCGCATCCGTCCACGGTCAGGCTGCTCCAGCGAACATTTCGCTGCCTTCCACGGCGCTTCCCCTGCCGACGGCGAAGAGGACCTGGCAGGAGCCGGGCGGGCGACCCCGTGCCACGCGGGATCGGAGGGCGTCGAGGAGATCGCCCATCTCGGATCCAGGGGGGGCAGGCGACGCCGAACGCGAACCTGCAGCTCTAGTGGCGGCCCCTTTCCACGGCGCCCAGGGACACACGCAGGGCTCGCATCTTCTCTCGCCCCGGCCGCGCAGCCTTGAGCTCCCAGCCGAGCGGTCGCGCCCATGGACGACGGTGCCCCCGTGACCAGAACGGAGATCGTGGCCTAGATTCGCGCGATGATGGCGGCCCAGGCCAAGTGCCTCGTCGCGACGCTCCTCGGCTGTTCGGGGACGAGGCCGCTCGTCTGGGGACCCCGCTGGGCGTTCGCTCTGCACGGGTTTCGAGTCGGCGAGTGAATGAAGAAGGAGAACTTGGCCCGCGCCCTCGGGATTCGCTTGGAAGACGCCGCACCCGCGGCTAGTTTCCAGTATTTTCGGGGGCAGAGTCCCTTGGGCAGTCAGACGTCGACCCGCGAGCTTGCCGACCCGCTTCGCGCGGCTGAGCGCCGAGTTCCAGCGAGCCAGCGAAGAAGGGGGCGCAGGGCGCGTCCAGACCCTGCCATCTTGCCCGCGCGCGTTCGTGGAGCAGCTGGCCGGGGGTCGCGGTTGCCTCGAGGCGGCGCGGCCCCTGATGGGCTCGGGGGGCCCGCCGACGCGCGCGACGAGCCAGCGCGCGCACAGGGGCTCGCGGCCCCTTCTCGCCGCCGGCGGGCCCGCGCTATTCGCGGGCCCGGGGGAAGTACATGAAGGAGCTGACTTCCCTCCGTTCCCGCCAGGGCTCGGAGCGGGCGGCGGCCGCGAAGGCCGTGATCTCCTCGCCGAGGGCGGAGGTAAACCGGGGGGGCGAAGTCTAAAGGCTCGTCTCCGCCCAAGGTCGAGGCGGGCGCCGAGCCGCCGCGAGGCCGGGGGGCCGCGCCCTCGCGGGCGCCCCGCGGGGCTCTGCCACCCGTCAACCCTAATTTCTGACCGTCGTCTGGGATGGGCTCTTCCAGCGGGGACGTTGCGACTCCGCCGGGGGAAAGCGCGCCCCTCCGCAGCGACGTCGATTCGGGCCCTCTTTTGCCCATGCGTTCCTCTAGCGTTTTTGGTTTTCGCAGCTCCTCTCCTTCGCCTGCTGCAGCCGCCAGGAGTGCTCGGGTGGGGCGAGGTCGCGCGGGCGCGAATGCGCTTTCCCAGCGAGAGCGCTACGCCGCCGCAGGGGAAGGTTCGTTCGGCCAGCGCGATCTCTGCTCGCCAGCTCCTGGCGCAGTTGCATCCGCGGATATCCCGGGCCCGCCTGCCCTCGGCGACGCCCCCGCGGGCGCTGGGAGGCCATCCCATCTGCCCCTGCTTCGGGGGGGGCGCCCTGCTTTTCGGGGGTTCTGGTAGCCCCCGCGCTCCCGCCGCGAAGCAGCGCTCTGCTCCCGCCCCCCCGCTCGCCTCGGTTTCGGCCGCTCGGACCGCCCCCTTTGTTGCATATATGTCTGCCTTGCTGCGCCTTCTTCCCGGCGCGAACATCGACGTGGCCCACTGGGCGGCTGCTTTGGCCCAGGTCGGGATGCGCCCTCGGTGTCATCTGGTTTCTCTCTCTCGCTCATCGCAGCGCCCGTCGGATCGGGGCGGTTCTCTTGCTGGGCCGCCCCCCCGCGATCCATGGCCGCGCCCACCCGTCCCGCCCGCCCTGCCGCCGCCGCCTTCTCTCGTCGGCCGCGCGCGGGGGCGGTGGCGTCCGAGGCGCGAAGCTCGCGCGCTGGCGCAACGCGCCGCGATTGCGCTACACTGGCTAACCCTCGGCCAGCCGAGCATCGCCCCCACCGAGGCTCGCGCGCGAGCGACGGTCTCTCCCTGCCAGGGGCGTGCGCCGCCGCATCGAGCGGCTGCGTCGGATTGCAGTTCGCCTTGCCCGCGGCGGCAAGAACGACTTAGGTCGAGCCTTCGCGAAGTCCGACACAACTGAGATCTCGCTCCATGGCCTGGCTACCCACGCTGCAGCTGCGGGTGCCTCCTTCACTTCCTCCTCGGCCGTCCCGGCACCTATGCGACAGTGCCCCTCCTCTGCGCCCCCTGTGCCTGGGTCTCTTGCCGCCGCGGCGTCGTGGGGCTCCACCCACGTCGAGTCCTTCGACATCGAGGTCAATGCGCCCCGCATCAAGTGGGACTACTCTCATACGTTTGATCCCGCCCCCTTTCTGCCCGATCCGATCGTGCGCTGGGCGTTTCTGGATCCTGATGTCACGGGGCGGTCGAGGGCGGGCCCGCAAGGGACACGCGTCCACATGGACCGCTCTGACCGCTGGGCTCTTCTCCACAAATGAGACGCCTGCGGTGCCCTGTACCTCGCCCCGGCTGCCGAGCTCTGTTGGGAAGGGGGCGTTCGGGGCCTGCCGTGTCATCAAGGACAGCGAGTTCGATCGCTTGAGTTTTATCCCGACTGTCGTCATCAGCCGGTGTCACTTTGTCTCTTCGAGCGCGCCACGACTGGGCCAGGGGCCTCTGCCGTGCCGACTCGGACTGAGCCCAGGGGAATGGCTGGTCGTCTCTTCTGACGGTTTGAGGGAGTTTTACTGCACCTTCCATGTCCCACCCGAGCGCGCTTGCAGGAACGCGTTGCGGGTCAGGTTCCCCGGGGGCTTCTTTCAAGTCCTTTCGAGCCTGGCGGCCCGAGTTGGCAGGCGTCGCTGTTGCGCCCTGCCTCACTGCTCATGCTATGGGAGACAATATGGCCGTTGAGATCGCTAGCGCGGCTCACGAGGGGATCATCCCCAGCTTCGGCGCCCTCTGGCGCCGCGAGCAGGCGGTGCGCCTCTGTCTTTTCCTAGGGGCAACTTCGTCGAGATGCTGAACTTCGACAACCGCGCGAGCTTCCGGAAGCTCTCTTGGCGCGGGCCCCGCGGGCCGACGACCCGGGTCGCCGCGATCGGGAAGTCTTCGTGGCGTGCGACCGTGGCCATCCGCGGGTGGGCTCGATTCAGCACCCGGGGAAACGCGCCCGCGGCGTGGCCCACCAGGTCGTCGCGGGGGTTGAGGTCGACGGGCAGATCGGGATCGCGTGCGCCCCCCTCGTCCGCGCGGCTGCCCTCTGCAGGCCGACCTCGATCCAAGTGTACTTTGGTTTCTCGACGCGTGCCCTGGTGGCAGGTGTTTCTGTTCCGCCCTCCCATGCTCACCCTCTTCGCGAACGTCTACGCGCTCCTGTCGCGGATTGCGCTTGAAGACCAGACTGAGCATGAAGTGCCTCCGTCCGTCATGGACGAGCTTCTAGCCTGCGCCTTCCTGGCTTGCGCGGCCGTCGCCGACCTGCGCGCGGCCCCTTGCCCCGCGATGTCCGGCGCGGGCGGCCGCGGGGGAGTGGTCCGCGCGGACATCAGCAGTCATGTGTCCGCATAGTTTCTGGAGGTTCGGGGCGCGGGAGCTGGCGCGCTCGGCTCCGCGATCGGCACCTGCTCCAAGTTCTGAGCCGAGTGTCCCCCCCTGGTCCCGCCCTCGCCCAGCTGCCGCAGTTCGAACGGTCCGACCCCCCTCTCGCGCCTCCCCCGAGTGGCTCGAGGGGGCATAGCGGGGGGAGTTTGAGCGCTTCGATTGCGTGGCCCAGGCCGATGCTCCCCCCCCGTGCCCCGCCTGCCTCTGGGCGCGCTTCGTCGCCCTGCTTGCGGCCTGTGGGTTTGACCCTGCGGGCCTCCGCCGGGCTGCCGCCCCCTCCATCGGGCGCGGGCGCGGCCGCCGCCGACGGCGCCGCCGCGGAGCCAGCCTCTGAGGCCCCCGGCGGTGACGACGCGAGCGACCCGGGCTTCCCGGCCCCGCGGCGGCCCGCGGCCGCCCGGGGCAAGGGGCGCCCTGTTCCCGAGCGCCGCCGGGGCCGCGCGCGCCAACGCCAAGGTCGCCATTGACTCCTCTCGCCTTGCGGAGAGAGAGAGTCGCGGGGGACGGCGCCGATCTTGGGGCCCTCCCTGCGCCTGTCTCGCCTCGAGCACCACCGGCGTCTGGTCCGACGCGCGGGAGCTCGCGCATGGCTGGAGACGTTCCAGCCGTGGCGGGCAGCTGGCCGGTTTCCCTGGGACCCGCGGGCGGCGGTGGTCAGCGCGTCTTCGCCCGAGCTGCCAGGCTGAACGATGCGCGAGCTGCCCTGCGCGTTGCCGACGGAGCGGACCGCGGCGCCATCGGAGCGGCGCTCCGACGCGCTGCGCGGGATTGCCGCCCTGACCACTCGGAGGCGTCTCTCTCGGCCGCCGACGCCGAGGAGCGGCGGCTGCGCTTCGAGCGCCTGTGCGTTGCCAAGTCGTTGTTGCTCAACTACGAGAGCAGCCGCGCCGCCCCGGGGGGCCCGAGCTCCGACAGCGAGTGGGCAGCCGGCCAGGTTCTCGCCCGTGCTAAGGGCCGCGGCAAGGAGGCGCGGAAAGGCAAGGCGCCTGCCGGCCATTCCTTGGCGCTGGCCGCTCTGGACGTGACCGCGTCCGAGCGCGTCGTGTCCGAGCTGGCTAAGCGCGCCGCCCTCCGCCCTGCGCTCAGACCTGCACGACGCCTCGGGCGCCCCCACTGGCCATCAGCCTGCGCCGGGCCCCTCGTCGCTCGCGCGTGCTCGAGCTGCCGCGCCCTCCGACGCCGAGCTGGCCGCCGTTGAGCAGTCTGGTCGCTTCGAGCTGTAAGCGCTCCGCGAGGCGCGCGCGGGCCTCGCAGCTCGGATGCCGCGCCCCGAGGTGCGCGACGCTTCCCAGCGTGCCGCGGCGAGGGGTGCCTTGGCCGACGCCATCGCGGATCGCTCGTGCGCGCGTCGACTCCAGGAGCCTGCCAATCGGGAAGCGCGCGGTGAGCGACGGACGGCCCCTGTCCAGCTCGCCCGCGACGCTCGCCGAGCGGGGCGGGCCGTGCTCCGCAGCGCGGAGGCGGCGCGCCCCGCCGGCCTGGGTCGTCGCGCCCGCGCAGCTGGAGACGACGCTCCCGCCTCGTCTGCAGGGCGATCTCTCGCTGAGTTGGAGGCCGAAATCTAGGCAAATCCGCGCGCCAACGCGCGCCCGCCCGACGTTCCTGCCAGCGCCATGTCGCGCCGCGATCGGCGGGCCTTGCGCCGACGGCTTGGCCCCCGCGACGAGGCCTTCGAGGACCGGGGCCGAATCTGGGAGGCCATGCGCCAGGGCCGGCCAACGCGGAGCTCGCCGCCAGCAGCGCGCGGCCGCCAAGCGCCAGGCGAGTCGCGCGGCTCTCCCCGCCCCTAAGGGGGGGAGGCGCGCCTCCGCCAGGGCGCCGCGCTGGGCGGACTGCGAACCGCTGCGCCGCGGCGGAGCGCGCTGCCCTGCGGCCCCGAAGTCGCGCCGCCGAGCAAGCGCCGAGCGGGGGCGGGGGCTTGGCTTCTCCCCGACCCTGCGGCCGCGACTCAAGCAGAGGGTCGTCGGTAGACGCCGGCGCCCTAGCTGGGGGCCCTTCGACGCCTCCTCGCGGCGGGTCACGGCGCGCCTCGCCAGCCGCCAGAGCGCGGTGTCCGAGCGCGCCTCCTCGCAGTAGGTCGCGGCACGCCTCGCCAGCCGCCGGGGCGCGGCGCCCGACGACGCCCCCGCGGCGCAGGCGCGCCGAGTCTGCGCCGCCCCAGGCCTCCCGCGCTGGAAGCTCCGCGGACCCCTGCGATTCGGTTTTCGACTCCGAGGGCCCCGCCCAGGTCCGCGACTTCCTGGCAGGCCGGATCTCGGACGAGGCCTTGCGCGGGATTGTCCGAGCCGCCCGGCGGTCTGTGGTGTCCGGGCAGGACGCGTCTGCGGGGGCCCCTTCTCGCGGGAGGCATCCTCGTTCCTCGGGCGCCAGCCGGAGTCGGGATCCCTCCACGTCGCGGGTGGAACATCTTCGGGGCGAGGCTCGTGGCGCTAGGCAGTTTGGTCCCTCGCAGCCTATCGAGAGGCGCATCGAGCGCTGGGGCGGCCGGCATGCGCCCTTCCAGCGAGAGCGTTGCGCCGCCGCAGGGGAGGGTTCGCGCCGTCGTTGCTCAGCCAATCGGCGTGCCTCCCGCTGGCCCCGAGCAGGGCGATGCAGCAGGTGTCCCGCGCAGCTGTGCACGAGGCGTCTCGAGCGCTGGGCCGGCTGGCATGCGCCCTCTCAGCGAGGGCGTTGCGCCGCCGCAGGGGAGGGTTCGCGCCGCCGCTGCTCACCCCACCGACGCGCCACCTGCTGGCCGCGCGGGGCCCGCGCCTAAGCGACGCAGGCGTGCCGCATTCGTGCCAAAGTCGAAGGCTCCGTCGGCTGCATCCTCTGCGGGCGTCTCCGCCCTGCCCCGCCTGCCGATGATTTCGCCCACCAGCCGTGACGACTCGCCAGAACCGGTCCCCCTTCCAGCTGCCGCGGCTGCGGCGCTTGGCTGGCGGCTGGAGCTGGCGGGCGAATCGGCGACAGTTGTGCTGTGCTCCGAGGGCCGTGAAGAGTTGTTTCAGCACGCTGTCTCTCGGCTGCGGCGCTTCGCTCGCGCTGGCGCGGATGAGCCGCGTGAGATCGAGGATCTCGGATGCCTGATCGCTGTGCTGCGCAGTTATCAGCGGCTCTTCGGCGATGGAGGTGTCGCGCCGCTCTCGGAGCCTGGGTGGCCGTTGCTCATGCACGCCGCGGCGTTCCCAGGGCTGACTGGGCAGCCTCAGATCGACGAGAAAGCGGTCGGACGGATCAGGGGCATCGGCTTTGGCAACAATGCCGTGCAGCGGCGTCGCGCGGCCTGCCTGGCTTGAGTTTGCGACCTGTCTGCGAACCTCTCCGAGAACGCCGAGTTGCCCCTGCCACGCCTGTGGTCCAACGAGGCACCTGCGGAGCTGCTCGACGGGCATCGAGCCATCTGCAGCGTGCCCCGCCCGACGTCGTTGTCGGGCATGTCGCAGCGGCAGGGCGTGGCCGAGCTGGTGGCGAAGCTGCGCGCCCGCGCTCGTGAGGCGCACCCTGCTGGTCCGCCTGCCCCCTTCCCCTGTGCCGACATCGAGGCCGCGCTTCTCTGCGCGCCCTCGGATGTCGAGGTGATCGCGAGGAGGCATCGTGGACGCGACGGACGACTCCTTCGCAGTGGCGCGCGCTGAGACCGTGATCCGCGCCGTCGTACTTCGCGTCGCGCGACGGGCGGGCTGCTCTCCCGACGGGCCACGTGGCCCATCGGGGCAGCAGGGGCCCCGCGCCCGCCCTGCTGCTCTGGCGCGCGCGCGGGCCGTGCGTGCACGTCGCCGCTGGGGGCCCCTCTGCCCCAGCAGCCCACTCCGCGCCGCCTGGCCGCGGGCTTAGCGCCGCGCTTCCCTGCGCCTCGCGCGCGCCTTTCGTTCGGGATTCTCACTTGACTCCCGAGTGCCGCGATCGCAGATCACGATCGGTTGACGCGTTCGAGCTGTGGGTCGTCGAGCACGCCAGGGCGGCTCCGACCGCGCTCAACCGAAGTGGCGTCATCCTTTCGCGAGCGTTTGCCACCTTTGGAGTCTGGCTGCACGACGCCGGTTTCCCCCGCCACATCCTCGCGCATGCCTTGCTGGGCATCCGGTCAGCGCGCCCCTGCACTGGAAGGCGTTCCTCACCGAAGCTCGGGGCGTCGCTAAGCAGTGGGAGATTGCAGAGCCCCCACAATATTCGCCCACCATTGCCGCGCGCCCTTCTGCGCGCAACGGTTGGCCTCCGCCTCGTCTGGGACTGGCCAGACACGGCCGCCCTACTGCTGCTCGGTTTTGCTACGTTCCTCCGTCCTGTGGAACTCGCGAAAACGAGACGGCGCGACCTTTCTTTGGCGTCAGACCGTCTCGAAGCGACAGGCGACGCGTTTCTGGCCAGCGCTGCGCCGAAGGCCCGTCGTTCCTGCCCCGCTCAGCATGCGAGGTGTTCGGATCATCGGTCGGTGGACTTGTTCGAACGTGTTTTCTTGACATCTCGCCCCCGCCGGTCCGCTCGCCCCTTGCGGGGCCCGCAGCTCCCGAGCTCGGCGGGGTCGCTTGCTTTCGGCCCAGGGCGTCCCGCTCGCCAAAGCCGCCGCTGGATTGACCTTGACTCCTGGCTGTCTTCGGGGCTCAAGTGCCACTGTCTTTTACATGGCTGCAGAAGACGTCCCTCGCGTCTTCTGGCGAGGCAGGTGGCGCCGAGCGCCGGGTGCTGAGCGCTGCCTTCAAGCTGCTGCTGCTGCTGCTGCTTCGACAGTCCTTGGGTCTCCTTCCGAGGCCGGCAGGGCTCGGGGTCTTCTGCTTGGCCCACGCGCCCATGCAGCTCGCGGCCGCCCGACAAAATCCTGCCACTTCGCAGTGGCTTTGAGTATGGGCACGGCTGCGCCGCCCCTCGGGCGACCGGGGGAGCTCCTCCTGAGCGCGTCGGCGCGCGCGCGGAGACTCAGAGCCCCGAGTCATCAGGGGTAATTCGGGTCAGGGCTAACTCGGGTTCGTTTTTCGGGAATCCGAACCCGAGATGCCCCGGGCCCGAGCTGCCCCGGATAATTCGGGCGCCCAAGAGACCGCTCGCCAGGGCGGAGCGAGAGAATTATCTTGGTATTATCTGCGACTTCCCCCGCGCGGTCTCTGCAGTGTTTCGGCCCCCCTCCTCGCCCCCCCGGCCTCGCTGAGGCTGAAGGCGCACGCGCTGCGCGGTCGGGTGGCCAGGCAAACTCCTCCTGAGCGCGGCGCGTCGGCGCCCTCGCGCGCGGCGGCAGGTCTGCCCCGCCGCCGCGCGCGAGCGCGTCGGCACGCGCGCGCGGAGACCGTTCGCCAGGGCGGAGCGAGAGAATCGCCCTCCTCCTCCTCCTCCTTTTCCTCCATTCTTTTTCTTCATGCATAGTTTCCCCGTGTCGACGCCGATTTTTTTCTAGGGCTGTCCGGGCGCTTCGCCTAAGGTTTCCTCGCCAATCATGATTCTGAAGCTGAAAAGTTGGCAACAACTACGGAACTGGAGGGCGGGTGGTTTTCAACATGTGGTTCGCGCGTCAGCACCGCGCATGTTTGATTCTCACAGTTTCAAGAGTTTCACGGGTTCGGGGCGGATCGTTTTCGAAATGTGGTTTTCGCTTCGACTCCGCGCAGAAAATCGCAATAACCTCACGGATTGAGGGCGGCTCCTTTTTTTCAGAATGGTGTTATCACCGCAGCGCCGCGCGCATTCGATTTAAACAATTGATTTCGCTTCGCTGATGGAGGGTTGTTTTTCCAACCTGTGGCTCTCGCCTAAGCGCCTCGCGCACTCGTGTTAACCAGTTGCAAGAGCTTCATGGATTGAGGGTGGGTCGTTTTCAAACTGTGGCGTTCGCCTTCGCGCCGCGCGCATTCGCTTATACATTTGCAGCCGTTTCAGTTATTCCCATGGTCCGCTTACCAGAAATGGTGTTTTGGAGGCGGTCCGGATTATGCGGGTGCAACGGTTACGTTAATGTTCGGCGTTCACGCCCCAAGTATAGCGTTCTGGCGCGATTTATGATCGCCAATACGCAATAATCAGGATGACCCGTGGCGTTGAATTTCGGATAGCAATGTTTTGGCATGCCTCCGGGTCTTCCAACGGTTCTCCTGAAAACGAAGCATATCCCTCCATGGAAATGAACCTTTGCAGGAGCCGATGGAGAAGGAACTTGGAAGGAGGGTTTACTCCAACATCCGTGATGACTCTTGGGTTTACAATGCTCCTCCTCGTCCTCCTCCTCCTCCTCTTCCTCATCCTCGTCCTCCTCTTTTTTATTCCTCCTCCTCCTCCTCCGCGTCCTCCTCCTCCTCCTCCTCCTCCTTTGGGCGGCCCGCCGCCAGGCTGCCAAAACGCTCGCTGCGCCCGCGCCGCCCGAGGCCGCCTCGCTGCCGGCGGGGGCCGCCGAGACGCTGGAGCAGCGGCGGTCCGCCGCCGCGAAGGCTCCGCGCCCCGCGCCCCGCGCCCTGCCGCCGATCTGTCAGCGCCCGGCGGGCGGCGGCCGCGGCCACGGCGGCGGGCCTCGGCGGCGGCCACGTCGGCGGCCATGGCGGCGACGAGCGCCCCCAGCGGACGGCGGCGGTGCCCACCGCAGCAATGGCGGACGCGTGTGGCGCTAGCCCAACAGAGATCAGCATTTATGTGTGGCGCTCCCGCGGGACATCGTTTCGCCTGAGCACACCGAGCAATAGAGATATTGGCCAGGTAATTTGCAGCTCGCTGAAGATTATTGAGCGCGCGTGGGAGCGTGGGGCGGCTGCGCGCGAGCGTGGAATTCTGACTTCCACTTCGAATTGAGGTTCGCTTGACGTTTGTCGCCCTCTCTGGACTTCCAGCAGGCTTCTCGTCGCCACAGCTGGATTCGCCTGGAAGTTCTGGTCAAAGCGCAACCCTGGACCATGGACAGGTCCAGGGGTTCAGGGGTCGACGTTGGAGGAGGCCCAGGCACCCTGGCGTCTCGAAAAAATCAGCCCCGGGATTCTGTCCTGGGGATTCTCGCCCGGTCGGGAGGGGTCGCCGCCTGTCTGGGCGACTCCTTCCTGCTGTCTCCACCTCCCCCTAGAACTACATCCTGGGGCGCAACAAAGGTCACTTGTGCCTCTTTGAGAGAGCCCTCAGGCGAGACGATTGTCCCCTGACCCCAAAAAGATCCCAACCCAGAGGGCCTTGGCCTGCCTGCCTGCAGCATCTCGAGGCTCGTGATGTCGAGCTTTTGCAGCATCATCCAGCTCCATCGGGCCACCGCCCGATCCCTTTTGGCAGATTCCCAAGGTCGATCGCCCTGAGGTTGGCCTTACCATCTTTACTGAGCCGTCGTACGCGCTGCTCGGCCACATGAACGAATTCCCCAGCACCCTGTGTTCCGCACAGGCGACAGTACCAGAAACCTCAGAAGTTGTCGGTCCTTTGGGACCCGTGGATTTGAACATAGCGCCCAGGACAATTCGA
This sequence comes from Prorocentrum cordatum, assembly GCA_963575745.1. Taxonomy (NCBI): domain Eukaryota; class Dinophyceae; order Prorocentrales; family Prorocentraceae; genus Prorocentrum; species Prorocentrum cordatum. The sequence goes on from CAUYUJ010014559.1 coordinate 12,127, forward strand.
AATAACAAATCTTCAAAGGATAGTTTTCCCAACAAGGTCCAAGCAGATTTTACAATTCCACCCTTGGGGAGACTTGCACCGCCTTCATTTCCATAGGATCACACACCGACGAGCGACAACAATTGTGTATCGCATTCAACTGTTTGTTATGAATGAAGCCGCGGCGCCCGTCACGCGTCGCAAGCGCTGTTGGCGTTGAGCCCCCCTCAAAGCGGTTGTGCGCGGTCCCTCACGGGGGTGAGCTAGGATCGAGGATCGAACTTCCATGTTCAACGCTTGGGCATCGTTTCCAGACGGGGTGATGGGGACGCGCGAAACGTGAACGGTATGGAAGACGGATCCTGCCTCGAAGGACCCCACACATGGTGAAGAGCCCAAGTACAATTTTGAATCCGACCGTGATGACACGAAAAAAACAGAACAGAGGACAAAATACATGCAACACCAGCTGACGACACAAAGGCCAACGATCAAAAAACTGGCGACGGCAAATTTACACCACCAACAAAATACAAACAACAAGAAACGCGGCGGACGTCAAACTCCGCAGGCGACTCAAAGTCGCGACACAATCCCAAGTGGTGGCGCCAAAATGTTGTTGGAAGATATGCAACAAAACATGCGGAAGCGCCGTTCGTATAGTAAATGCATGGTGCATGGGGGATGTTGACCACGGGGCGAACTTGTCACGCGGTTTGGTCGGGCAAAATGTAGTCGCGCCTTCCGCGCGCTCGAAAGCCTCGCGCCCGCGCTGGGACTCGCACGCGCATCGATGCCTTCGTGCGCGCATGGCTCGTGGCGAGATTGGCGCGATGTGCGCGCGCGTCTATGCCATCGCGCGCGCCTCCGCCGCGGGCGAAGCACGAGGCGCGCGTGGCGCGCGCAACAAAGTAGTGATTCATCAAGAACTGCGCGGAGTCCGTCCGGTTTGCACACGGCGCGAGACCAGCGTCAACGCGCGAGACATGATTCCGGGCGGGCGGTGGTGTCAGGGTTGAATTCGCGCATTTCCCATCGCAGGTCGGTGCGCTTCATTTGTGAATTTTGGAAACCAGCTCGATGTTTTTTCAAACGAATTGTCGGTTGAGCTTGTTTTGTAGGTGGTGAGGACGTGGGACTTTAAAAGAGATTGATTCGACGCTCGCAGCAGAAGGGCCTGCTGCTGCACTCTAGCTCTTGCCTTGGCGTCAGCCCTGGCATGGATATCTCCTGTCATGGTGATTCCGTAGAAATATGTTGCATTTTTGGTTCCTGGCCACCTCGAGGGTCACAACAAGTGAATGCTTTTGAGAACCCTCTAGTGGCCTTGCGGCTGGTACCGACAGTCCCGGAGGGGCATCCAGAGGCCCCAGGAGGCCGCGAGGGAACCGAGGGCGCACGCAGGCGGGCCGACGATTCTGCCAGATCGGCGCGAATCGAGGAGACGCAACTTGTTCGGCGGCGAGCGAGGGGGGAAGATGCCTCCTCAGATAGCGGCAGGACTTTTCAGAAGCCCTCGCGCTTTCTGAGAAGGGTTTCAGCGTCTTCGGGGAAAGCTCAGACAACTTGTCACAAGGCCGGGGAATTTCCGAGCTCTTTGGGAAGCCCGCCCCTTATCATTTCCCCCCGGATCCGCCGCCGATGTATGGATGAAACCGCGTGAGTTAGCGACTAGCACCGCTTCGTACGCAGTCGGTGCATTCCGTCGCCAGATCAAGCGGACTGTGCGCCAAGTTTCGGGGGGCATTTCCCCGATCCGTGGATCTGGCGCCCGCGCGCAAGATACATCGAGATTAAAACAGAGGCACAGCTCAGCGCCACATCTATTTTTGTGATTGCGGCGGATCAATGCCGCCCCGTGGCCTTTTGAAGTGCCCACGCGGCCACGCGTTGGGCGCCGCTGACTGGCCGAGTTATTGGGCTATGTCTTCCCCCAACCGTTGTGGAGCCCCGTGCGGGAACATTTGGGAACATGGAGGTGAAGAGGGAAGGGAGGATAATGATGACGAGGAGGAGGAGGAGGAAGAGGAGGAGGAGGAAGAGGAACAAAAAACGAAAAGGAATCTGAAGAGGCCTCTTGAAGCCATCTTTGGGCCTCCTTGGGGCCTGTGGGTTTCCTGAGAACCTTGCGGGGGCCTCTGACGGGCCTCGTGGGGGCCTTCTTGGGCCTTTCGGGGACCTGTTGGGAGCCTCCCACCACCTCCCCGCCATACCTTTTCATTCTCGCTGTCTTCGTCTCCGCCTGTTTTTCCTCATCCCCTCCTCCTCCTCCTTTTCCTCTTCCTCCTTCTCCTCCTCCTCGTCCTCCTCCTCCTTTTCCTCCTCCTCCTGCTCCTTCTCGTTCCTTTCTCTTTCTTTTCCTCCTGCTATTCCTCTTGCTCCTCCTACTCCTCCATCATTTCTTCTTACAATCACCTCCTCCCCGTCGCTCTCCGAAGCCGGCCGAAAGGGCGAGCTGGGCGTTTCGCCCGAGACTTCTTCACCACTTTTGACCCGTATGCTTCAACCGTTGACAACATCGTCACAGATGTAGGGCGGGCTGGTAGTTTTCGCCACGGCGCCGCGCCCCGCCGTTTAAGAGTTTCACGGGTTGAGGGCGGGTCGGTTTCAACATGTGTGTCTCGGTTTAGCGCCGCGCGCATGTCTTCTAAACAAGATCTTCACGGATTGAAGGCGGGTGGTTTTCAAGATGTGGTTTTTGTATGTGTGCCGCGCGAATTATTTGAATTTCTTGAACAAGCCTGCATGAGTTTCACGGATTCTTGGCGAACCCCTGTCAACATGTGGTTTTAGCCGTAGTGTCGCGCGCATTCGTTTTTTCGAGCATGCAGTAGTTGTAAGGGTAGAAGGCGGCGTGTTTTCAAATTGAGGTTCTCGAGTTAACGCGGCGCATGCTTGTTCTAAATATTTGCGTAGTATTCGCGGATTGAGGGTGGGTGGTTTTCAGAATGTAGTTCTCGTTTTAGCGGCGCGCCCATTTGTTCTAAAACATGTGTAAGTGTTTCACGGATCGAGGGCGATTCTTTCTCAGAGTGTGACATTTGTTAGCACACATCCATGATTCTCATGGTTAACAAGTTCGGCCTTTGGGAACGAGTCCGGATTGTGAGGGCGCAGAAGTTATACGTTGGTTCGCGGTGTGAGTTCCCAGGAGCGGGGCTCTGGCACGACTCTGGATCGCCAAGACGTAGCAATCAGGTTGATTCGTGGCGCTGAAGTCCTGAGAATGGTAACTTGGCACGCTTCAAGATGATCACACGGTGGTCCCCCGACGGGTCATTTCCATGACTGGAAATGACTCCTTGTAGGGTTCCATGGAGAGGAAGCTTGGAGGGAGGGTGTATTTCAACATCGTAATGGATGTTGGGTTTGCACTAGTCCTTCTCCCTCCTCTTTCTCCCCCTCCTCCTCCTCCTCCTCCGCCTGGTTCAAGCCGTCCTGGCCAAAGAGAGGGTCCGCGGTGCTTGCGCCCACGCCTCCCGGCGCTGCTGGCCTTGCTTTTGACCCATTTTGCTCCGCCCCTTGTTGTCAGCATCCTGCAGGCGATTGTTCCCACAACTGTGTTGGGTTCTGAAAAAAGGATGCCATTGCAGAAACAACATGTCACGTGTGCCAAGGGAGGTTGCAAGGGCTGGGCGTGGTGCGCGCCATCTGCTCGTCACCGCTCGCAGTGTGGCAGCCGCCTCAAGGCATCAGACAGTGGAGGTCGCGGCGCTGGAGGGGGGGGGGGCGGCGGCGGTGGCGGAGGTGACCGAGCTGATGGCACACCAGCTCCGCCCATGCCTGGCCACCAGAGGAGCACTTCCCGCGGGCCGAGCCAACCCCCAGGCCGCGACGCCAAGCAGCAGTCACATTCGAGCTTGAAGAGGCTGTTATTCAAGAGAATGACCCAGTGACGCTGGCCCAGGCCCAAGTCACTTCCTGGAAGAAATGGAAGGGGGACAATGGGAGAGGGCGAGGGGGAGAGAGGTGGAGGAGGAGGGAGGGGAGGGCGAGGGAGGAGGGCGAGAGAGAATGAGGAGGAGGAGGAGGAGGAGGAGGAGGAGGAGGAGGAGGAGCCGCAGCAGGAGGAGGAGGATAATAATAATGAGGAAGAGGACAAGCACGACGAGGAAAGGGAGGAGGAGGAGGAGGGAGAACAAGTGCAGGAGGAGGAAGAGGAGGAAGAGAGCGGGAATGATGAGGTATGGAGGGGAGGAGGTTGAGGAGCGAAACGCGAGGGGAAGGGGGAGGATGATGATGAGGATGATGACGATGATGATGATGATGAGGAGGAGGAGGAGGAGGAGGAGGAGTTGGAGGAGGAGGAGGAGGAGGAGGAGGAGGACGTGAAGGCGTAGGCAGGGGAGGGCGCGTGATGAAGGCGGATGACAAAGAGAAGGAGAAGGAAAAGGAGGAGGAGGAGGGGAGGAGGAGGAGGATGAGGAGGAGGAGGAGGAGAGAGGAGGGAGGAGGATGAGAAGCAGGAGAAGGAAAAGGAGGAGGGAGGAGGACGAGGAGGAGGAGGAGAAGGAGGAGGACGTGAAGGCGCAGGCAGGGGAGGGTGCGTGATGAAGGCGAGGGACACAGAGAAGGAGGAGGAGAAGGAGGAGGAGGAGGCGGAGGGAGGAGGGAGGAGGAGGATGAGAAGCAGGAGGAGGAGGAGGAGGACGAGGAGGAGGAGGAGGAAGACGAGGACGAGGAGGAGGATGAGGAGGAGGAGGAGCAGGAGGCGGAGGAGGAGGAGGAGAGGGGAGGAGGAGGCGGAAGAGGGGCGAGGAGGAGGAGGAGGAGGAGGAAACGGAAGCGGGAGAGTAGGAGGAGAAGGAGGAGGGAGCGAGGAGGAGGAGGAGGAGGAGATGGAGGACTTTTGAGGAGGAAGAGGAGGAGAAGGAAGACGAGGAAAAGGATGAGGAATAAGGAGGTGCAGGACGAGGGAGGAGGAGGAGCCCTGACGCTGGCCCGCCCTGCGCGGGAGGAGGTGGCGGCGCTGGTTCTGGGCGTGGCTTGCATCCTGCTGGTGCCGGTGATGAAGATTCTCACTGGCGCGCGCGGGGGGGCTGCGGAGGGGGGCAAGGGGATATCAGGGGAGGAGGAGGAGGAAGAGGAGGACGACGAGGAGGAGGAGACCAGGAGGAGGAGGAGGAGGAGGAGGAGGAGGAGGAGGAGGAGGAGGAATAGGTGGAGGAAATCGGGGGTCCAGGGTCCAGGGCTTGCGTTTACCACTTTTTTGGGGGCGGAGCTCTCACAAGGGTCTGTTGTGCTATGGTTTCGTTTTGTTTCGCTCGGCGTTGCTGCGTGACCCACATTTTTTTGGTCTGGCAGTGTTAAAGGAGGATGTCGGGTGAGAGGGGGATGGGGGCGCCCGACAGCGAGCTCCAAACGAGCTTCCCTCCCTTCGCCGCCTCCTCCTCGAGAGCTGGCGCAGCGCGCCCCTGAAAAAAGTGCTGACGCTCTGACGCTTTTGGCGCTCCTGACGCTCTTGACGCTCTGGCGCTCCTGACGCTCCTGACGCTCCAGGCGTCAGAGCGTCAGGAGCGTCAGGGGCGTCAGGGGCGTCAGGATCGTCAGAGCGTCAAGAGCGTCAGGAGCGTCAAGAGCGTCAGGGGCGTCAGGAGCGTCAGGGAGCGTCAGGGAGCGTCAGGGAGCGTCGGGGGCGCCGGGGGACGTCAGGGAGCGTCAGGAGCATCAGAGCGTCAGGAGCGTCAAGGGCGTCAGGAGCGTCAGGAGCGTCAGGAGCGTCAGGGGCGTCAGGAGCGTCAGGAGCGTCAGGGGCGTCAGGGGCGTCCACAAGTCTGGCGCCGCCGCTCGAGACATCCTCACAGCTCCAGCGCCGCCGTTCGAGACATCCTCACAACTCCGGCGCCGCCGCTCGAGACATCCTCACAACTCCGGCGCCGCCGCTCGAGCGTCAGGAGCGTCAAGGGCGTCAGGAGCGTCAGGAGCGTCAGGCGCGTCAGGAGCGTCAGGAGAGCCAAGGGCGTCAGGGGCGTCCACAACTCTGGCGCCGCCGTTCGAGACATCCTCGCAACTCCGGCGCCGCCGCTCGAGTCATCCTCACAACTCCGGCGCCGCCGCTCGAAACGTCCTCACAACTCGGGCGCCGCCGCTCGAGACATCCTCACAACTCCGGTGCCACCGCTTGAGAGGGATGGGGGGATGGAGGGAGCTGGATGGAAGGAGTGAGGAGGAGGAGGGGGATGAGGGAGGAGGACGAAGGGTAAGAAGCGGATGGGGACACTTCTAGCCCAAGTTCTCGATCGACACATTTGGCAAGCTAATTGTGACACGACTTGTATGAGAGCAGGTCGTGGGGATGTCACTTACGACGCGCTCGATTGGCATCCCCGACTCCTCTGCATTCAGAGCACCACTCGGGGGCCATCGTCGTTACGGCTGGACTCGCTCTTAGCTTACACCACATAGCTTCACCACGGTGGGCATAGCTTACACCACGGTGGGCGCGGCCCTTGGCGGCCAATATTCGGTACTATTGGCTGACATCGGGTGCTATGTGCTGCTGTCGGCTCCCGGCGGCTATACTCGGCTGCTATACGAAACTGCAGGCTCACATCAGAACTACCCGAGTGTTAAACCCAGGGTGAAGAGGGGGAAGAAATACGGAGCATCCTCATCTATCCTCCTCTTCTTCTTCCGGTGTTCCTGCTCACGCCATTCTCTATGCCGTTATTCATTCTGATCATGTTGCTCTACGTGCTCCACCTAGCCCTCCTCGTCCTTCCCCCTGCTGCTTTTCATATGTTCTTTTCGGATGTTCCTCCTCGTGCTGCTCCTCGTCCTCACCTCCTCAGTATAATGCTCCTCGTCGTTCCCTCTTGCTTCTCATGCAGTCTTACGCATCTCTTCACCCCCATATCGTTTTACTCGTGCTGCTCTTCTCTTTTTGTCTTTACTTGTCCTCTTCTCCGAATCGGTGGCTCAAGATGAAACGCTCTCGGTTCGAGGGCGCTGCAGATTGTCCGCGCCGCACCACGTGCCGCGCCGAGGGCGGACGCCACGCGTGTTCAGAGCTCGGCGGGGTGTCAAGACGGGGCCGGTGGGACCGCCAGGCTGAGGCCCCCGGCGGGTTTCGCCCCCTGATGCGGCCGCGCCGCTGCATGGAAAGTCTTGAGCGTCAAATTGTGTCGTTGGCCCCCGGGTCACAGCAACACCAACAACAACAATGATTTTAAGACCGTTCGCCCTGATGCTCGTGTGTCCAATACCGCGTATTTCCCAAACCCTCGATACCCGCCCTCTTCGTCTTCGATCGGCCCCCTTTTGGGGGGTATACCTTTCTTCCCTGCAGGCCGGGCCCCGGCAAGCGGCGGGGCGGCTGCAGACCGTCGGCCTGGCCAGCGGCAGCGCTGATCGGCGGGGCGGCCGCGGACCGTCGACCCGACCCCAAGAGGGACGGACAAGGGACCGACCACGACGACGACGACGACGACGTCGAAGACGACGTCGACGACGACGACGACGGCGACGACGAGCGAAAGCGAGGGCGAGAGAGAACGACAGCAGGGCCACGAAGGGCACGAAGTGGGCCACGAAGGGCGACAGCGGGGACACGAATCGAATGAGTATGGGGCCACGAAGAGCGCGAACGAGCGGGGGCCACGAAGTGCAGATGATGCGGGGCCACAGAAGGCAACTATGGGGCCACTGCGGGTAGCAACTGGGCCACGTAGGACAGAGACGGGGACACAAATAGCGACAGCGGGGTCACGAAGGGCATGCACATGGGGCCACAACGGGCGCGACTCCTGGGCGCCTGGGTGTCGGGAGCGCGGCGCTTAGGCAAATTGCAGGAAATTCTAACGCAAGGCCATTCTTCAGTAAGTTGCGAGCAAGTCTCCAGCGAGAGCGCGACTCCAGAACGCCGGGGGAACGATTCCTCAATAAATTGAAAGGAAGTCCCAAGCGAGAGCGCGATTCCTGAATAAAAAGCGAGGAAGTCTCGGGTGGGAGCGGGGGTCCTGGCTAAATTGTAAGGAAGTCTCAAGCGGGAACCGTTGTTGTTGTAATCCGGGGGCCACGGGGCCAGTTTGAGCAGGAAGACTCTTCCTGTCAAAAAACAGGGTGCGAGCGTCGAGGGGCACACTTTGATGGAGAAAAACAAGTATGCACCAGTGAGGGGGGACCAGCAATAATTATTCTTCAGAAAAGAGAATTCAATAACGGTTCCCGCCTGAGACCTCCTCGCAATTTAGCCAGGACCCCCGCTCCCTCCCGATACTGCCTCGCATTTTATTCAGGAATCGCGCTCTCGCTTGGGACTTCTTCACAATCTATTCAGGCATCGCTCTCCCGGCGCTCTGGAGTCGCGCTCTCGTTGGAGACTTGCTTGCAATTTACTACAGATTACCCCAGTGCGACCCTACCTAGACGTTGGAACCTCTGAGAAAGCAGCGCTAGTTGCTATGTCATGCCATGCTATGCTGCACTATGCTGTGATTTGCTATGCTATGATATGCTGCGCTATACTATGATATGCTATGCTCAGCTAAGCTATGGTATGCCATGCTGTGCTATGCTAAGCTATGACATGCTATGCTAAGCTGCGCTAGGCTATGTTATGCTATGCCCTGCTGTGCTATGCTATGTTATGCTGCGCTATGCTATGCTATGATAATCTATGCTATGATATGCTATGATAAGCTGCGCTTTGCTGTGCAGCCAAGCTAAGATAGACCGGAGCTAAGATGAAGCGACGTTAAGCTAATATGAAATAAACTAAGCGAAGATGGGATACGCAACGCTAAGCTAAGGGAGCGTCACTGGGGGAACCGCGGGGCGGATGCCGGGGGAACCGCCCGGGGCGTGGAACATTGCCCGGCCGGCCCTTTAAGCTATAAAGTAAGATCCCTTCTAGGCAGAGCTTGGGCAGGGAATGCACCTGAGCTAAGATGAAGCTAAGCTGGGCTAGGATGAAATGCGCTAAACTAAAATGAGATAAGCAACGCCAAGCTCAGCTAAGCTAAGCTAAGATGAGCTAATCATGAGATAAGCTAAGATGAGATAGGCAAGCTAATATGTGATCAGTTATGCTAAGAAAGGCTAAGATGAGAGAAGACACGCTAAGCTATGCTAGCATGAGCCAAGCTAAGATGAGATGATATACGCAACGCTAAGCTAAGCTAAGCTGAGCTAAGATTAGTCAGCTGGGGCGTGGAACGCTGCCCGGCCCTTTCAGCTTATACAGTAAGAACCCTTCTAGGCAGAGCCTAGGCTGGGTGTCGCGCTCACGCTTCTAGGATTCCCTCACAGATTACCCAGGAATCGGGATTTCGCTGCCCTTCGTGGCCCCGTTGCAGCCCTTCGTGGCCCCTCTCGCTTTGTTTCGCGGTCCCGTTGCAGCCCTTCGTGGCCCCCTCGTTGCCCTTCGTGGCCCCGTTGCAGTTTTTCGTGGCCTCCTCGCTGTGCATCGTGGCCCCGTTGCAGCCCTTCGTGGCCCCCTCGCTTTGTTTCGCGGCCCCGTTGCAGCACTTCGTGGCCCCCTCGGTGCCCTTCGTGGCACCGTTGCAGCCCTTCGTGGCCCCCTCGCTGCCCTTCGCGGCCCCGTTGCAGCCCTTCGTGGCCCCCTCGCTGCCCTTCGTGGCCCCCTCGCTGCTCTTCGTGGCCCCATATATGTATGCCCTTCGTGGCCCCCGCTCGTTCGCGCCCGTGGTTGCCCCATATGCATGCATTTCGTGGCCCCGCTGTCGCCCTTCGTGGCCCCCTCGCTGCCCTTCGTGGCCCCGTTCTTGCCCTCAGTGGCCCCGTTCTTGCCCCCCGCGGCCCAATATACGTATGCAATCCGTGGCCCCCGCTCGTTCGCGCCAGTTTTAGCCCCATGTGCATGCCTTTCGTGACCCCGCTGTCGCCATTTGTGTCCCCGTCTCTGTCCTACGTGGCCCAATTGCTACCCTCAGTGGCCCCATCGTTGCCTTCTGTGGCCCCGCATTATCTGCCTTTCGTGGCCCCCGCTCGTTCGCGCTCTTCGTGGCCCCATACGCATTCTCTTCGTGTTCCCGCTGTCGCCCTTCGTGGCCTACTTAGTGTCCTTCTTGGCCCTGCTGTCGTTTTTTCTCGGTTTCGCTCGTCGTCGCCGTCGTCGTCGCCGTCGCCGTCGCCGTCGTCGTCGTCGTCGTCGTCCTCCTCCTCCTCCTCGTGGTCGGTCCCCTGTTCGTCCCTCTGGGGGTCGGGTCGACGGTCCGCGGCCGCCCCGCCGATCAGCGCTGCCGCTGGCCAGGCCGACGGTCCGCGGCCGCCCCGCCGCTTGCCGGGGCCCGGCCTGCAGGGAAGAAAGGTATACCCCCCCAAAGGGGGTTCGATCGAAGACGAAGAGGGCGGGAGGGGTCTGGAGTGCGGAGTGAGGAGACAGGGTGATGACGGCTGGTGATTGATGGTGATGATGACGGTGATGTTGTTGGTGATGGTGATGATTTCGACGACGAAGATGCCGATGAGTTTAATTAGTTCAAAAAGTACTCTCGTTTATGACGACGATGAGGTGGATCATAATGTTTACGTTGTTGGTGATGACGATGATAGTGAAAATGTTGATGACGATATTGCTGATGATGCTACTGGTGATCATGATGCTGATCATGATGATGCTGACTATATTGGCGACGACGACGATGATGATGGTATGATGATGGTGACAGTAATGCTGACGATGATGATGATGATGATGATGATGACAATGGTGGTCATGAGGATGATGTTTATGGTTGTGATGATGATGAGGATGAGAATGAGAGGACGGATGAGTGCGATGATGATGATGATGAGGATGCTGTTGCCGATGATGATGCTGACGGTGATGATGATGCTGATGATGATTGTGATGCTGGTGGTGATGGTGTTGGTGATGATGATGAGGATGGAGAAGGGGATGATGATGATGATGCGGATGATAGTGGTGATGCTGGCGATGATACTGCTGATGATGGTGATGATGATGATGCTCATGATCATCATAATGATCATGATGGTGGTGGTGATGATGATGATGATGATGATGATGATGATGGTGGTGGTTGTAGTGGTGGTGGGGAGGCGGAGTAGCAGGATGATAAGGAGGAACAAGAGGATGAGAAGGAGGAGGTGGAGGGCGAGTCGGAGGACGAGGACGAGGATGAAGTCCACCATCTCGCCGCTCAGGCCTGCCGCCATATCTGGGCATGTTGCTGGCGCTGGGCCTAATGTGGACCGGAGGGGAAGGAGGGCTGAGGCAGTAGTGACGTGGCCCGATCATGCAGGAGGACGAGGAGGGAGGAGGGAGGGAGGGAGGAAGAAGGAGGAGGGAATATTGATGAGGAGGAGGAATATGATGATGATTAAGATTATGATGATGATGATGATGAGGAGGAGGAGGAAGAGGAGGAGGAGGAGGACGAGGAGGAAGTGGATACGGAATTGGTGGGTGAGGGAGTGCAAATCGAAGACTCATCAACGATAACCGAGTGTGGGCGATCAGAAAGTACCCCCCCTTTCCCCCCCGAGTGTTTTTTTTGTATCCCCGGCCTATAGGATTTAAGAATGGAGAAAGGCGCGGATACCGAAATTTATAATCCACAGGACAATTGCGGGGATCGAAGTTGCTATCGTATCATGTTGACTAGCAACAACATCAAACATGCTGAGCATGGCCATGGTGGCCTCACCACACCAGCTTCCGCAATCACGAGCGTGTGGCAGGGCTGTGGGATTCTCACCCGTTCAGTTTGCCGACGTTACGAACGCGCGGCAGGGCCATGGGATTCTCATTGTCTTAGCTGTTCCCGAGTCAGGAACGTGTGGCAAGGCCGTCGGGACCGATTGGATTTTGATTGTGTATGCGTTTTTCGAGCAGGCAGAGCATTGGAGATAGGTAAGTGAATCACATTCTTAGCGCACCCATCACACGGTTCGTGGCCCTTCCTCCCCCTCCTCCTTCTCCTCCTCCTCCTCCTCCTCCTCTGCCCCCGCAGCTGCCCAGGCCCAAGCTTCCCCGAGTCTCCGAGACTCCAAGGCCTTCGAGCTTTTTCGAGGCGCCAAGCCTCTTCGCCTTAGGGGCAGCGATATGGGGGGGATAGGCATGCCCACGCATCGGCGACGCATCGCCGATGCATAGGCATTGGCGGCGGAGACTACCGGGAAACGGCGACACATCGCCGATGCATCGGGCGCGCATCGCCGATGCATCGGCGATGTGTCGCCGATTCCAGGTCGATGTCCCCCCCCAAAGCCGATCCCCCCACATCGTTGCCCGTGAGTGCGTCGCGAGCCCCAGCGATGCACCGGCCCGCCGAACGCGCCGCGGCGGCGAACGCCCCCGTCGAGGCCCTCAAGAACGTCGCGACCCCGAGCCCGAGCTCGAACGATATTCTCGAGCGCGTGGCCAAGCATAACGAGAAGATCTTCGAGAAGCTGGCCTTCGTCGCGGACAAGGCCTCCATCGCCGAGATGCGCCAGTGCCAGTCGAGCGCGCAAGGCACGGATGCAGCGAGGATGACGGGCTGCCATTTCGAGGCCGAGAGCGCCTCGTGGTCGAGCAGCGCCCGGCAACCCTTGCTCGGGGTGGCATGCCGGGGCGGGCCCCGAGAGAGCGTCGAGCGCGAGAAGGGCAAGCGGCGCATCGAGCTGGCCGTGGCGGTATTCTACAAGACCTACGTCGAGAAGGACGAGCGCTTGTGCGACATTTTCGAGAACCACGGAGAGCCGCCCGAGGACCTTCTGGCTCGTGCCGAGCTCCAGGGCCGAGCTGCAGGAGCTCGCCAAGAAGAGGGACATGGAGGTCGGCGCCGAGAACGTCAAGAAGCGCACCCGCGGCTCCTACGCCGAGCGCATCGGCTATGCCCTCCCAAGCGTCCCCGCCGCGCTCCTTCACCTCCACGAGCTAGTGCTGCCGCTCCACGAGGAGTTCGGGCCCGTCGAGCACTTGGGCGAGGGGCCCGCCGATAATCCCGAGATGCTCTACAACGCAGTTCCGAGCAGGGCCCGAGAGCGCGCCAAATGGTGCAACGAGACCCCCGCGGTCTCGATCGCGACCGACGGGGTCGCCAAGGCCACCATTCAAGCAATTGTCAAGTGGTGCTGGTCCATCAAGAAGACAGCCGACGTGAGCAACGAGCTGCGCGAGCAGACCTATCCACGCAAGCGCGCCAACTGGGACTATTCGAAACCCGTCAAACAGCAGGAGCATGGGCAGATGCTTCTCAAGAAGCACATCAAGCTGCACTTCGAGAAGTCTGCGTCGACCCAGGCCGTGCGCGACAAGCCCGCCATGAACGAGCGCGGTGACGAGAGGAGCCGGGCCGACGCGAAGGCCGAGTCTGCGCCCGCCTCGCTCATGTGCGCGGGCGCCCGAGCGCGCGAGCTCCCCGAGCCGCGCGCCCCATGCTTCTCGCTGCGATGGGCGCCGTTTCGAGGCGCGCGCTCGAGCCCCATCTGCTTTTCAAGCTCCAAGAGAACGCTCGAGCACGCGCGAGTGGCTTTCCAAACTGCGGGGCTCTACCCCCCCCCTCTCGCCGAGTGGCCCTCGACCGAGCATCGAGGAATCGAGCGGGCTCGGCCCTCTACCCTCGGGTCGATGATCCGAGCTTTTGAGTCCGAGCATCTCCGAGCACCTTGGGTCCTAGATCCGAGGGTCGCCAAGCTTGGATTCGAAGATCTCGGGCTCGCGATCCGAGGGTCGAGGGTCGAGCCTTGGCGATCCTCGATCGTCGCGCCGCCGTCGAGCGCGATCGACCACCCATCCTCGGATCGAGTGTCCGAGATCTTGGTTTTGAGCATCTGCGAGCACCTTGGACCCTAGATTCGAGCGTCGCCAAGCATGGGCTCGATGACCCCGGGTTCGACACCCGGGGGCCGAGCACGGGCGATGGTAGATGGCCCTCGCCGCCGTTCTCGAGCCCGCACTTCCACCAAGCAGGCTCGACCCTCCATCCCCGGATCGAGGATCCGAGATCTTGGCCTCGAGCAGTTGCGAGCACCTCGGATCCAAGATCCGAGGGTCGCCGAGCATAGACGGGAAGGTCTCCGGTTTCGACGTCCGGGGCTCGAGGGCCGAGCTCCGGCGATAGTAGATCGCCCCTCTCGCCGCCCTCGAGCCCGCGCTTCCACCGAGCAGGCTCGACTCCATCCTCGGGTCGAGGATTCGAGATCTTGGTCTTGAGCGTCCGCGAGCACCTCGGATCCTAGATCCGAGGGTCGCCGAGCTTGGACGGGGAGATCTCCGGTTTCGACGTCCGAGGCTCGAGGGCCGAGCCTAGTGCCCCCCCGGTCGTCCTGGGGCCCACGCTGCCGCCGAGAAGGCTCGATCCTCCATCCTCGGATCGAGGGTCCGAGATCCTGGTCTTGAGCATTTGCAAGCAGCTCGGATCGTAGATCCGAGGATCGTCGACTTTGGACTCCAGGATCTCGGGCCCCCGATCCGAGGGTCGAGGGTTGGGCCCCGGCGCCCGGCGGCCGCGCGCGCGCGCAAGCGCGCGCGCGCAGGCGCGCCAACGCACGCGCACACGCACGCACACACCCGCGCGCACGCGCACGCGCACACACACACGCACGCACTCACATTCGCACACTCGCACATTCGCACACTCACACATATTCACACACACGCCACACCCCCCCCCCCCCCCCCCCCCACACACACCACACACACGCACGAACGCACACGCACAATAACACAAACACCAACGACGGCAGCCACGACAGCAACAGCAAACAGCAAAGCAGCAGAAACAGCAGGGCATAACAGCACCCAGACAATCATCAGGGATAACACGCAACTGCTGCACACACGCACACTCGCAAACAGCAACAAGACAAACAAGAAGAGCAAAAGCAACGCGACAAACGAACACAAAAACACGACAAACAACGCGAACAACACACAACCGTGGCCAATTGAGGCTCAAGTATTTCAAGCCAGCGGAGGACGCAGCGCCCCATGGCCGAGACGCAGCACCCCATGGTCGAGTCGGACAACGACGATCGTCGGCCTGTCTCCGAGCGGTCGGACGACGAGAGCGTCGGCGCGCGGGCGAAGGGCGACGAGGGGGCGAGGGGGATGGAACCCGCCAAGGTAGGGGGGGGCGCCGGCAAACGCGATGACGGGAGCCTTGAGGACAAGAAGCTTGACGACAAGAAGGTCACGCTGGAGATCAAGCCGGGCGACGTGAAGGTCGAGCTGGGCGCCAGGGGCCCTCCCCCCATGCTCGAGCACAAGAAGGGGCTGGAGGTCAAGCTCGGCCCTGAGGAGAAGCGCCTCTGCAAGCCCGCAACGACGAGGCAGCGCGACGCCTCGCAGGCCTCGGCCCCGAGTCCTGATTCAGCCCTGGGGCGCCTCGCGAGCCGCTCGGAGCTCTGAGCGAGGCGCCTTCGGGCAGAGCGAGGGCGAGGCGCTGGGATCTCTCAGGGAGGTGACCCCCGGCCTCGAGGGCGCCAGAGACGACGAACATGCGCCGGAGCAACAAAACCACCAGCGCAAAGAACACGCGCGCACGCAAGCAACGCAACGCGCGCAAACAACAGCAGCGGTCGCACAAGGAACTGCAACAGCAACCGGCACAACAACAGCACCACCAACAACAGCATAATCAACAGCAAGCACAACAGCAAGACCAGTAACCGACGCAACGGCAAACTATAACAGCAGCGAAACAAGCAAGAACAACAAGCGAACACAAAGGATCACCAACGACAAGCAAACAAACTTCCGTAGCTACGTTGGCTAGAGGTTGTCGGTTTCGAGCTGCTGCAGTTTTGCAGCGAGACTCCGATGGTCGCGCCGACGAAGCAGACGAGCTCGTCGAGCCTCTGGGGCCTGCAGACCTCGCCGCCCGCAGCCCGGGGCCCGCGCGAGAAGCTGAGAACCTCGCCTTGCGAGACGGCCGACTGCGGCGAGCTTCTACAAGCGGCCCGAGGCCGAGGCTTCGGCAAGGGCGGCAGACCCCAAGGCACGAGCGCGGAGTACAAGGGAGGGCACAAACCCTGAGTCGCGCCCGCGCTGCGACGAGACCCAACAGCGCAGTCCGAGCTCCAGATCCCCTGTGACTGGAGCAAGCGCGCGGGCGAGCACAACGCGGCGAAGTTCGCCCCCCCGCCGCGTCGAGCGAGAGCCGAGCTGCATCACAAGGGGCGCTGGAGCCACGAGACGGTCATCCAATGGCACGGCCTTCGAGCTGCCCTCGAGGAGAAGGTTGCCACGGCGAGACACGGCGAGAACGGCCTCCGAGGCTGCGGGCGCGCCCGAGTGGACCTGCGCAGGCGCAGCAGGAGAAGCGGGGGCGCGAGCGCGACCACGAGGTCAGGGCGAAAACTTGTTTGGCGCGACTGCGCTGCGAGCGGGCCTTCGAGCAGGAGAGGCAACTCCGCCTGCAGAAGATCGGCCACAAGAGCTACAGCGCCGAGATCCTCAAGAGGGCGACCAAGCGCCTGAGTACCTTCCAGATTAACCAGACGACCAAGAAGGACATGCAGTGGGTAGGCGAGTTCGACTTCTCGAGGGCACGCGCGAGCGGGCGCCAGGGCCGGCGCCTCTCCGACCAGAGAATGCAGACCCCCAGCAAGGACGAGGCCAAGCTCACCTGGGCCACGGCGGACAGGTAGTACGAGTAGTGGTAAGTAGTAGTGGTAGTAGTAGTAGTAGTAGTAGTAGTAGTCGCCGTCGTAGTCGTAGTAGTAGTAGTAGTAGCAGTAGTCGTAGTAGTAGTAGTTGTAGTAGTAGTAGTAGTAGTAGTAGTAGTAGTAGTAGTAGAAAGGCGTAGTGGTGGTAGTACTCACTGATACTACTAGTAGTAGTGGTAGTAGGAAATTGTACACAGCAGTGATAATGCGAGTACGACTCGCAACTGCTACTACTTCTACTGCTACTACTACTACTACTCCTACTACTACCATTACTACTACTACTACGACTACTACTATTGCTACTACTACTACTACTACTACTACTACTACTATTAAGAGTAACTTGATTAGTCGCTGGATCGAGCGCGCCCTGCGCGAGATCCGAGGCGAGGGCCGCCAGGCGCACGATGCGCGCCCGCGGCGACGCAAGGACGGCCAGCTCTTGGAGGCCACCCCGAGTTACTCTTATTGTTATTGCTACTACTCGTAACTACTACCACTACTACTGCGACTAGTACTACTACTACTAGTACTAAGTATTACTACTACTGATATTACTAATACTACTTGCAGATACTACTACTAGTAACTATTATTATCATGTGCTACTACTACTTCAGGGTACTACTACTACTACCAGGTACTACTATTACTACTGCCAGGTACTACTACCGGGTACTACTACAAGTCGTAACTCGTGCGATTAGTAGTAGTAGTAGTAGTAGTAGTAGTAGTAGTAGTAGTAGTATTGGTAGTAGTAGTCGTAGTAGTAGTAGCAGCACTACCACTACTACGAACGAGTAGCCTCTACTACGACTAGGATTACACTACTGCTACTACTACTGCTACCACTACTACTATTCCTCCTTCTACTTCTACTTCTACTTCTACTTCTACTTCTACAACCGCCACGAGGTTCGTGCACGCACCTGGCGGCGACGGGCGGCTCCGAGGACCTCCGCCTTTTGTCGAGGGGCCCGAGACCTTCGCCCGGCGCAGGGTCCGCGCGAGCGCGGTCGTCGTCCACGCCGCCGCGCTCTGGCTCAAGCTCCGCGGCGAGGGGCGCGCGTGCGTCCACGAGAGCGCGGTCTCGGCACGAGCGAAATGGGTAGGGAAGGGCAGGGTCAACGCCCAACAGCAGTTCTTGTGTTATTTGAACGCGATTCGCTGTCGGTGTCGCCGCGGCCCGCGTCCATTCGAGAGAAGGCCGCCTGCCCAACGGCGGCCGCTGTTGGTTCGGGGCAGCATTTGTTGCGGGGCATTGTGCCCATTCTTTCCGCGCGCATTTCGGGCGACCAGAAGGTGCACGCCGCGGGCGCCAAGAAACGCATCGATAACCTCCGCAAGAAGTACCGCGAGACGTGCAACGAGCAGGACAAGGCAGCCTTCGACACGGAGAAGGCCATGCACTGGGCAGACCACCCCGACCACCAGGCGCACGTGGAGCAGGCCCACTCGAGCGCAGGAGACAAGTGCAGGAGGATCACCTTCATCAACATTCTCCGCGGTCGAGAACAGGTTCGACCCGAGCAGGTGGCCGAAGTCCGCCGAGTAGCGCAGCGTGCTCCTTGTCCCCATGCGCGAGGCACTGCCGAGTCAGCGACATGAATCTCGAGGAGGGCACCGGGCGGCGCGACGCCGCCTGCGAGCGGGGCGATTGCGAGACGGGGCGCTTCCGAGCAGGCGAGCCCCTGGGAGCATTGCTCAAGGGCTGGCACAACGCACTGCTCGAGTTTTCCGAGGCGGACCGCTCGCGGGCCTTCGAGGTCATCGGCGTGCGGGGGCAGCCGAGAGCCTGGACTGACGAGTTGGTGGCAAGCTGGGCCATTGACTTCATCGAGCAGGAGCGCCGCAAGAGCCTCGTGTTCGCAGACTGCCTCTCGAGCCCGTGGACCGAGGCAGTGGCGCTGCGAGCGCGGCTCAAGACTGCCATCTACGCGCGCATGGCCCCCGACGCCACGAGCTCCTTGCAAGAGCCCGACACCCGTGAGCACGGCCAGCTCAAGGCCAAGATCCGAGAGGCCATGGAGCAAGACTGGATCCAGAAGGCCAAGGCAGAGCCCGAGAAGGAGCACAAGTCCCCGACACAATGGGGGCCCGACGAGCGCCTCTACTGCGTCTCCGAGGCCTGCGCCCGCTTCCGAGAGCAAAGGCTACGAGCCAACCAGATGCTCGCGGCCCGGCCGACAGAGCAAGGCGAGCTCAAGGTTGTCGCGGGCATGGAGCCGTGGAGCTACTGCATCGAGCCCGGCCGCGGCATCGAGAAGAGCCCGGCGACAGAGCGCCTCGAGGGCGCCCGGGGCTTGCCCGAGGGCGCGCCGCCCGCGCCCGAGTGGAGCGCCCTCGACGGCAATTGCTTCCACAACGACGACTTGCCGAGGGGCTACGAGCAGGGCGAGAACCCCAGCCTCCAAGCAGAAGAATGTGTTCGAGGCTTGCGAGGAGCCCCCCTGGCACGGCAAGGTGGCGCGCGTCGCCGAGGAGGGCAAATGCGAGGGGGGGCTCTGCAGAGCGCAGGGCGTCTGGCGAGTCCTGGGCGCCGAGGACGGGCGCCGCCTGCGCGTCCTCGAGGTCGAGAGCGCGGCGATCTTCCAGATCGACAGCAGCGAGGCTGGGAGAGTCACAGGCACTCGTTAGCTTCCGCCTGCTTCTGCCTGGGGCGGCGGAAGCAGGCGGAAGTTGGCGGACAGCAAAAGAGACGATCAGCAGGCGGGAGCAACGCGAAGCGGAAGCAGGAGGAAGCCAACGAGCGCCTGCGAGTCCCGAGCGCCACCACAGGGCGCGATCGAGCAGGGCTGCAAGTTCCCCAGGCCGCAGAAGCTCGACTGGCGCCAGACAAGACTGGGTCGCCGCACCGCGCTTGCCAAGGAGTTTGCGATCATGAACTGCAAGCAGATCGTCGAGGGCGACGCCCTCGAGCTGGGCGCGGTGCGCGCGCTGCCGGGCGAGATCGAGGAGCGCGCGGGCGCCCCCGACAACGCTCTGGCGGCCGAGCCCACGGCGGCCGTCGACAGGGCCCGAGAGGGCCAGGGCGAGGACGCACCCGCCGCCCAGCAGCCCGAGGAACAGAAGCGCTGGGCCGAGAGGGTCGACGAGGCTGCGCGCGCAGCGAGGCGCCCGCGGGCTACGCGCACCTCAAGGTCGGCGGTCGCTGCAAGGCCCCCCCCCCCCCTTCCCCCCCCAGGGCGCCCCCGGCGTTTCGCTCCGGTTTGGAGCGAATCCTGGAGGCGCCCCGGGCAGGGGGCATTTGCGGCAATTCCCGCCAGGCCCCGAGGATCGACGGGGGCGGCGTCGAGGCGGAGTGCCGCGACGCCCTCGAGCAGCCGCCCGAGAACGCCAAGCAGGCCCAAAGGGGCCACATGCGAACTCGCGCATGCACCCCGCGATTTCTGAGGGCGGAAGGTGGGGCCCACTTTGCCCGGGAGCTACCGAGCGACCTGCGCCCCGCCCTCCTCCCCAGCAATCGCGGGTAGGGTTCGCGCGTGGCCTCCCAAGGCCGCTGCGGGGTCTCCCACAAGCTCGGCGCAATTGGCCCTGGCCAGCATTGCCCGGCACCGGGCAACAGACGGCGGCAGGTAGACGGTTGGTTCTGCGGCCTAGAAACGAGTCGCTCAATCGAGCGCGCCCCGCGCGAGATCCGAGGCGAAGGGCGCCAAATTCTGGCAGCCCTCCGCGCCGTGGTCGCCCGTGGCAGCGAGTTAACCAGTATGCTCAAGGAGGCCAGCGACGACGACTTGGCGATGGCCAAGGCCAAGGCCAGGGCTCAGCGCAAGTCCAAGCCCTGCGTGGACCCCGCGGCGGCCGAGCCGAAGCACGCCACCTGCGCGGAGGCTAGCGTCGCCGCCCAGCTTCGCACCAAGTGTTTCCAATGCATGGACGGATCCAAAGGGCGTCATGCTTGCGTGGGAGAGCGGTTCGAAGTCCAGCGCAAGAGGAGGTTCTTGACCAGATCGGCCATGGACCTCTCTTGCGCTGGCAAAATGTTGGCGCCTGCTTAGCCGCGAGCCTCGAGATCGCTCGAGTCAGCCTTATGTCGTGCGCCCAGTCGGTCACGGGCCCCGAGATCTCTCGAGTGAGTCTGGCGCCGTCATCATCGTCACCATCATCAGCATCACCATCATAACTTACCTTCCCCAAAGCAATATTTCAAGATCCCCGCCAGAACCGCGAACTTTATTATCCCAGGGGGTTCATTATCGCCCGCGCTCGGTAATTTCAATGAGCCCTCCCTCGGAGTTCCTGTTTGCGTCGGCCCCTGCAAGGGTTCATTTCCGCAGGGAAATGCCCCGCGTGCGGACAACCGTTCGAATATCCTCAAGCGCGCCAAATCACTGGACTCCAACCGCGCGAATCAACCTGATTGCTGCGTCTCGATGATCCTGGTTCGTGCCAGGCACCATTTTTCCGACTTCAGCACCGCGAATGAACATACCTGGTGCGATCTGACAATCCTGAACCGCTTCACAACATTTTTGGCATGTTGGCCATGGGAGCCTGCGAAACTCTTGTAACTGTATGAAAACGAATGCGCGCGGTGCCAAGGCGAGACATGCATTTTGGAAAGGGCCCGCCCTCCATCGAACGATCGCGGCGCTGAGGCGAGACCATCATTTTGAAACCAGCCCGCCCTCACTCCGTAAAGCTTTTGCGTTTTTGGAGACGAGTGATTGCCAACGTTTACGCTTCAGGGCCATAGATGGTAAGGAAGTTTCAGACGAAACGCCCGGGCCGCAATTCCGATTGTCGACGGGATGCGACAGGGATGCGTTCCTTTGAAGGAAAGGAATGGAACATGGAGAATGGCGGTGGGAGGGTGCGATGGAGGGAGGGAGAGAGTGAAGAGGGGGAAGGGGGAGAAGGAGGAGGAGGAGGACGACGATGACGACAACGACAGCGACGAGGAGGCATGAGGGGGGTGAAGGAGTTGGAGGAGGAAGGAGACGGAGGAGGAAGGAGGAGGAGGAGGGAAAACGGATGAGGAGGAACAAAAGGATGATTCCATGATTTCTGCCATCACGTAAGAAGCCATTTCTTTATTGCTTGGGGCATGACGGGCGTCATGTCTCCCGCTCCCCCCCCCTATGACGTAACGCTCCCCCCCCAGTGCGCTCCGGGCACTGCCGCCGTGCGCATTGGGATCCGCGTAGGTGTCCGCGTGGGAATCCGCATGGGTGTCTGGTCCGCAGGCGTCGTCGTCGTCGTCGTCGTCGTCGTTCGTCGTCGTCGCTCGTGGTTCGTCGCTCGTCGCTCATCGTCGTCGTGCGCGCGGACGCGGCTGGAGCCTATTTTTCAGTCCGCGCCGATGACGGCAATCATCTGGGGGGGAGGAGGTCGATGACGTCACGTTTCGCGCTGGCGGCGTTTGGGAATGGTTAGGAATGACGGAGGACGGGTAGCACGAACATGTACGTGGCGATATGCACCACAATGCCGGTGTACATCACAGTGCCCGCGTGCACCACAGCGCCTGTGTACACCACACCGCCGATGTACACCACAGCAGCCGCGTGCAACACAGCGTCAGTTTGTGCCACCGTGCCTGCGGGCACAGCAGCTCCTGTGTACACCACAGCGCCTCCGTACACCACATCAGGCGTGCGCAACACAGCACCAGTGTACACCACAGTGCCTGCGTGCATTGCAGTGCTTGTGTACGCCACGGCGCCTGTGTGCACCACATCAGCCGTGTGCAACACAGCACCATTGTTGTGGATAGAATTTCAGAAGTAATCCTTGTGACAAAATGGAACGCGTGTGGATTCCAGAGAAAACAATGGAAAACAAATCCTCATGGACAAAGGAGCGCCGCTTGAATCTACGAGTCCCCCCGAGTCCGCCTGCATCACCCTAACTCCCATTTGCGCCCAGGAGGCTCCAGCTAAACTGGCCGTCCGAGAACCGAGTGGACCGATTCAATCGACCATTCAGCGGTGCACGCTGAGATGCGCACGTGCGTTGTAACGCCAAGCCGCACGACAGGGGGTAAGAAAAAGGAAAAGGAGGACGAGGAGGAGGAGGAGGTGGAGGAGGAGGGAGAAGGGAAAAACGTCGCATTCGATTATCAGAACTTTCTTGGCGTGGCGTTTATTGTCCACGCAGGCATTGTGGTTACACCAGCGCTGCGTTGCACGCGGATGCTGTAGTGTAGACAGGCGCTGTGGCGTGCACGGGCGCTGCGGTGCACGCAAGCACTGTTGTGTACACACGCGTTGTGTTGCACATGGTTGCTGCGGTGTATATACACCGGCGATGTAGTGCTCCCAAGTATTGTGGTATACACGGGCGGTGCGTTGCACACGGCTGTTGCGGTGTACGCAGGCGCTGAGGTGCACACGCGCGGCGTGGTGCACGCGAGCGCTGTGGTGTACACAGGCGCAATGGGCAGATCGCCACTTACATGCTGCTCGCGTCGTCGTCGTCGTCGCTCGTCGCTCGTCGCGTCGTACGCGCGGGCGCGGCTGTGGTGCCGGAGCCACACGGCGGGGGGGGGCCGTCACGTCATACCCCCCCCCGCCCTCCCCTCCCCCATGACGCCCGTCATCGCCGAACATAAAGAACCGCCTTCTAATGGCATTGGAGGAGGAAGAGCAGGAGGAGGAGGAATTTTAGAAGAGAGGTGGAAGAGGAAGGTCGGAGGAGGAGAACGAGCACGGATGTGGAAGGAGGGCGGAGGAGGGCGGATGAGGAGGATCACGGACCAAACTGCCAGCGAGCGGGCCTCATTTGGACAGTCCTTGAGCCACCTAGGGATTATAAAGGGGTGCACCCCTTATCTGGGAAAACCCCAACTCGCCGCCTGTTGTTGTCGTTAGCAACCCACGGTGCAACGCACTGGATGGAACAAAATAAGACTGGCATTGCTGGGGCCTCACGAAGGCAGTGGAACGGCCAACTGTGCTTTGAGCAGAGGGCGGCCAAGCAAGGATGGGGGGAGGAGGAGGAGGAGGGAGGACGAATTTCGACTGAGGACGAGCCGTGCGAGGTCCCCACGTGGAGACGAACAGGACAAATGGAGTGGAGGTGCGCGCAGCGACCTAGCCTAAACAAGCGCGGCGCTGCGGATGCCAAGAATCCTGCCGTATTGTTGAATCGTGCTGGCCAAAACGACGGACCGCGAGCTAGTTTGGTATGCCACGCAAAACATCAGCCCACTGTCCCAGCACAATTCCCGGTACATCGCGTGACACCGCGCGGCGTGTAATCCTGGAACTCCAGCCCTGTTTGTTGAGTCGGTTTTGCCGAAACAACGGGCCGCAAGTTACCTGGGCATGCGGCGCATAGCCTTAGCCCACAGCTCTGGCAGAGTTCCAGCGATGCCGGCCCTAGCCCAAGCACGCGCGGCTCTGCGTGTACCAGGGGTCTTGCCGTGAATGTTGACTCGGGCTGGCCGAAACAACGGATCGCGAGCTAGTTGGGCATGCTGTGGATAGCCTTAGCCCGCAGTCGTGGCAGAATTCCCAGGAGCCTAGCGAGGGGAGTGAGGAGGCACTGGACCGGGCCAGCTGGGGCTTGGGCGGAGGAGCGGCCGAGCAAGGACGGGGGGAGGAGGAGGAGGAGGGAGGACGAGGAGCCAGTCCTGCAGCACCTAATAATGCTTAGCTCCCCGCCCCCCGCTAGATGCAACCCACTGGATGGAACAAAATAAGATTGGCATTGCTGGGGCCTCACGAAGGCAGTGGAACGGCCAAGTGTGGTTTGAGCAGAGAGCGGCCAAGCAAGGATGGGGATAAGAGAGGGAGGGAAGACGAGGATCGACTGAGGACGAGCCGGGCGAGGTCCCCACGTGGAGACGAACAGGACAAATGGAATGGAGGTGCGCGCAGCGACCAAGCCTAAACAAGCGCGGCGCTGCGGATGCCAAGAATCCTGCCGTATTGTTGAATCGTGCTGGCCAAAACGACGGGTCGTGAGCTAGCCGGGCATGCCACGTAAAGCCTTAGCCCACAGTCCTGGCATAATTCCCGGTACATCGAATAACACCGTGTGGCCTGTAATCCTGGAGTTCCAGCCCTGTTTGTTGAGTCGGTTTGTCCGAAACAACGGGCCGCAGGCTAGTTGGGTATGCGGCGCATAGCTTTAGCCCTAGCCCAAGCACGCGCGGCTGGAATCCCGCCGTGAATGTTGACTCGGGTTGGCCGAAACAACGGATCGCGAGCTAGTCGGGCATGCTGCCCATAGCCTTAGCCTGCAGTCCTGGCAGAATTCCCCAGAGCCTGGAGCGTTAGGAGGCAATGGACCGGGTCAATTGGGGCTTGGGCGGAAGAGCGGCCAAGCAAGGGCGGGGGGAGGAGGAAAGGGGAGGTCGAGGAGCCAGTCCCGCAGTGCTTAATAATGCTTGGCCCAAGGCCCCCCGCTAAGGGACTTTGGTCTTGGCTAGAACCAGTCGTGCATCAGTCCTGGCTAACGCCATTCGGTGTCTTGGGCTTGTTTTGGGCGAGCGGGGGTCTGCAACGGATCTCGACGACGTTGTCGAAAGCCGTTGCGCGGCTTTAAGGCGCTGTTGCGGCGCTGTCGGAGCGCTTCTGGAGCCTCTCAGGCGGTGTTTTGAGCCTGTTTTGGGCGAGCGGGGGTCTGCAACGGATCTCGACGACTTTGTCGAGATCCGTGGCGCGGTAATGAGGCGCCCTTGGGGCGCTGTCGGAGCGCTTCTGGAGCCTCTCAGGCGGTGTCTTGGGCCTGTTTCGGGCGAGCGGGGGTCTGCAACGGATTTCGACAACATTGTCGAAATCCGTTGCGCTGCTTTGAGGCGCTCTTGGGGCGTTTTCGGAACGCTCTTGGAGCTTCTCATTATGGAAGTAATGAAAATTGATGTGGATCATCCCCCTTTTCGGCTCTCCCTGCCCCACGAACACCAACCTGATGCCCCACTGCCTAAAACGAAGACGGAAGATCGAAACGGAATAACGTAAGCCTAGCCCACCCCCCAACAGGCAACCAGCGGACCGGCAACTGGGAGTTGGATTACTGTGCGGTGCTATACCAGTTGTAACCCACCTGGCTGGGGCGGCCCCCAGTGGTGCCCGGCGCACCTAAGGTAGGTCGCCCCCCCCGCATAGCGGCGACCATGGTTGGAACGGTTTCCTCTGCGGAGCGTTCAAAGTCGGTGCCGGCGGAGGAAAGAATGACAGGAGTGGCGGCCGTTTGGCTACCCTCTCTAGTCACGCTGGATAAAGGCTGCCCTGCCCCCCCTCAAACGGGGGCTGCACAGGTTATCACTTTTCAAACCGACTGCCCGCAGGATCGCGGCGGAGGGCGGCTCATGGAGAGGTGGGCGGTACGGTTGGGACTGGCTTGTGTTCCCTCCTGGTATTTTGTCGGGGCCACAGCTGGATTGGATTCGACCCGGTGGCCAGAACGCCTTCCAGGACAGGACCTGGGGTCGACATTTTGCCTTCCCACCCCCGCCCTCAGATCCAGGCGTCGCAGTTTTTTCTCGCTGGTCATTGTCGCCCAATCTCAGACCCCGGGGCCCTCAAGATCAATCCGATTCGAAAAGTGTTGCAGCGAGAATGGTTCTAGTGCTCGGGTCGTGATTCTTATGCCATGCTGCAATTGTTTCGCAACGTCGGATCTCAGGGCGAGCCCCGACCCCTCGCGTCGTGAGCAACATCACGACGGCATTGTGGGCGAAGGAAAGTGGAGGGAACGGATGGATGAGAGCGGGTGGGAGGAGGATGAGGACCGACCAGGAGGCGATGACAGACGGGAGGAGGGAGGGATCTGGAAGGAGCGGCGAGAGGGAACATTTGGAGGAGGGGGTAAAGAAGGACGAGGAGGGGACATTGTTCATTATCTCACCCCCTCCTTCCCCCCTCCTTCATCCTTCCCCCCTCCCACCTCCCCCTCCCAGATCCAGGAATCGTGGATCATACCCCTGATACGGCATAGTCTATGCCGTCTATGTGGTTCTTCCGCTTGTCTCTTCTCTTCCTCCTACCCCTCCTCCTCCTCCTTCCTCTTCTCCTCCTCCTTCCCCTCCCACGTCCTCCTCTTCCCATCGTCCTTTCCATCCATTGGCCCTCACTTTTTGGAGATCTGGAGGAAGCGGGGGCCCAGACAATTGGCGGCTCGAACGAGAACAATGCGCCACTACTAATGCACCTCTTGTCTGGCTCATGGGGGCTCATGGGGGCTCAGCCCCCCCAAAGGCGGTGAGCCGATCCCCTCTGGCCGACCCAGGTTACAGCGCAGGGTGGGGCCGGTCCCCCCGGCCTTCCCCCTGCCTCCAGCCAGTTGATCCAGGCTCGGGAGCTGTTCAGTGGAAGCGAATCATATAGCCGTATCCGCGGCTTTGCGGGCCGGGGGGCCCTGAGCCGCGGCCCCGCCGCGGATACGGGGCGTTTCGTCGCAGACGCCCCGCGCGGCCTCGGCTTGGGTTGGAGACAGTTGGGGGTCCTTGTCGCAGCACTGGTTCTGGCCAGCAGGACGGGGGGAACGATTCGAGACTTTGGGTTCGAGACCCCCCCCCCCGCACGACCAGGCTAGCGGCTCGATTTGCAGGCAGCCGATGGCGAACATGCTGTGGATTCGCGCCGCGCTAATACGGCGGCGGCCCCAGCGCGGTTCCCTCAAGGCTGAACGCCGCCACAGGCCCAGCATCGCCCGACATCGGAAGACCCGCACTGCCGGATTGCTGCGGTCACCCATGGTCGAGCACATCCACGCGGTGGCAGAAGGGAGGACAGAGGATGAGGTGGAGGAAGAGGAGGAGGAGGAGGAGTTATCCCACTAAAGTGAGTATCGTCACACCTGGCGGGCGCCTACTCTCACTGAACGACTTCAACAGCGCTCGTTCTTTCACATTTTCCGCGGCGCCCACCATGTGTTTTGACCCGGGTATTTCTTTGTTCTCAATTTTAGTTCTCATTCAAGAACGCCCCAAGCGTAGGATTCAGGTTTGGTCGACGTCCCGAGATCAGGGACAGGTCCCGCCCTCGAGCTGCGTGACCTGTCCCTGAAGCGCTGCCAACTGTCTGCTCATGGCGCCCAGCTGCGCTTCCGCGGACCGCCTGCTGAAGCTGTCTGTCCTCTGGACCCTGGTCGGCCTGCTTAGGCGCCGGCGCTGCCGTGGGCCTGGGCCTCGCCCCCGGCAGGAGGAGACGGTCCATCCTGCGAGGCACCTCAGACCTACTGGGCCAGGGCGGCTACGGAGGAGGAGAAGGGAGGGGGAGGAGGAGGGCGGAGCTGACCTGTTTGGATCCCATCAGAGCTCCAAGGACCGCGGTAAGGATGCAAGGCCCTTGTGCGGTCCCTGGACGCCCCAGTGGAGGCTTCTCTAGTGGCACACTGCCGAATAGCACAAGGACGCAAGGGTGCCGTCGGGAATGCGACCCGTCCTTACAATAGATGTGTACTCTACCTCTGAGGTCTCGCTGTGTGTCGCTTACCGTTTGCCTGCATCTTTGAACGCTGAGCTGCTGCGTCGCTGGCGCTGACGACGCTGGCACCGGGGCGCTGGCACTGGGAGCTGACCCGCTTGTACCGCTGGGTGCTGACCCGCTTGTACCTCTGACGTGTCGCTGTGTGTAGCTTACCCTTCGCTTATCTCTGAACGCTGAGCTGCTGCGTCGCTGGCACTGACGACGCTGGCCCTGGGGCGCTGGCAGTGGGCTGGGAGGTGGCGTATTTCTGAGAGCCCTCTGAACGCTGAGCTGCTGTGTCGCTGGCACTGACGACGCTGGCCCTGGGGCGCTGGCAGTGGGAGTGGACCCGCTTGTACCTCGGAAATCTCGCTGAGCTTAGCTTACGTATCGCTCATCTCTGAACGCTGAGTTGCTGTTTCGCTGGCACTGGCGACTCTGGCCCTGAGGCGCTGGCCCTGGGAGCTGACCCGCTTGTACCTCTGAAGTCTCGCTGTGTGTAGTTTGCCCTTCGCTTATCTCTGAACGCGGAGCTGCTGTTTCGCTGGCGCTGACGACGCTGGCCCTGGAGCGCTGGCACTGGGAGCTGACGTATCCCTGGGAGCTCCCCGACATTGAAGTTTTTTTGAAGCCTAAGGAACTCTGTCCTGAACATCTGAACACTGGCCACTGTTGTATCGCACCACACGTGATGATAATGCTCTTGAAGCCGATGGGTTTCTGCGTCTGTAACTTCTGATAGCCCTTGATGTTGCGAGCAAGGCTGAATTAAACACGCACGGAGAAGTGACGGCGCCCAACGGCCGCTGGCGCGGCCCTCTCGGGAACGCCTGAGGGAGTCCAGGAGAGAGGATGCGCGAGGGAAGGAGCGTTGGAGAGGAGGGCGGAAGGAGTGATAAGTTCGCAGGAGAGCGGTCTTTTAGCTGTGCAACTCGCCTGAATACTGCGCGAGACTCTGGAAAACTGACGGGGGCTTCAAGTCCGATGGTCGGGTGGGAAGCACTCTGAGCACAACTCCCGCTTGACCACAGGTCTCGTCGCTGCCTTGAGCATAGGGCAACCGGCTGAGGCGTGGACCATGGCGCGCGCTGAGGAGTCCACGTGGAACATGGCGTCGGCCTTAAAGCCCAGCTCTGGCACGAGCATTCCTGTAGGTCCAGTCTGCGCTTCCTTTTCTGAACGGCGCGCCGACCCTGGCCCCGCGCCGACCAGCCCGCGAGGGGCCCGATCAGAACGCGCGTCCCTGACCAGATCAGGAAGAAATGGAAGTGGCCGTCCATGAGGCGAGCCCTCGCTAAAATGACTCGTAGAGCTTCCCTAAGAGCGTTCACGGCGAAGCTAGAAGAGTGATTCCGGCGTGCTGCGGGGCTAGTTGGCAAAAACGTCTCGACGGACGTTCTGCATAATTTTGCTGGGTTTAAATGCGATTTCTCGAAATTCAACAGGTCGTTAGAGCTCTCGTATTTTGTCTCCTCATATTCGATCTCATTCCCGCTCGTCATCTTCATCTCAGGTCGATCGGGTACCTATTACTCCCAAAAAGTACTCAGGCGGGATCGGCTGTTCAGTATCATCTTGACAGGTGCTGCCGGTTTTCTCAACTTAATTCGAGCTGTAGATAAGCTGCAGAGCTGGCATGCACACTTCATCCATCTAGAATCATCAGGCGCGTTCGTCTCAGGTATCTAGATGTCTGAACTCGGCCTGCAACCAGAACTGGGCCCGCACAACTATTCGTACTCAGCTAATTTTCTTGGAGATGTTGATGAGTTTCTTCAGATAACTCGAGCTGCAGATGAGCCACAGAGCTGTTTGGTTGGCACAGCAATCGAAAGATAATCATCAGGCGCGCGAGTCTAAAGTCTAAAGTATCTAGATGCCCGAACTCGGCCTGCTATCGGAGCGCAGTCCGAAAAACTACTCACACTCTGCAGTTGTATTGCAGATAGTAGTGATAGTTTTTGGACGGGCAACAGAGCTGTTCGTCAGAGCAATTGGAAGAACATCATCAGAAGCGCTTGTCTCGAATATCTAGATACCCGAACCGGGTCTGCTACCAGAGCTGGGTCCGAACAACTATTTGTAGTATGTTTTTAAAGCCATGTTCATGGTTTTCTTGACTGAGCTCTCTGAAGATGGGCTACTGAGCTGGTAGGCGCACCTATTCCATGTAGAATCGTCAGGCACGCTTGTCTGAACTATCTAGATGTCAGAATTCGGTCTGCTACCAGAGCTGGGTCCGCGAAACTATTCGAACTCTGCCATTTTTTTCGAAATGCTGATGAGCTGCTTGACTTAACTCGAGCTGCAGATGAGCTACAGACCTGTTTGGCATAGCAGCCGAAAGAACTTATCATACGCGCTAGTCTAAAGTAGCTAGATGCCTAAACTCGGTCGGCTACCAGAGTCCAAACAACTATTGGTACTCCTGCTATTCTTCAGAGATGGTGATGCTTTTTTTCGACTGAACTGGAGCTAGAGATGAGCTGCATAGCTGTTCGTCACAGCAGTCCAAAGAAAATGATCAGAAGCGCTATATTAAAGTTTCTAGACACCCGAACTCGGTCTGCTACCAGAGGTCGGTATGACAAACTATTTACACTACTAACTTTGTAAAGGGTAGATGGTAACTTCTTGAGATAACTCGAGCTGCAGATGAGCTACAGAGCTGTTTGGCGCAGCAATCGGAAGGAATTGATCAGACGCGTTAGTGTCAAGTATCTAGATGCCCGAATTCGTCACGCTTCCAGATTGGAAACCAGAAAACTATTCGTACACTGCTAATTTTTCAGAGATGACAATGCCTTTCTTGACCCTTCCCCTCCTTCTGCTCCTTATGTTCCTTCTCCTCCTCCTCCTCCTCCTTCTCTTGCTCACCCCTCCATATGTTTGTTCCTCCTTTCTTCTATTCTTCCAGTCCTCCTCTATGAAATCGCACCCTCGCGCGCGCGGAATGCGAGATTGCCGCGCCCGCATTGTACGAGGAAGCTCTACGAGTTCCCGGCGGTAGCCAAGGCTGACGGTTTACCGCCGGCTCCCAGTGCTCTGCTCCCTGATGGCAGATTGCGAGCCCTGAAATCACGCAATCACGCCCTGAGAAGCGCTCGGGGCGCGCTGAGCCAGAACGGGGATGGAGGAGGAGGGAGAAGGTAGAACAACTCCGAAGAGGAGAGGACCTCTGAAGGAGGGTCCCATGGGGGACTTCTGATGGAGTGAACCCATGGGGGACCTCTGATGGAGTTCTTGAGAGGCCCTGTGGAGGAGGACCCAATGGGGAAGATGCGCCTTGAAAGGCCGAGAGCCCGAGGATGGGGCCAAAAGTGCAACCTGAGGAGGCCCGAAGTGCCTTCGAAGGATTTCCAATGTTAAGGTTCAATCAATTTACGATGGCTCGATACGATGCGCGCAGGACTAGAGTAGTGCGGACTAGAACGGCACACTCCGGGTAGAAGTATAACAGAGCAGGATTAACATGTAATAAAATACGATGCACTATACTCGAATAGTGACCTGACAAAGCAGAAAAACCTAGAACTGAGCATCGCATATTAAAACCTAATTTGTTATGATATATCAAACATCAGAGAGGGAGGGCTGAACCGAACGGTCATTCACTGTCCCTGGGTGCGTGGCTCCAGCGGAATTCCGTGATGCGGATTATTGGTGTTGTTGAACATTATTACTTCTAAAGAATAATTATTGTTGGGACCCCTGGTGCACGACCCCCCCGCCGCGCCTAGGCCGCAGCCACGTTTTCATCATTTTCGTAGGAAGTCTCAGGCAAAACGGGTTGGTCGGGATCCGGTTGTGTTGTTACGATCGGTTTTCCCTTGCAAAAAATAAGCTAAAGTGGACATTTCTTGTTCTAACATATCCAAACTTCAAGAATCCCTTGCAAAAGATAAGGTAAAGTGGACATTCGCGCGCGCAAGACGAAATCCTTCCAAAACCTTAGTTTTCGTAGCGATTTTAACATAAAAACATCAAAAAACCAATGGTTTTTCAAAAAAAAATGTCAAAATTTCATCCCGCGCGCTCTTGCGGATTCGTAGGAAACCCAACACTTTTTAAACATTTCTGTCAAACGGGCTTTTGCGAGCAACTTTTTCGAACTTCTGCAACAACGGTTGCGCACCTGCCAGGGCCATCATCCCTGTCAAATAATACCATGCGGGACACATTCGTTTTTTCTTCGCGCGCGCACGCCGTCGTCGTCGGCCGCGGGGCCCTGAATAGTAGCCACGGTCGTCCGCATGCCACGAAGTGAAGTGTCCGAACGTCATAGGGCGGGAAGCTGGGTGTGGGTGGTGGCGAAGAGTCGTTTGGAAATTTGGTAGAGCTTGAACCGGCCCCCCCACAAAGTGGGGGTATTGCCCGCCTCCTATGAAAACCCTGGCACTGGTGAGAACGGAGTGTCCCCACGTGCTAGTAAGCGTTGTTGTTGTTGATGTTGTTGTTGTTGTCGTCGTCGTCGTCGTTTTCGTCGTCGTCGTTGTTGGTGTTGGTGTTGTTGTTGTTGTTGGTGTTGTTGTTGTTGGTGTTGTTGTTGTTGTTGTTGTTGTTGTGTTTGTTGTTGTTGCTGTTGCTGTTGCTGTTGTTGTTGTTGTTGCTGTTGTTGTTGCTGTTGCTGTTGTTGTTGATGTTGTTGTTGTTGTTGTTGTTGTTGTCGTCGTCGTCCCACCCGCGACCCGCCCCGCGACCCACCCGCGACCCGCCCCCGCCCGCGGCCCACCCGCGACCCACCCCGCGACCCGACCCGCGACCCACCCCGCGACCCACCCGCGACCCACCCCGCGACCCACCCGCGACCCACCCCGCGACCCGCCGGCGACCCGCCCCGAGACCCCCCCGGCGACCCATCCACGACCCACCCGCTACCCACCCGCGACCCACCCGCTACCCACCCCGCGACCCACCCGCGACCCACCCGCGACCCACCGCGACCCACCCGCGACCCACCCGCGACCCACCCCGCGACCCACCCAAAATTTTCGGCGCCCGCGGCGGGCTTCTTTTGCATTCGTTCCAGGTCGTTCCAGGTGGAGAACTTGCGACCCACCCGCGACCCAAACCGCGTCCAATGTACAAATCAAAATTTTCGGCGCCTGCGGCGGGCTGTTTTTGAATTCCTCCCAGGTGGAGGTGGAAAGCCCGCGACCCACCCGCGACCCAAACTACGTTCACTGAACAAGCCAAAACTTCAGCGCCGGCGGCGGGGTTCTTTTGCATCGGCGACCCACCTGCGACCCACCCCGAGACCCACCCGCGACGCACCCACCCGCGACCCACCCGCGACCCACCGCGACCCACCCGCGACCAACCCGCGACCCACCCCGCGACCCACCCAAAATTTGTGGCGCCCCTGTGGCAGGCTTTTTTTGCATTTGTTCCAGACTTTTTTTGCATTCGTGATGGGCACGAGGTCCGCCGGCTCGACGCCCGCGTCGCCCGCGCCCGCCCCCTCACTCTTATCCGCAATTGCGGGGTGCTACGTAAGACTGATAATATGAGAGGGGTTAGATGGATTTCCATAGCATGGTGACAAGCAAGACATAATATATTAGAAGAGTTCACAATCTACGAAAACATGAATATCTCGTTTACCTAAGCTGTCTGGTAGGTCTAATCGGGTGAGCCGTCTGAGGTTGAGTTGTCTGGTAGGGTGGGCTGTTTGGTGGGGTAGCTAAGCTGTCTGGTAGGTATGGTAGGGCGAACTGCCTGAGGGTGAGCTGTCTGGCAGGGTGCAGGGCAACTCAATGCCTCATCTGTCTGGCAAAGTCGGCGGATGACGATGATCATTGTTTCTGCCTGGCGCTGGCGGGCTCCCCATGAGGGAGCGCTGCAAGTCCGCTGGAACTGCGCTGCCCTCAAGCGCGAGCCCGCTGAGCGACCTCGACGAACACGGGATCCCAGAACTGAGTGTCATCATCTTAACGTACCTGCCATGCCGTCTTGAACACTGGCGCGTCTGAATCGGGGTCGTACCTCTCTGAAGTGCTCGTCCACGACCTCTTGAGTGTCCCGCGCCGCCCCCTCGGCCTGAGCGGCCAAGCTCCGCGCCTCAGCCGCCGCGGTCTGCAGCGCCTCGACGAGGCCCCTGAGGGCGCGCGTGTCCAAGTCGACGTCGACGGCTATGGCCCGAGCGCCCTCGCGCGCCTGGAAGGCCGCGAGCTGCTCGCCGAGCTCGTTCATGCTGACCTAGAGGACTGGATGAGGCGGTTCGAGCACAGGATTGGACCACCTTCGGAAGCACCTCTGTCGGATCCCTGACGGGGGGAGCCACTGCGGACCGGGAGCCTCGCTTATAAATTGAGCGCTTTTGAGCCCTCTTGAGCCAGAGCGGATACGGAGGCGGAGGAAGAAAAACTGTCTGGCCCGAGGATGGGGCCGAAAGGGCAACCTGAGGAGACCCGAAAACATTCCGAGAAGCCCAGGGGGGGAGATGCGCCTTGACGGCCGAAAGCCCGAGGAGGGAGACACCACGTCCCCGGCTCTTGCTCACCCTCAGCACCCTGGTCTTAAGCCCCCTAAGCCCATCCTCATCCCCCCAGGCTCACCCTCAGGGTGCCGGAATAACGCGACCAGGGGGCCGGGGGCGTTCTCGTTTTGCCGGAAGGGGGGGCTCTTCAAAGCCGGATGCGGTTGAAGGGTAAGGAGGTCCCGAACGAGCCGCGGGGCCCACCTTTGTGATTGACCTCGGGGTGCGATAGGGACGCTTCATGCACAGGGAACATGGTTGGGAAAGTAGTTGAAAAAGGAGGAGGAGGAGGAAGAGGAGGAGGAGGAGGACGAGGAGGACGAGGAGGAGGAGGAGGAGGAGGAGGAGGAGGAGGAGGAGGAGGAGGGGGAGGGGGAGGGGGGAGGGCAAGCTAGGTGCGCTCGCGTCATATCTGACGTCCTACCCCTCCCTCCCATCCCTTACCATGGCGCTGATTTTCTCTATCCGCGGACGCGTGTCGTAGCGGACCTGTGGCTCCGCGCGCGCGTGCGTAGTGGTTGTGGTGCGCGTGCGCGTGCGTGCGTGCGTGCGTGTGTGCGTGGTTGTGGTGGTGGTGCTGGTGCTGGTGGTGCTGGTGCTGGTGCTGGTGTGGTGCTGGTGCTGGTGCTGGTGTGGTGCTGGTGCGGTGCTGGTGGGTGGTGGTGGTGGTGGTGGTGGTTGTGGTGGTGGTGGTGATGGTGTGGTGGTGGTGCGGCGCGGTGGTGCGGGCGGATGGGCGCGCGAGAAAAATGCCCCGCGCTGGGGCGAGAACGCCATCCTGAACGACGGAGGCCAAACACCGATCCGAAAATGAGGCCCACGCTGCAGCGGGAGCACGATTCGGAACGATTCGGGAGCAGAAATGAGGCCGGCGCCTCAGCGAGAGCAGCATTTTGAAAAAAAACGCAGGCGAAAACCCGTTTCCCGGGAATCCTGTGTGTAAAAAAACAGTACGCGGGGGGGGTCGGATATCTTCGGGACGCCATCAGGGGAAGTGGGAGAGTATTTTCATATTGTGCAATTGTGGAGGAGGGGGGGGGGGGAGGAGGGGGAGGGGGGAGGGGGAGGGGGAGGGGAGGGGGAGGGGGAGGAGGAGGCGGAGGAGGAGGAGGAGGAGGAGGAGGAGGAGGAGGAGGAAGAGGAGGAAAAGCGGTTGGAGGAGAGGGCGAGGAGGAGGAGGAGGAGGAGGAGCAGCAGCAGCAGCAGCAGCAGCAGCAGCAGTTGGAGAGGAGGCAGAAGAAGGAGAGGGGCAGGCTCGTCACCGACTCTTGTATGCTCGGCCCGGCGCCCAGCGGCGCCCGGGGTTCGTCCGGCACGGACGCGGCCCCTGGGCAGGAGGACTTCCCTCCCTGCCGCCGCCAGCTTGCCGCCGCCGCCGCCGCCCTTCCCACGCTGGATGCGCGTCTCCACCTCGCAGATGAAAACAATTGTTTGGCCACGCGCAGAGGTCGCCATGGGGGAAGAGGGTCCTGAGGGAAACTGGTCCTGAGGTTTTGTTGCTGTTTTCGGGTTTCTGGGGCCCTCCACGGGCCCCAGGACTGTCAGAAAACTACTAAAGCTTGTCTTTGTGGAATGGCAGGCCCTGGGGTTCCAAACTCGTTTTCCTTAGGACCCGCTTCCCCATGCTGGACAGGGGGTGGAGGGAGGGGGAGGGCTTCTTAGACGCAGCCCTGGTTCTTGGGAGGCGCGGGCTCTTTCATAGAAGCAAGGCCCGTGCCTCCTAAGAATCAGCATCCTTCTAGGAAGCCTTCCCCCATCCCCCTAATCCTTGGGCCCTCCCTCATCATTGTGTTCCTGGCATCGCTCGGATGTGTGCATTGTGTTTCGGCGAGGCCAGCGCCAGAAATTCTGAGCCATCTGGAGCATCTTGAAGCATCTTGAAAAGAAAGCGCGCACGGAAACAACCAATACACCGGGAATGGACGTCCGACCGCTGACAAGTTTTAAAGTGTCTGGTCCCAAGCATACTCTCGGGATCAATCCTCTCTCGTGGCCGGCGCCAGCCCATCGAAACGGAGCGGCGCTTTCGGGCAGTGTTTTTTTGTTGCCCTCCTTTCGCTGCTCCTGCTCGCGCGTGCTGTCAGGAGGGAAGGCCATGGAAATTTTAATTCAGGCAAGTCTGAAGAGGCGGCGTGGTCGCCGAAAGCGCACCCAGGGAGCGCCTGTAAGAACGAGTTATCCACATCACAGGCTTGATATCGTCATGTATTGTAGTGTGCGCATACTCCAGCGTGTCCCCGGTTCCGTTCGTTTCGGTTCGGGGGACATTGGTTCGGTTCAATACGGTTCCGGTTTCGGAGTTGTTTGAGGCGGTTCCCATTCAGAGGGCGGTTCCGTTTCAGCCGGTTCCATTTTCGGTTTTTGCTGATGACGTGTGCGCGTGTGCGTCTACATGATCATATGGAGGCGTTTGGAGGTTCAGTTCAACCAGGAGTCAGGAGGAAAGGCAAGGGCGCCGCCCGCGCCCTCACCGGGGGCGCGCAGGATGGTGGGGGCCCAGCCCCGGCCGCCGTCCCCAGTTCGGCCCTAGAGGCCCCGAGGACCCCTGGAAGCCCAAAGCGCATGTTCGAACCGTCCAAAAATGCGATTTGAGCCTTTTCCGCCGCCATGCCGTCCCCAGTGCAGTCCTAGAGAATCCGAAAACCACCTGGAGGCCCAACACGTATTTTCGAACCGTCCAAACATGCGCTTTGAGCTGTTCCGCCGCCTTGCCATCTCCAAAGCAGCCTTGGAGACTCCGAGAACCACTTCGAGGGTCACAGCGCATTCTCGAACCGTCCAGAAATCCGATTTGAGTTTCTCCGCCGCCCTGCCATCCCCAGAGCAGCCTTGGAGGCTCCGAGAACCACCTGGACGCCCAAAGCGCATTTTCGAACCGTCCAAAAATCCGATTTGAGCTTTTCCGCCGCCCTGCCATCGCCAGAGCAGCCTTGGAGGCCCCGAAAACCACTTGGAGGGTCACATCGCATTCTCGAACCGTCCAGAAATCCGATTTGAGTTTTTCCGCCGCCCTTCCGTCCCCAGCGCAGCCCTGGAGGCTCCGAAAACCACCTGGAGGCCCAAAGCGCATTTTTGAACCGTCCAAACACGCGATTTGAGCTTTTCCGCCGCCCAGCCATCCCCAGAGCAGCCTTGGAAGTGCCGAAAACCACCTGGAGGCCCAAAACTCATATTCGAATCGTCCAAAAATGCGATTTGAGTTTTTCCGCCGCCCTTCCGTCCCCAGTTCGGCCCTGGACAAGCAGCAAAACAGGACGAGGGAACTCGGGGGCGCAGGGGAGGAGTTGGGAGCGCCTCGGGATGGACCTAGCGCAAGAGTGGGCGCTGACATCGGGCAGTTCCCAAGGGTCCACCTCCACGACCGGTTCCCAGTTCGGTTCCCGGTTCGGGCCTTGTTCGGTTCCACCGCCTCCAGTTCGGTTTGGTTTCGGTTCGGCTCGGGTTTCTGACGGGTTCCGGTTCCGTCGGTCATC
>CAUYUJ010014559.1:52500-117500 GCA_963575745.1 Prorocentrum cordatum
TTTATAGGAGCCCGCGCGGGGCATGCATCCTGCGTGTAGGATCTTATACAGGGCGCGTATGCTCACAAATCGGTATAGGATCCCATACACGGCGTGTAGGCCCCGTACAGGATCCCATACAGACCGTGTACGGTGTGTATAGGACCCCGTACAGGCGACGTATGCTTTGCATAAGATCCCATACGGGGCGTGTAGGTTCTGTATAGGACCCCATACGGTCCGTGTAGGCTCTGTATAGGATTCCACACAGGCCGTGTATGCTGTGCACAAGATCCCATACAGGGCGTGTCGGCCCTGTCTGGGATCACGTACAGGGCGTGTGGGCTCTGTGTGGGATCCCATGCAAGGCGTGTGGTGTGTCCGGGATCCCGCACAGGCCGTGTAGGTTCTGTATAGGACCCCGTACAGGCCGTGTAGGCTCTGTATAGGATCCCGTGCAGGCCGTGTAGGTTGTGTATCGGATGCCGCACAGGCCGTGTAGGTTCTGTATAGGATCCCGCACAGGCCGTGCATGCTCTGTATAGGATTTGTTTACAAGATGTGTAGGCTGTACAGGACCCCATACAGGGCGTGCAGGCTGTGTATAGGATCCCATACAGGGCGTGTAGGCCCCGTACAGGATCCCATACAGACCGTGTAGGTTTTGTATAGGATCCCGTACAGGCCGTGGATGCTTTGTATAAGATCCCATACGGGGCGTGTAGGCTCTGTATAAGACCCCATACGGTCCGTGTAGGCTCTGTATAGGATCCCACACAGGCCGTGTATGCTGCGTACAGGATCCCATACAGGGCGTGTAGGCCCTGCTGAGGATCACGGACAGGGCGTGTAGGCTTTGTGTGGGATCCCATGCAGGGCGTGCAGGCCCTGTATAGGATCCCATACAGGGCGTGCAGGCCCCGTGTAGGATCCCATACAGGGCGTGTAGACTCTGTATAGGATCCCGCACAGGCCGTGTAGGCTCTGTATAGGTTTCCACACAGGGCGTGTAGGTTCTGTATAGGATTCTAGGAATCGCCAGGGATTCCCAGGGGATTCCTTAGGGATACTCAGGATTCCGCAAGGATTCCGAAGGATGCCCGAAGGTCGCTTCGCCGGTGCGCACATCGCTTCCAGTCGCAGGAATACGTGGAGGTGCGTAAGGGTGGTCTCAGAGCCACGGTGACCATAGGGATCCCATGGCATTCCATAGGGATCCTATAGGATTCGTTATGGTGTTGGTGTTGGTGTTGGTGTTTGGGGGGGTAGTGGGTCCACGGGTCGTCAGTCCACGTGTTCTCGCAGTGGATGAAGGCGTGGACTGTCGGGCCGTGGGCAGTGCACGTGTCGATGTTGTTATTGTTGTTGTTGGTGGTGGTGGTGGTGTTGCTGCTGCTGCTGCTGCTGCTGCTGCTGCTGTTGTTGTTGTTGTTGTTGTTGTTGTTGTTGAACATTACTTACTAAACAATTATTATTGTCGGACCCCCTATATTCGCCCTGGCGCTCTCGCCGAGGCGCCGGCCGCATTTCCTTTGAAATTGAGGCTCACGCTCAAGCGTTTTGGGGTTCCGCCAAAACCGGCCCCCCAACAACAACAACGCTCCGGCTCGAGACTTTCTCTTTTTTTACGCAGACCCGGTGCTGTTGTTCGTCGCCGAGAGCCCGCTCTCCCACCAAACTGGCGCTCCGGCTCGATACTTCCCCCCCTTTTACCCAGGATCGGCGCTCCCTCCTCGGCGCCGCAAACGGTTTTCCCTGCAACAGAGGTGTTGTTGTTCGAGACTTCCTCACCTTTTACTCAAGACAGGGGCCCTCGTTTCGGCATCGCCTCTGGGGGGGTTCAATGAGTCCCTGTTGAACATTAATTACTAAACAATTATTATTGTTGGACCCCCTATATTCGCCCTGGCGCTCTCGCCGAGGCGCCGGTGCATTTCCTTTGAAATTGAGGCTCACGCTCATGCGTTTTGGGGTTCCGCCCACGGGGCGCCGACGGGGCGCCCGCCCGCCGCGTCGGGCCCGACCGACGGGGTGCCGTGGCCGGCCGCGTCGGGCCCGCCTGCGGCCCGGCGCGGCCCGCGTCGGGCCGAAATCGAGGAGAAACTTTCGAAGGCCGAGGGTCCGAAAACCTCCTCCTCCTCCTCCTCCCCCTCCTCCTCCTCCCTCCCCCTCCTCCTCCTCCTCCTACTCTCCTCTCCTCCCCTCCTCCCTCCTCCCCCTCCTCCTCCTCCCTCCTCCTCCTCCTCCTCCTCCTCCGTCTCCTCCTCCTCCTCCTACTCTCCCTCCTCCTCCTCCTCGTCGTCGTCCTCGTCCTCCTCCTCTCCCTCCTCCTCCTCCTCCTCCTCCTGCTCCTCCTCCGCGAAACAGGGCGCGGGCAAAGGGAGTTCGAAAACGATGTGCCGCCCGAACGGAGTATTTTGAGATTCTTCGGAAGAGGTGTTCGCAAGACCTCCTTGGGCGGGAGTCCTGGGTATGGGTATATCGGACCCCCCTGCGCCAGGAAAAATAATCCCCCAGGATGGGGTTAGTTATCATGATGGATGCATGTGTCATGAGGAAGCATGGCGCATGAGGGTAAAATGATTGTTGTTGTTGTTGTTGTTGTTGTTGTTGTTGTTGTTGTTGTTGTTGTTGTTGTTGTTGTTGTTGTTGTTGTTGTTGTTTTTGTGTGGCACGGTGTGTGTGTGGGTGTAGTTGTGAGCACAGCGCAGTAGTGCGTGAGCAAAGAGGTGGCCCGTCCCCCAGATATCCGCAATTTTTTATTAATCCGCTGCCCCAGAGGTCTCGACCCATTCCCCAAAGGGCAGTTTGGCATACTGGATCCACTTTTGGTGGTCCCGACGGCCGATGACGGCCCCGGAAGCCCACATCGACGGAGAGACGCCGCGATGGAATCAATCATGCCGACGGGGATCTGCCCTTTTGGCTGCGGGCGCCAGGAAGACCCCCACCCGGGCCCGCCGCGCTCCGGCGTGGTGGAGGCCCTGCACAAGGCCCGCGCCCCCCTAGGGGGGGCCTGGACCGCTCCGCGCCGGCGGCGGCAGCGGCGGCGGTCTTCGGCGCGACCTTCGGCGCCGCGGTTGAGGTCGAAGATGACGACGGCGACGACGACGACGACGACGACGACGACGGCGGAGGCGGCGGCGGCGGAGGCGGCGGCGGCGGCGGAGGCGGCGACGACGTCGGCGACGACGACGACGACGGTGACGACGACGACGACGACCATGACGTCGTACGACGTGCGACGACGACGACGACAACGATGACGACGACGACGACGGCGGCGGCAACGACGACGGCGACGACGACAACGACGACGACGACGACGTTCGACGTACGTTGACGACGACGAAGACGGCGGAGGCGGCGGCGGCGGAGGCGGCGGCGGCGGCGGAGGCTGCGACGACGTCGGCGACGACGACGACGACGGCGACGACGACGACGACCATGACGTCGTCGTACGACGTGCGACGACGACGACGACAACGACGACGACGACGACGACGACGGCGGCGGCAACGACGACGGCGACGACGACAACGACGACGACGACGACGTTCGACGTACGTTGACGGCGACGACCACGACCACGACGACGACGACGGCGGCGGCGGCGGCAGCGACGACGACGACGACGACGTTCGAAGCACGGTGTACAACGTATGACGTACGACGTACGACGTTCGACGACGACGACGATGACGATGGCGGCGGCTGCGGCGGTGGCGGCTGTGGCGGTGGCGGTGGCGGTGGCGAAGGCCTTCGGCACGGGCGTACCGCCGCCGATCGACAAACAGGGAACGGTATCATGGCCCCCGCCACGATTTCCCCGTCCTGGTAAGTCATCACCCCTTCTTTGACCCCCCCCCCGGTACGTCGAGGCGCCGCGGCCGAGGTCGAGCGGTGCACCGTTGCGCCGCGGGTTTTCCACCTTTGGGCCTCCCGAGTTCGGTAGCAATTCATGGGATCCTTTTATCTGGGGCGTCCAATGAAGCTTGCATTTAGGAACGCTGCTGGTGATGCGTATTCTAGTGGCCTCCGGCCAGTGCCGCCGATCTGGGGCGCTCCTGATGCTATTGCTGTTGAAATGGACGATGACGACGACAACGGACGACCAACGGTCGACGAGCGGGATAATTACGACGACGACCGACGAAGGAGTTAATGACGACGAACCGGCGACGACGACGACGACGACGACGACGACGACGACGACGACGACGACGACGACTGACGGCGAACGGCTGCCGACGGCCGACGACCGACGACTGGTGACGGCGACGGGTGGAAGGTTCTTCGTTCATCGCTTTCGCTTCCGAGCAATACCAAGTCAGGCCGTGCACCTCTGGCCTGGCAGCACGCGAGTGAGCGCCTCTTGGGGCCTCTTGGTTCTTGGGGCTTCTTGGGGGCCTTCCGGGCCTCTTGGGGGCCTCTTGGGGGCCTCTCGGGGTCCTCTTGGGGACCTCTTGGGGGCCTCTGGGTGCCCTTTGGGGGCGCCTCGGGGGCATCTTGGGGGCTCTTGGGGTCATCTTGGGGTGGAGGACTAGAAGGGTCCGTTCGGGTTCACCCTCTTGAGGCCTTCTTGGGGGCCTCTCGGGGTCGTCTTGGGGGGCCTCTAGGGCTATGCTGGGTCCCTCTTGGACCGTCTTGGCTCCTCTTGGGGGCCTCTTGGGCTGTCTTGGGGCGATCTTGGGGGCCTCTTGGACCGTCTTCGGCGCTTCTAAGACGGAAGAGGCGATAATGTTAAAATGCTTCAACACCTATTAACAACTAACAACTTCATTATTGTACCCTCTTGGGGGTCCTCTTGGGATCTCCTTGAGGCGTCTTGGAGGCCTCTTGGGCCGTCTTCAGGCCATCTTGGGCGTCCAGGAGCGCTCTTGGGCCGTTTCGGGCGCCTCCTGGACCGTCTTGGTGGCCTCCTGGGCCCCTTTTGGCCCGTCTTGGGGCGGTTTGGGGAACGCTGCTGGTGATGCGTATTTTGCTCACTGGGACAAGTTGCTGGCTCGTGGAAGCCCTCTCCGTTTGGTCACGGAAACAACGACGACTTTGGAACGCTTTTCGCGATGGAACATGATGTGCAGTTTTTTTCCAGCCATTTGACATCCGTGAGTTCCCATTCGATGTGCAGTTTTGCAAAGTATCTCGTGACCTTCTGCCCCGTCCGCCACAGTGCCTGGGTGTCTTTGGGACGCTCGGAAGGCCCCATAGGCTTGGAGACCTCTTTGGGGCCTCATGGGGTCTCTTCGGGGCCTCTTGGGGAGTTCTGCGATACTGAGTTGCCCCTGGGGACCTCTTTGGGGCCTGCGGGCGGTCTCAGAGGCAATCTTGCCCTCTTCAGGCGCTTCTTGGGGGCCTCTTGGGCCCTCTTGGACGCTGTTCAGAATGGAAGGGCGAGTCTGCGAAAGTTATGCATGTGTTTGGCCTTTGGGCCGGCTTCCCGGGCCTCTCGGGCGTACCAAAAGGCCCCCAAGAAGGCCTTCTCGGCAGTCGTAGGGCACAGGATTCACAACCGTGCTCCCCAGGCCTCTGGCAGAGTTGCTGCCCAAGTGCCGGAACCGCCAGGGAGCGCCCTGGAATTCCTTACCTCGGGCGCTGCGTAGTGGGGGGGCGATCGTGGGGGGGGGGGCTCAGGGCGCCGGCTGGCGCGCGCCGGCGCGCGTTGGAACGATCGCTTGCTCAGGGCGCCGGCTGGCGCGCAGCAGCTTTGCACCCTTCTCGAGGATGTCCATTGGCACGACCCCTCTCGCGCCACCAGGCGTGGGTCTTCATATACCTCATCACGCCCTTCTGCGATGCCCACCGCCCTCTCCGCTGTATCTGCCATAATGTCCTGTAGCCAACAACTGCACCGTGCCTCGGCCCCGAGTGGCGGGCCGAGTGGGCTGGGAAGGCCACCACTCCCACGTCGGAGCAGGCCTGGCGGAGGGCGCGTCTGTAGCGGTCGGCCGTCATGCTGAAGAGTCGCTCGTCCTGCTTCCTCGAGCTTCGCAGTCGCATCGCCATCTGTGCCACATCACGGTCAATGAGGACGCCCTGCCTCACCCCCGTCTTGGCATGCTCACCCCGCTCGATCACGCCGAGGCGGAGAGCGACCAGAGAGCTGCCGTCCGCGCCGTCGGTGACCATCACGTCACCGACTCGCAGGCTGAGGAGCTCGGCCGAGCGGAGGTGAGTGTCCAGCGCCAGCTCGAAGCCCTCGGCGACCTCGACGGGCCCCGAGACTCGCATCGTCTCGAGCAGCACGGCCCAGAGCTTCATCGGCTAAGGTCCGCCCTCGCCGGCCACGTGCATGCAGTGCCAGGCCTTCAGCGCGCGGTTCGCCCTCGGCAGGCCGGTGCTCGGCTCTGGCCACACGTAGGCCAGGCCATGCACCACGAAGTCACCCCGATGAGGGCCGACCTCTCCGTCCTCCACGAGCTCGCCCAGGTAGACTAAGACCGAGCAGTCGATCTCGTCGCGGTTCATCATCGGAAGGTCGTGCTGCAGGGCGTACTGCAAGAAGCGCCGAACGTTGCGTATGTAGCATCCCAACGCCGTCTTGGCCGCGACGTCTT
This sequence comes from Prorocentrum cordatum, assembly GCA_963575745.1. Lineage (NCBI taxonomy): Eukaryota > Dinophyceae > Prorocentrales > Prorocentraceae > Prorocentrum > Prorocentrum cordatum. The sequence goes on from CAUYUJ010014559.1 coordinate 59,037, forward strand.
GAACGTCGGCTCGCACTCGGGCGCCCGTGTCCACCGACTGGCTGCATTCCACCTCGTTCCGGCAATGAGTCCTCCCAGCCTTCCTGTCCTGAGCGTGGTACCGCAGCCTCTCCTCTGGGGCCGCCGTCAGAGGAGGCACGAGCGAGCTCACCAGCAGCCAAAGGAGATGTCGGTCTGGTCCCAGCACGCCCTTGCTTCGGCGAACCACGTGGCGACGCTGACCCTCGGAGCTGGGTAGCGTCTGCCCTCTGCCGTAACGGTGACCAGTGCCTAGACACTCCGAGGGGTTTTGACCAGGCCCTGTACTCACAACGTGGCGGCGCTGTCCCCTGGAGCCGGGTACCGTCTGCCCTTCCCGGCGAGGGTCACCAGTGCCTATACCCTCCGAGGGGTTCTGACCCAGCATCCAGCAAGAGCGAGTCAACGCTGATACGTAGCCATTTTGGTTCAAGCCCTCTGCTTGCAGTGTTTTGATTGCGTCCACCGCCATGTTGTGGTGACTCCGGTGCACAAGCATTCGGCTCCAGCTCTTGTGCGTGGTGCTCGTGCTCGTGCTCGCGGGTTTGTTTGCCCTCGCGCTGACAATGGTGAAACATAGGTTTCTGGGCCCCCGTGGATGACTACATCTGCAAAGCAAGTTGTTCATTCCATGCAAGTTCATGGGTATCATGACGCCTCATCTGGAATTCCTCATCATTTCGCTAGACATGCCGCTCATTCTGCTGTTCGTGATTGTGCTCATGATTTCTCTGACAAGGCTGCTATGCGTACCCGTCGGATTGCGAATCGTGCCAAACATGAAGTTGGACTTGTAGCTCTTCGTGCTGCTACCGTCTGCGCCGCCAAGTGTGGCGACAGTGTTGGCCCTGACCCGCTCTATTCCCCTGATTCCTGGGCTGCCGGTGTTTCTTCTCCTGAAGTCCTTTTTCGTGCTCCTGTCGACCCTTAGAAGCAGTATCGTGGCGTCACTGCCGAGCGTCGTGGCCATGTTTCTGAAGATTCTCTGCGGGTGTTGCGCAAGCGCCTTCTAACTGTAGAAGAATCGTTGGTGCAGTTGACCAATGTGCTTTTACCCAAACCACGACGCGTCCTGGTGTTGTCAGAAATGCTACCTGCAGAAGTAGCGGAATCGGCTACCGAACTTGTCGCTACCCCGATCAGTCCTCACTATTCTCTTTCGCGCTGCTCTTCTTCGCCATCCCTTGGCGTGCAACCTACCTCGTGTATGTCACGTGTTTGTGCTGTCCCTGTTCGTGCCGCTGATCTTCGCGAACTTCTTCGCGCTGAATATCTTCCTGACATTCCTGCTCATGCCGATGGTTACCCTAGAGCTGATTCTCAACCCTCGGATGCCTTGGCCGACTACGTGAACAAGTACGCGGCCCTGAGTGACAAGCGCCGTTTGCAGTTTGTTCACTGGCTATGCTCTAGTGCGAAATAGCTTCGCCCCAGCTGCTGCGAGGACCCTCTTGGCATGATGAAGTACACTACTGGCGCCAACCCATTGAACCTGTTGGACGATCTCCGAAAGAGGCTTGGCAAGCTCTCGCCAATCTCTCTGATATGCCTCGTGCTCCAACTGATGCTCCCCTTGTGCCTCCACCAGTCCGAGCACATGTGGCTGTGAGTCGTCATGGCCGCGTTCCTGATGATGCGAACCAGTTCTGCGGCTTGACTTCCAATTCAATTGCCCCAGAGTGCATGGCCGCAAACGGCATGTAACCAGCAATTCGGGCAAATGTGTTTGCAAGTATTGTGGCAGCCCTGTTCGCGCCGGTGAGCGGCTGTTGATTTGTACGACCTGTGATCTAGAGATATGCGAGCAGTGTCGAGACACGGCTGCAGCCACCAAGGCTGCCGTGGATCAATCGCAAGGGAGGGAAGAGAAAGACAGCACAAAAAAACGTGCGAGGCAACGCTGTGCCTGGGTGACTTCACTGGCCCTACCCCAGGGCCCACAACCCGCAGCTGCAGAGAACGCTCGGGGTTGCGAGCGCGCAGGCGCCCGGTCTCGGCGCCTCCGCTCCAGCGCGTCCGCGATCATATCGTGGATCGCGCGCTCGGTCAGCTCCACCTCCCTTTTCTTGCAGCCCGTCAACATGGCGCCCAAGTGGCATTCCGCCAGCATTCGGCAGAGTTCCGATGGATCGCACCGGGCAACTCGACTAGCACACCTCCAGAGTCGCTTTTTCCCACGCAGGCTCGCCAGGTGCGTCCCGTGGGCGCACGGCTGCGCGAAGCGGCCCATCTCCTTGGCTGTTCCCGTCAGGGTCGTCATCTTCAAAGTTGGGCATTCCCACGTACATTGCGGGAACGTCTCCCGATGCGCACCTGGCTCCTTTTTCCAAGTCAGCAGCTCCTCGGTGATGAAGTTGGAAGGGGATGGAGGCGCCCTGGGGTCGGCGGGATGTTCGAGCGAAACAGAACCGCCCTTCCGCCCAATAGTCCGCAGGATCTTCAGACTGCTCGACAACTGCGCGGCCCCCAGCTCCACGTTCCGATGATCCCGTCCTCGCAGCCCGGGCCGCCCCCAGAGATGGCTTCGCAGCCGTAGAGGGGGAGGACTGGCTGGAATCGCACGCGAGACCACGTGGCGCACGAAGGTCCAGCATGTCCTCCATCCGTGGCTGCCTTTGAGAACATCTCCCACTTCCTCACATTCACCTCGTCGGTCAGGTCGAACTCGGGTCCGAAGCCCACGTCCACGCTCGCGCGCGCCAGGAGGTAGATTCGCAGAGCCGCCAGGCGCAGTGGCCAGCACTCCAGGACCCCTTTCCTCGTGTGTCCGCTGCAGAGGTAGACGAGGCGCAGAGCCCGAACCGAGATCACAGGCCGGCAGCGCAGCGGCTCGAAGGGATCCTCCTCGGCGATCTCGACCGGCTCCTCCATGGCTTCCGCCGCCAGGGAAGGCAGCGCCCCCTCCGCCTCGCTCCTGTAGTTCGGGGCCTGGCCGATCGGGAATCCTCGGCTAGGTCCGTCGCTGTGATTCCGATCCGAGGGTGCCCACTTCCAGTACTCCCTCATTCCGCGCCCCATGTCCAAGGAGGCCATCCGCCTGCGCAAAATCAGGATCCACGCGCTGGCGGACCTCCCCTTGGCGTAGCTGCCCAGGCAGACAATGGAGTCGGTGATCCTCAGATGTTGTCGGTCCCAGCTCGCTCGCGGTCTCGCAGACCTCCGCACCCAGGCGAGGCCAGTCCTCATCTCCAGGATGTTGATGTGCTCGGGCTCGTCCCACCTCCACCTCATCAGCTTCTTCCACCGCGACAGGTCGTCCCAGCACCCGTGGACCAGCGGGGCCCTGATGCGGGTCCCCAGCTCGACGCCCTTCATCACGCGCAGGTAGTCCTCACCCTCGGAACACTGCACGGCAGCCCAAGACGAGGAGATACCCGTTCAGAAGGCCCAGCCCCCTTGCACGTCGAACCGGGCATCTCGACGCTGCTCCTCCAGGGTGCTCTCCGTGCCGATGATGGCTCCTCCGTGCAGATTGGCATCGAACATCGTCACCAGGGGATTCCAGGGCACGGCCAGGTCCACCGACACCAGCGGCAAGATCGCGACAGCCACCGCCAACTCCCTGAGCATCTCCCTCGGAACCGGCTGGCGTGGTCCACTTCGAGTTTCCGAACACCACTGGTACACCTCCGCGAACATGCCCAGCGCACCTCGGCACAGAAGGAAGCCCCAGGACAGGATGCCCACGATGCGAGCCACCGCGTCTGGGCTTTCCACATGCTTCTCCATGATCTCCCCGATCCCCGCGACCACGACCCACATCTTGTCCTGGTTCGGCGCCAGGCGCGTCCCGAGAAGCCCCCGCCGATCATCCTTGCCTCGTTCGCGCAGTCGTCCTTTCGGGTATAGCCAGGACCCCAGGTAAGGGGACCCGGTTAGTGGCAGGGCCCTGGGGCCCCTCATTTGGCCAGAATCACTAAACCAGGTTTACCGTAACAGGTGTTTTTCGGGTGACGGCAGTTCCGGTTAGTGGAAGAGGGACGGGAGGGCGCCCCCGGTACAATAAACCAGGTTGCATTAAACCCAGTTCTGCCAACGCCCGATCCTTGCGAATTTGGAAACCCGCGGATCTCACCAAACTCTTGGCTCCGGTCCACACGTCCCGTACTCGGCGAGGTGTCGGGTCGCTTCTCGAGGCCGCGAAGTTCACGCCGATGATCCCGAAGTCGATGTGCTCGTAGTGGGCAGCCGGCGCCTGGCGGGAGATTTGGGGGAGGTGGCCGCCTTCGGCCAGCCGCTGCTCCTCCGAGAGCCAGGCCAGACTCACCTGAGGACCTCCGTTGAACAAGTCCTCCATCGTGGTCTCCACCCAGCACGCACGCGAAAAAACCCATTAGCGCCACTCGGATCCTCAGATACTCTCCCTGACCCGTTAGGACCACGTCGTCGGGCAGGGAGGCCACCACTCGCCGTCACTGCAGGCAGCACAAAGTTGGGCGCCAGCTCCTCCCCCAGGTCGAGGGTGTAATAGAAGTCGGGGAGGTCGCCCATATCGAACTTCATCTCCGCACCTGGCTCTTTCATCTCCTCCGAGACGTCGAGATAGGACATGGCGCTCAGCGCCGATTGGCCTCGAACCAGGGGGAGGTAGGGCCACTCGATCTCCTTGGGCTGGGAACGTCTCGCCCCGATCCGGTAATTAGCCTCCCGCAGCCACCAGCCAGCCTCCTCCCCAGCTCGGCGACCTTCCTTCACGTAGGTACTCCGGGACTGGTCCGCCGCCGAAGCGGCAGGACGCAGCCGCGGCATCGTGGCTCCTCCTGAGGACATCGACGACGGCCGTTGCAACCGACGCACCTAGCTCCGGCACCTCCCCCCGGCCCCCTGGCACCACACTTCCCGGCACGAGAGGTGCTTGTCGTTGAAGCTCCCCCGGTGCAGTTGGCGCAGGGCGAGAAGGCAACGGTTCGCACGATTCAGCAAGTCCACTACCGACCTCCACGGTGAAGCCAACCTCCTTGACGAAGATGGGGCCCGAGCGGGCTTGGGGAAGAGAGCCACCTCGGACAGGATGCCCCGCCGCCTCGACATAGAAGCCCTAATTCGGCGTGCACACAAACACAGGACCCCAGCCTCAAGTGGCCGAAGGGTCTGGGAGAAAGCCACCAGCAGCCCAGGATCGACCGATGACTGGACGGGCTCCGCCGCGCAGCTGGCACAGCGGACCCCAAGTGAAGCTCAGGATGACTCAAGGCGGGGCCGACCCCCCGCTGTCGAGATCCGCGCGCGCCTTCATCAGCTGCGCATCCCGACCCATGGCCTTCTTCATCTCCTCCTCCGCGCTCATCACCCTCAGAGTCCCTTCCTCCGAGAGCTGGGGGTCCAGGCGGCGTGCAGCCTCCCAGTCCAGCTTGGTCTTCCAGCTTTTGGCATCCTTCGGGCGGCTCCAGTCGTCCTTGCAGTGGAAGTCGCGGTGCGCGCGGGCCAGGGCGCACCCCTTCCTCACCAGCCGCTCGAAGCTCACCTGATTCAGCAAGCCTTTCTGCCGATCCGTCATCAGCATCGTATCCACGGCACCGAAGGCGGCCACCATCTCGCGAGCCGCGTGGCACTCCATGAGCCCGCGGTCCCTGATGAAGTCCAGAGCTTGGAAAATATGGTTTTCTTGGAGTTCGATCGTACTTTCCTCAAAACAAAATGGCCTATGGCGCCCCCACCCGCACCCATTGTGCCATTCGACGGTCAATTTTCCCAATGGTTGACCAGTTTGTTTATCAATCATTTCCCAATGGGTTCACACTGGTTTCCCAATGGTGTTCCAAGGGTTGGTGAATTGTTTTCCAATGGTGTTCCAATGGTTTTCCAATTCGTTCCAGATGATTCCCCAAACGGTTTCCCAACGGTTGCCCAAAACCTTTTGATTGCATCGTTTTTAAGTGTTCGCGTGTGTGGTTGTGCATGTTCTTTGCATTTGTGTGTGATTGCAGCTGCGTGTGTGGTTGTTGCATGTGTTTCGTGTGGTTGCAGCTGCTTTCATAAGTTGTGCATTTGACTGCGTCTTTTATTGCGCTCGCCTGCGTTGCATGTTGCTTTCCGATGGTTGGTTCAGTATCCTCGTGGAACCAGGGGGACGCATCCTGGGACACCTGGCTTTTGGAAGTACTCGAAGCTGGCCATGTGGCGTACCAAAGGCAAGCCTTGCGTGTGCCTGCGATTTCCGAGGAATTCCACTTGCGCTTGCGTCGGCGTGGAGCCCCCCCAAAACGTGCGAGTTGCTTCTGGCCTGCCATGCAGGCAGACTTCCCAGAATCCAGAGCAAAGCAGTCTCCCGTGTAGCCCACCTGCCTTGCTCGTCCTCCTCGTTCTGGCTCTTCGAGCGGCGCGCGCGCCCCCCGATCATCGAGTACTCGGACCGCCCCGCCGCCGCCTGCCATCGCTGTGCTCCTCGCCTCTTGCCGTGATCCCTTGGGTGGGCAGGGCGTGATCCTCGGTGCCTCCAGGCGGTCCAAGGACCCGCCTCGCCTGAATTTGCATGTCCTGCGCTGCGCGCGCGACATTTCCTAGGAGTGCCGTATCCTCGTCCTCGCCGTCGCCCAGGAACCTCTGCCGCCCCTCGCCCCTCGCTCCTCGCCCCGCGCCGGGCCGAATGCGTGCTCCGCTGCCGGGCCGCGACGGCACCGCGGCGCCCAGGGGGGCGCGCGGGCCTCCGGCCGCGCAGGTCGACATCAGCGGCCTGCTCTTCTTTGCCGGGGTCCTCCTCGCCGTCGGGGCGCGCGCTCCCCCCGCCGCCCCGCCCTTGCGCGCGGGGAGGGAGAGGAGGAGAACAGTCGACCCGCATAGTGAGCATGGGCGACTGCCCAAGGTTACCCTTGCATCCTTCCCCCTCGGCCGACCCATGGCCGCTTTCGCTGGCCGCGCCCCGCCAGCAAAGTGTCGACATGGCCTTCCAATGCCCTGGCATTCTTCTCGTGCGTCCTTATTCTACGGGTTGACCGTAGGGCAGAGGAATGTTCGATGTCCCCGATGGACAGATGATGGCGTAAACAAACTTTCGGGGGTCCGCGCAGATTTCCTGGATCGGCGCTCGAGTCCCCGTCCCTGGCGCGCGGAGCGCGCCAGGGGCGCCGCAAGGGGTCTTCAGCGCCGATTCGAGGAATCCGCGCCAACATCAGACAGTTTGTGTGTATACCATTATTTGTTCCGCGATGTCCGTTCCGTTTAGGTTCGAGGTTTTCGACGTTCTCGTCGGTCCTCGACTGTTTTCCAGCCTCGGGGTACGTTCCAGCGGCCGCGCCTCGCCTAGGGGAGTGTCCCCGGATCGTCCCGAATGTCCGCTGGAGAGCCGAGTTATGGCCCGAAAACCCCAGGGGGTTGGACATGGGAGCCTTCGGGGGTGATGCTGAACTCAGCTTCTCCTGGATTTGGACTGCTTTGGTACAGCATTTGGCTCTTCCTCCTGCTCTTTCACGCCCTTCCGCTTCCCCCTCCCCATCGTTGTGAAAGGGCGATTCGGGTCTGAATACGGCCACCATCACACTGCCATAGTTTGGGATAGGCTCCTGGAAACCCGAAGGGAACAGCCTAGATCCCCATCTAGAGGGTGAATCGGCTAGTGGGGCCGAGTCCACGCCAGTTGGGATGGGGATCGGTTAAACGGTATCGAATGGCCTTCGGCCACCGTGCATTGGTTGTGGGTCAGAGTTCTCAGGGGTGCCTCTTCGGTTCTCTTCTGAGCGCTCTCGTGGGCCTCTTGGGAGCAGTTTGGGGGCATCTTCGGAGCCTCTTGGGAGCCTCTTGGGGGCCTCTTGGGGGCCTCTTGGGGGCCTCTCGGGGCCTGCTGGGGGCCTCTCGGGGCCTCCTGGGGGCCTCTTGGGGGCCTCCCTGGGGCCTCCGAGGGCTTGAAATATCAGTTTGAGTTCCCCATCTAGGCCCCCTGATGAGGCAGTTTTTGGGCCCTCTTGGGCCGCCTTGGGCGCGTCTATTTGGTTGTCTTGGGGCCCTCTTGGGCCGTCTTGGAGACTTTTGGGGCCGACTTGGGGCGATCTTGGGGGCCTCGTGGACCGTCGTGGAGCGTCGGGAAGCCGAACGGGCGAGAACGCCACGCCCAACTCCTTCGAAAGCTTCTTTGGAGGCCTCTTGGAGGCCTTTTGGGGCGTCTTGGAGGCCTCTTGGACCGCCTGGGGGCCATCTCGAGCATCTTGGAGCGACCGTTCGGCGACTCGGGGCCCTCTTCGACCGGGTTGGGGCCTCTTGGGGCCCTCTTGGCCCGTCTTGGGGCCATCTTGGCTCCCCAAAAGTTAAGCGACGAGATCCGTAGCCATTTTGGCTCAAGCATCCTGGTTCAAGCAGACCTGGGGCAGCTTCGGGCTTGCCCGAATTCTACACACGCGTACACTTTGGCTCGCGGGCCACTCTCTTGTCGTTCCGTGGGATGGCGGTCCACAAGGGCCCTTGGACCGTGTCGTCCGCGGTTGCATTCGTCCTCAGCCTCAGCGTACCAATGGCGACCTCGATCAAGTTCAGCTCAAATCTCCAGGGGCAGGCGGAGGCAGACTCCGAAGCCGCGGCGGCTGCCGGGCGCTGCGCGGACTACGTGCCGCCAGGGGAGTCCAAATGGTATGACTCAGACGGACCAACTTGGGATTGCGCGAGGTACCAATCATCGACTAACGGGTGCGCAAATTGGGGCGACGGATACAGGAATTTCGGTTACACGGCCAACCAGGCGTGTTGCACATGCGGGGGCGGTGTGTCTTCCACGCCGCACCCGACGCCGTACCCGACGCCGTACCCGACGCCGTACCCGACGCCATACCCGACGCCGTACCCAACGCCGAACCCGACGCCGAATCCGACGCCGAACCCGACGCCGAACCCGACGCCGAATCCGACGCCGAACCCCACGCCGAACCCGACGCCGAACCCGACGCCGTACCCGACGGCTTTCCCGACGCCGTACCCGACGGTCTTCCCGACGCCGTACCCGACGCCCTACCCCACGGCCTTCCCGACGCCCTACCCGACGCCGTACCCGACGCCGTTCCCGACTGCCTTCCCGACGCCTTACCCGACGCCCTACCCGACGCCGTTCCCGACGCTCTTCCCGACGCCGTACCCGACGGCCTTCCCGACGCCGTACCCGACGGCCTTCCCCACGGCCTTCCCGACGCCCTACCCCACGCCCTTCCCGACGGCCTTCCCGACGCCCAGCCCGACGCCCAGCCCAACGTATCCTTTGGGTTGGCCGACGCCACATCCAACATTTCCTCCCGCAGCGCCCATGGCGGCTGGAGCCGCCGGAGGCGTGGCTGCCACTGGCGATCCCCACCTTCAAAACGTCCACGGCGAGCGGTTTGATTTAATGAAGGCAGGCACACATGTTCTGATAAACATCCCTCGTGGAGTGAGCGCTGCGGACGCATTGCTTCGTGTGCAGGCGGATGCGCGCCGATTGGGTGGAAGGTGCTCGGATATGTACTTCCAAGAAATGAACATTACGGGCTCTTGGGCGGAGGCTAAGCAAGTTGGAGGGTATCACTACAGCGTGCGGCAAGTCGTCGCGAATATCCATCAATGGGTTGTTATTGGTAAGGTTGAGTTGAAAGTCGTCCATGGACGCACGGAGAGTGGCATCCTGTACTTGAATGTGTATGTGAAGCATTTACGGCGATCAGGGTTTGCCGTCGGAGGCTTGCTGGGGGAAGACGACCACAAAGACGCGATGACTCCCCCAGCGTCGTGTACCAGACACACGGCTTTGTTGGAAGTGGTGACGAGTGGCCAGGCTCTTTCCTCCGAGTTGTCAGTTGCAACGGCGACCTTCGCGTGACCATGGGGGATACTTTTGAACGTGTGTGTGACGAGCGCGCCCCTTCGGGCGACGCATGATGCAGAGCTTCTGTTTCTGGGTAGGAAGTCGCTGACGCACTTTTGTATCATGGGTGATCTGTGACAAAAAAAGTTAAGCGACGAGACGCGACAAGCCCCGCAACATTTGGCAAGTTGGGCTCCGCGCCCGTTGACGAACGACTCCTCAGGGGTGAGGATTGAGGCTTCGAGGATTGGGCAGTGGACCTGAGGACACGCCCACTTCGTGCCCAGCGGCACGGTGGCGGGCCCAGAATAGGAGGGAATTGGGAAAGGTGGGGTACGAAACTTACTTCAAGCAGCTGGGTTCGGCCACGCCGCAAGTTTGGCATCTCCGGCGCCAGGAGGCGCCAGAAGAGCAGTTGCGTGAGCCGACTCGCTAGCTATCCCTTTGCTATCGGCCCCTTCTGTTAGCCTTAACGTAATTTATTTGTTTTTCTGAGTTCGGGCTCCAACACGGCCGTCTTCGGGCCCCATAGCGCTCACAACGCGGTCCGGAGAGGAGAACGAGGTAATTTTGCTACAAGGTCCGCCGATAATCCAGGTTATCGGGCCCGCACCCTCCTCTCCCCCCAGATAATTTGACCTTGCCGGTTGCGCATGTCTGAAGGGGGTACGTAGTGTTGGTGCGCGCGGGCATGGGTCGGGTTGCCCAAAGCGAAAAGGTTAGCTTATCGGCTGGCGCCTCCTTTCCTTCCCCCCGCGCCAGATAACTCGGGCTGAAAAATAAGAAATTGTGCTTAGGGGTAGGATTCGCAAATGGCCCCATAGAGATCGCGAAGCACCTCTTCGATTGACAGGGTCGCGCCGACATGGAGGCGTATCCCCCCCATCGGATAAATCGGATCATCGGGGCTATTGCCGAACAGTTCAAAACGATCTCGAACGGCCCAGGGGAAGGAGCCAATGGGGCTGCAGAGGCGGATCTCGGGAGACGTCCGCAGGCCGCCCACAGCCCGGAGGGCTGCAGTGGGAAGCATCTCCCACGGCCTGCGGCAAGCCCCGCCGCCGCCGCCAGGGCAGCAGCACAGCTTGAGGGAGCCCAGAGTCAGATCCGTACGACCCCCCACCGCCCACTCATCGCCGATGGGGGCCCAGCAGCTCACGCCGCCCAGGAGCGTGCGGTTTCGCCATCGGGGGCGTACCGCCGGTCTATCGGCGAGGTATCGTCCCCACTGGCTTGATGTCCCCCCACCCCCCTGGACCAGCGCCCCGATCGTTCCCCCTCGGTGCCCTCTGGCGCCCTGCCCCCCCCCTTCTCTCCCTCCGTCCTCCATCCCCCGATCGATCAGTACGATCGACATGGGTACGTAAAGAATGGGTACGAAGACCGACAGCAGTTTATGCCCATTTTGAACAGCTCGCTGTCGGTGCTACCGCGGACGTTGCCCGATTGGGACAGTAGGCCGCCTGCCCAGCAGCGGTTGCTGTCGGTTTTGGACAACATTTGTTGTTGGGCGTCGTACCCATTGGTTCCCGTGCCCGTCTCGGGCGTCCCAGGATGACGCGCATTGCAGTTTTTCTGACGTTTCTGGAGGGCTTTTCGGGGGCCTCTGATGTCCGTTAGGGAAGCCTCTGATTGTTTGTAGGGGGCCTTTGGGAGACTCCTTGAGGACTGGCTGGACACGTGTTACTACCTGTGACCGTGCTTGTCTAATGGGCTCATACTTGTTCTGTGCAGAGTAGCGCTGTCTGGCCGACGGATCAGGCCAGATCCCTGCGACTCGTGCGCGGCGCGGGGGTCCCTCGAGCAAGTTTTCTATTTTGTGTTGCGCGATGCGAAGATATGCGTCAGTGATGTATCATGTTGTGGCACGCTTGGCTAATTCGTCGGCTTCGAGGTTCGATGCTTGCAGTTGTTCGACGTTTCCGTCGGCTCTCAGCGGCTTTCAAGTCTCGGGATGTTTTCTGGCAGTTGCGCCTCGCCGAGAGCGTTCTGGGGTGCCCAGATCGTTACGAGCGGCCTCCGGAGACCCGAGCTATGACCCGAAAACCGATCGGGGAGTTGGTTCGGCGCATTGTTGTGGTGTGTCATGCTATACCATGTTTCTGCGACCAGTTGCAAAACCGATCCTTACGTGGCCAATCGACGCTGGGGTAGCCGACACCCCGTTGGGGCTCACCTGGCTGCAGACATACTTCGAATTCTGCACCTTGGCAGGCGTTTCAGAAATCTGACCCGCAGGGGTAGGATTCACATGTGGTTGTCTAGTGTTGGTGCACGCATGCAATTTCAATTGATGCTACGACGTGCCCGCCTGTGCAATGTGTGATCATTCTGCGCCACGTCAACGATATTCAATGCTTTGCACTGCTATGCCAGACAACGCGCTATGACATGCTGCACGACGCCATGCTATGCCATGCTGCGCTGTTTGTTTCTTGTTAACAGTTTGTTCACGGCCTACTTGCCATGATGTGTCCATCGGTGTTCAAGGCCTACGTAATGATATGCTGCAGTATGCGTTGCATCGCATTGCGCATTATTGTTTTCCACATGGTTGCGGTGCATTGCGTTGCGCTTGCATGACCGCAGCACAAAGTGGTACCCCAGGCTGTGTCCGCGCTGGGTTCATCTATCATGCATCTCTCATGTGTGCTTCAATGTGCATGCTCGAAGCTTCTGACCTCCACTGTGCACTCTGCTTCCTCCTTCCGCCACTCTCTCATTCCTTCTCCCTCCCCGGCCCACTTCCTCCCTCCTTCTTCGCCACTCCCCCTCCCAACCGCTCTCGGGCTCCCCTCCCCCAGCTCTCGGAAGCCTCAGGCCCTGAACTCCGCGGGCGTCCTGGACAGGAGCCCCCCCCCCAGCGCGGTGCCGCGACAGGGTGCGGCATAGCGAGAGCCATCAGCAGCAGGAGGAGCACGGCGGGTTTGTGTCGTGCCGACGCGGCGGCGACACCGCCGCGGGTGTTCAAGGTTGAACGCCGTTAGTTTCCCAGCATCGGCCAGTATGGACGATCTGGCGATCGAAAGGCCACGCGGTGCTATAAACCAACGCCGTTGTCGGTGCCGCCTTTGATCGGCGGCGAGCCCGGGGGAACAAGTGAGAGAGAGAGAGCAGGCCTTCCCAGACGGCGCCAGGGCTTCTCAGCAGCTCCCGCGCATCTGAGAAACCTTGCAAGCCTTGTCCGAAGCTGCAGACGGCCTCTCAGTAAGCGCGAGGTCTTCTCAGAAGCTCCGCCGCCTTCAGAGAAGGCCTGCCCCGATCCCACTGGCAAACATCAGCATACAACCTCCTGGAAAGCAGCAGATACGTCATGTGCACATCAACATGAACAACACACATGTTCTAAACTTTGTATCATCCCCTCGGCTCGCCGCCGATGTGAGGCGGCGGCGACAGCAGCGGGGCGAGGTCTTTTGACGGTCCTGGGCGCTCGAGGGTCCCTCGTGTCGCGCAGCGTCCTGGACGCGAGGCTCTGGAAGCTGGCCAGGACGGCGTCCGGCAGAGGGCTTGCGGAGTGGCCTTGTGCTAGCAGGATGCGCATGAGACTTCGCAGTGCCTCGACTTTTGGGCCCGTCACAGATGTTCACGGCGCTGCACAGTTGGGGGCCCAGGCGAGTTGAAGAGACGGCCGCCTCATGCGGAGGGAGGAGGAGGAAGAGAAGGACGACAACGGCGACGATGAGGACGCCGGCGACGAGGTGGGGCAAGGGAGGAGGAGGAAGCCAACGCCGAAGTCGACACTGGACGAGCCCTTGGTCTGGTGGATATAGCGGCGTCCACTTTCCTTGCCAACTCCTGTGTGACCTTGCTCATCTTTCTGGTGTTGCAGTAGGTCCGTTTCTGCTTCTTCTGTTTCTTCGTCGTCTCGCTCTCGCGCGGGATAATATCCATAGTCTGTGCCCTGTCACGGCACCTCGTTGTGATCTCCGTCATTTGTGCCTTGTCACGGCACCTCGCTGAACAAATCTGTCCACAATCATGATAGTTACGATGACGTTCATCATCCATTTCAGCATAATCATCAGGGAATATTGATCACGCTCATCAAAGTGTCATGCTTCACGAAATTCACCAGACCGTCGTCCTACTTCGCCTTGTACTTGTCCACGTTGCTGGCTCCAGCCAACATGCCAATAAGGCTTGCCGTCGCCACTGCCTTCTCGACTGCCTTCAGCTTCGGAATGGTGTACTTCCTCTCCTCCAGCTGTCTGTCCTTGGCGGTCTTCTTCTTGGCAGCCTGGAACTTGTCGTCGTGCATCAAGCTTATCGTCCCAGATCTGAGGCGGTCGGCCAGTAGCTGTCATTCCGCCAGGTTCGTGAAACCGTCGGCAAGCTGGCGCTCTGAGCTGACCCGGTGCCACCCGGTCGCACTCGCCATTATGCGTTCCCTCAGCACCTCCTTTCGTTTGTGGGTGGCCATGATCAGATAGCCGAGCCGCCCTTTGAGCTGCCGTCCCCCTGTACAGTCCACGTTGCATCCGTCATGCACACGAGAACCACGTCGTCGGGGTTGTCGCAAATCTTGGGAAAGAGCTCGGACACGTCATTGTTTGACTTGGCGAATCTCAGCGTCTAGTTGGCCTCGATGAGGTCCTGTACGATGGCGCTGTCGTTGATCTTGCCTGATCCTAAACTGACGCTGAGCTTCAGATGAGGCGGCGCCTGGTCTGGGCCACGCTAGACTTCCCATCACTCTTCGTAGTTGTCGGCGCTCGCCCTCGGTGATGACCAACTTGTGACCGTGATGGGCTTCAGCTGCTTGTCGTAGGTTTCCCAACTTAACTGGCAATCTCCATCCGGCCTTCGACCAAGCTGGTTGCCACAACAATACATTGATGTACCTCCTGCAAGATTAAGCATGTCATTATCCGTAGCTTCTCACATCCTGAAGTTGGATATATTCTTACATTCCTTGACCCTTGTGTCGAAGCATGCCTCGCCCTCCGAGCATATCGTCAACGTGTAGCCCGATCGCTCTTCCGACCTTCTTCTCCTGGGTACCCTCCTGAACGCGGTAGCTGAGAAACAGGCAGGGGTCCAGCGGTTGAATCACGAAGCCGCAGTCGATGATGCGGTCGGCCGTCTCTTCCCACCAGAGCCTCGGTGCGTCGCTCAAGCCGTACATGCTCGTGAGCAGCCTCATCTTCGTACCCGGCGTATAACCGAGCATGTTGCAAGCCTCCGCCGGTAGAAGTATTGAGATGCCAAAGTTCGATGGACCGCCTTGAAGGAGCGCGATGTTGACGTCGGCTGTGAACAGGTTCCATTCGTAGATGCCGCTGGACATCACGATAAAGGTTCGTCTCAGTCGTATCATTGTTGGTGAGGGTTTGGCCTATTTACCGGCTATTGCAGTTAGGTCGCGAAATCTTTCGGATGACAAGTCGTGCCTTGGCCTTGTCGTTGCCATCAGCGTTCTTGGACCATTTCAGTAGAAAGCACGCCCGCAGAACCTTACTGGAATCCGTAACCTCTCCTCATGTCCTGATCCCAGACATGGTTATCGAAGACGTTCTGCAGCTCCTGCCGCTTCGCTTCCCCCAACTTGGTTTTGCCCTCCGCTGTCATATGCTTCTCGGTGAGCTCGCTGGCCGCGTAGCACATCTCGTGGTCTAAATAGACCTCCATGGCCTCGCCGTCAAAGCTCCACCCCTTCGGTATCACATCAGAGTCTCGAAAACGTCGTGTCCTCCTGCTGCACCTCCAGCCGGTCGTATGGTACATCCCAGTACTCACGCTGAGCAGCAAATGTCTTGATGGGCCCCATCTCCGCTGCATCGAGGTTGCGTCGAGCCATGCGGAATTGCGCTGCAGCGTCCATGGCCGTGCTGCTGGCCGCCGCTGGTGTTGGTGCCGGTGCTGTCGGCTCTTGCTCCAGGTCGGCGTCGTTGTCCGCGGGAATCGCAATTGCCTCTGCTGTTGCTGCTGGTGGCTCTGACGTCGGTCGACTCGGTGACCTTGGCTCGGCTTGTGGCTCAGAGCTCTGGGTACCTGACACCTGGCGAAGTTGTTCCGCCATCGCCTGCTCGGGTGTCGGCACTGCACCGCCTACACCTTCTGGGCCTTGCTCGGGCTCCTCGGAGACGTCCATGGGCTGAGCGAGGGCGTCCTCCGTTGGCCCGGGCAGCTGGCCGACATGGAAGAACTGCACGATGCTTCCATGGCGTAAGCCTTGGAGTGTAGCCTGAGCATGCTGCAGGTTCTTTTGCCTTTTTGGCTGGCCAATGGGTTCCACGCTTAGTCGGATCTGACCGGGACTGCATCGCAACAAACTTCCGCCATTCGTGATCCAGTACACCTTGGGCTGTCCGTTCTCGCCGCCCACACTGACAGCGTCGTGGGTGTCACGCCTTTGCGTAGGAAAGCCCTGCGTAAGCGCTCCGTCGAGTCCGCCTTAATTTGGGCGGTCGCTGCTGCCGCTCGGTGTCGCATCGCCTGCTGGAAACCCTCGTCCTCGAGGTAGGCCTCCGAGGCGGTCATGTGCAGCGTGTCGGCGGACAGGAAGTCATTGAGCTCAGGGTTGTAGCCCAAGACCCACTGTGCCGGGTTTTTATCCCTTGAGGTGCATCATCCGGTGGATTTGGTTGGATACATAGGCCAGCGCCGTTTTCAGGTTCTCGATGTTCTTGATGTTGTGTTGGCTGGCCCAGTCTAGCATTTCCTGGCTGCACGCTGCTCCGTACTCTTCCATGACGAGCGTCTTGGGCGTGCCGTAGTGTCTAGACCAGACCTCCTCGATGGATTTGATCGCCTCGCATGTCGTCTCACGAGCCAGGACTTGGCCCTTCTGGAATCGACACGGTTCGTCCATCATGTGTACGATCTTCGCCAGTCCTACGCGCAGTTTGCGAAAAGTTCAGGTGACTTCCAGGTCATCGGTGCCGCCTTGAGTGGTTGCCAAGCCTTACGGCGCACAGCGCAGACAGAGCAAACGTAGCGCCTGGCACACTGGATGACCTCCTCGCGCGCACCAGCTGTCGTCAGCATGCGCACGAACGTCTCAGTGGCGGGTTGGCCCCGGTTTTTGTGGAGACGCTCCACGTATTTGAACACGTTCTGGTCGAATTCGCTCTTCACGAGCCTGTTGGCGTAGATGTCATTCATGTTCTCGTCGATAGGTTCACCGTGGTGTGGTAGATGTGCTCCACGGGGTCCTCGCCTTCCTCGAGCCCCAGCACGAGGAATAATGCGTCCTGCGTGTTCGGCTTGCTCAGCAGGTCGCTCAGGATCTTTGCCAGCCAGATGCCGTAGTTCTCCGCAAATGTTGTCCTGTGCATGTTGGTGTCCGGCAGCTTGCTTTCGAGCTACACGTGGTCGTGGTCCTTGTTGCACTGGTTGGGTGTGCAGACCTGCGAGACACCGCTTGGTGTTGCAAACTCCAGTCCTCCTGCGAGCGGGTCCTTCTCCTGATATCGCTAAGCGGTTCATGCACTGGTCGAATAGCAAATGGTTTGGGAAAGTTTTATATAGTTTTCGTCTTTCAGCTTCTTGCCGTCGCGGGTTGCTCCACATGTGCGTCTCGACCTGCATTCCATTGCGCGACATAGATCTTCCTGGTGCGTGTCGTGATGCTATCTTTTGTGCCTTCAAGCGCGTGCGGTCATCCTCGGCCGTACAACTGATCTCCTGCATCATTGACCACAACCTGCACTCGAGACTCATCCAGACATCTTCTTGCTCCTCCTTATCCACTATCCAAAAGAGTTTCTGCTGCGTGTGTGGGTCGCTGAAATCCAAGCCGTTGTGGAGTTCGAACGTCCTGGCCTGAAACCCTCCTCGCCGTAGTTCCGCTGTGAGCTCCGATTGGCCACCGTGGACCTCCCAGACTTTCCGTTTGACACGCTGTACGTCTGTCGTTTTGTCCAGGTCGGTATTCACCTCCTTGCAGGCTGTGTGCACTGCGTCCTGGCACCGGCGAAGTTGCTTGGTGCTGAGGTCCTTTGCCAAATTGATGTTCTCGTCATGTTCCTCTGTGTTGCTGATCTCGACCATGGTGCCGATGTAGTCCAGAGACTATTCGTATGGCAGCACCTCTTCTCCAAGGCAGACGTACGGGCTGATCAGGTGCCGCACGCGAGCATGATCCAACACATTCTGCTGTCATAGGGTCTGGTCGGCTCGGTCCTTAACGCATCTGTCGTAGCTCTCGAACATGGCGATGATGTAGTGTCCTCTCTTGGCCTGCTTACGTAGTGGAAACCAGTTAACGTCGCCATCCCAGCATGCCTTCTCATTCTTTTAGTCCGTGACCATGCCAAGCTCCTCCCATGACGGTTCTTGCGAACAGGAATGGCGTGCGATTTGGGATGACATAGGCCAGAATCTCCCTAACGCGTCTTCCAGGTCAGACGCGTCCTCGGAAACGTGGGCTTGCTTCCTGCTCTGGTGCGGACAGTCGCGATCGAAATGTCCTCGTTCTCCGCATCTCAGGCATATCGTCTCTTATGTAGCTTTTGGTGGGCCACTCCCTTGGAATCCCGGTCGTGGTCCTCTGTGCTTGCCTGCGTACCTTAGGTGGTTTTCTTTGTGCTGCCTTGCCTTTTGGCCCTCCACGTGCGCGGCCGCCACCTCGATGAATGATCGGTGCTGTGCTCCTGATTGGTGTCGTCGGCGGCTGCACCACGGACCACGGCCATGACTGGATAGAAAGCCCTGGCCAATCTCATATCGTTAATCTTCTTCCGTGCGTCGGTGTACGTGGCCATGATGTCACGTTCGTCCACTCTACCTACATGGTCTGAGGGCTGCATGTAGGCCGTGTCGCTGTAGTAACAGGTCTCGCTGAAGAAGCCGCTAGCACCTCGTTGTTCCACTTGATGTTCGCCACCTCCGTCGTCGTTGCTGGGGTACTCTACTTCCTCACCGTAATATGCTTTCTCCTGGTAGTCATCCTCATCGTAGTACTCGTCCATCTGGCACGCGGCAGCTCCAACGCTTGCCCGCTGCAACGGCAGCGAGTCCAGGCCGAACGTAGTCTTCAGCTGACTCTCGGCCTTCTAGAGGTTGAAGTTGTCCATGGTCTGGTTCATGATGAGCTGCTTCCCTTCCTTGTCTAGTCCAGCTCGCAGCAGGAGAAACCATCCTGGCACCTGGTCCATTAGGGTGATGTCGTGCGTCCTGATCGTTCTTGTTCCGCCATGCGGAACTTCGTCAAATTTTCGATCAAGGGCTCCCTTCGGCTTGCGAGTCACGCGGAAGGATAAACTCGCAAAATCGGTCGGCAGTTCGGCCATCTGGTCATACTTGTACGCGCGTTCCAGGGCCTGCAGTATGGTTATCCAGTCCCTGTCTTGCTCGATCTCGTTGATGTCTAGGTCCTCCACCACGTCCCATGCTCGGCCCCACAGGCCTTGCATGATCTCGAGACCGACGGACTTCTCTGCCTCTTTTCCTCGGGCCCTGGCGGCGTAGATCTCCACCTTTTTCCTGAAAGCCCTGTAGTTCTCAAGGGAGCCATCGAATTTGGGTGCCAGGCCAGCATGCTGTGGAGTGTCTTCTTTACTCTTGGATCCTTTGCCGCCCGAGGGCGGTCCCATCTTGTCGTGTCCGTGGAGCCGTAGCTCCGCTACCAATGTCAATTTGTCGAAACGCTCGACGTCTTCGAGCATGTCGAATGGAAGTCCAGAATCTCTGTTAGCTTCTCCTCGCCCGCCTGCAAGCTATCGCCCTGCGTGCCCGGAGGGGAG
The DNA here is from genome assembly GCA_963575745.1 of Prorocentrum cordatum. Taxonomy (NCBI): domain Eukaryota; class Dinophyceae; order Prorocentrales; family Prorocentraceae; genus Prorocentrum; species Prorocentrum cordatum. Next base: position 78,498 of record CAUYUJ010014559.1, read on the forward strand.
AGTCGCTCCTGTTTGGTGAATGCGAGAGGCTACCCGAATTGTAATGAGCCAGAACAGCGTCGAAGCACATATGTGATGGTATGCCGCCCTGCTGTCTGCCACGGCGCGTGCTGACATGCTGAAGCGAGGGGGGAGTTAAGTCCAATATCTTAGTCAGCCGACCTCCGAAACATACATTGTATGAAGTACACACATAATGTTAAAGATGCTGATGATGATGATGATCACGCTGATGATGATGGTGACGACGACGGTGTAGATGATGCGGATGACGTTTATTTTGGATGATGGCGATGGTATTGATGGGGATCATGATGATTCCGAATTCGATTACTACGAGTATGAGGGTGATTATGGTGCTCTTGTTGACGATGATGACTGTACTGATGATGGTGATGATTGCGGTGGTGATGGTCGTGATGAGCATGGTGGTGCTGACCGCGATGAATACACGGTGACGACGACGGGTATGACAAAGGTGATGCTGATTGTGATGGGGATGGTATTGACGATGAAGACGATGGGATGAGGATCCTCATGATGAGGATGTTCATGATAATGTTGCTGATCATGATGAAAGTGATGAGGTTGTTGCTGCTGCTGCTGCTGACGATGACTATGACGATGATGGCGGTGATGATGATACTGATGATACTGATGCTGCTGCTGATGATGATGTTGACGACTACGGGCTTGATGATGATGATGATGGTGGTGGTGGTGATAAGATGGTGATGCTGCTGATGCTGCTGCTGCTGCTGCTGATGATGATGATGATGATGATGGGGATATTGATGATGATAAGGATGATGGCACCGATGGCGATGGGGATGATGATATCGGTTTCTGGACCTTTCCTTATTTATTTATTTATTTATATATATACATAGATTGGCCAGTTGTCCACCTCGGATAGGGGTATTATGATGTTTGTGTCCGAGGCGGGCTTCCAGAGGATGGCATACTCAGAGTTGTTTCTCTCCCCGAGCAACCTGCCCCGTTGTCCCTCGCACCGTTTCCGCTCACCCCACAAAAGGATTTTGTGCTGCAGATCTGCAGGAGGAGGATGAGAAGGAGGGAGGGGAAGCGGGTGGACAAGGCTCCAGAGGAGGACGCGGAGTAGGAGGAGAAGAACGATAAGGCTTTGGAGGAGGAGGCTCCCGAGGAGGAGGAGGAGGAGGAGGAGGAAGAGGAGAACGAGGACAAGGAAGAAGACGGGGTCAGTTCCGGAACCATCCCGCGGCCCCGATGCAGGGCTGCAGCAGTGCCCCCTCGGCTCCGCGTGGCTCTCCGGTGGTCGTCCGCGGGGTTCGGCTTGAGCGCGTCCGAGGTACGCGGACCTCCTGCTGTGGCTCTGCAGGGACAGCGTGGTGACCCTCTGCGCGCTGCTCGGCGTCTCCTCCGCGGTCGTGGACAACGTGCCGCTGGTGGAGGCTGCGGTCGTCGTCCTCCTCCTCCTTGCTCCTCCTGCTCTTCGTCTTCGTCGTTGTCGTCCTCCGCTTCCTTGTCCTCGTCCTCCTCCTCCTACTCTGGGTCCTGCTCGTCTTCATCGGCCTCCTCCTCCCAAAGAAGAGGGAGGATGCGGATGGGGGGGGGAGCAGGAGAGGGGGGGTGGGCCAGCCGCTGAGCGGCACCGCAGCGGCGGCCGCGACGGGGAGGCCTCCATCGACATGTTCGCCGAGGCGGCGGCCCCGCCCCCGCGTGGGGCAAGCCGCCCGACGACGGCGGCAGCGGCGACCGCGGCGACCGCGGCGGCGTCAGCAACACTGCTGCTGCTCCATGGCGATCGTGCGGGGGGACATTTCGGGCCGAGAATCGAGATTCGAGGCTCTCGGGCGTTCTCGCCGGTTCTCGGCGCTTTTCCAGCCTCGGTGTGCGTTTCAGCGGTTGCGCCTCGCCGAGAGCGTTTTGGGAGTGCCCAGATGGTCCCGAACGGCCGCCAGAGAGCCGAGGTATGACCCGATAACCACAGGGCAACACTCACCCGAGTCGGTTCCGCTCACACGGGTGCCTCCTTCCCTCCCCTTTTTGACGTCAGGCCCAGCATCAGGAGCAGCGCCAGAATCAGACATGGGCAAAGTAGCAAGCACAATTCACCTCAGAACTTAGCGATGAGAAGATGGGCGAAGAGACCTGTGACATGTAGAGTGCCCGGCCAGGGCGCAAAGTATGCATGCCGAGGTCCGCGTGGGGGGTGATGGGGGCGATAATGCTCCACAGGATGATGAACATTGTTTTTTCCTCCTCCTCCTCCTCCTCCTCTTCGTTCGCCTCACTCCTTCTCAAGTGGCGTTTGCTTTTTGCGACCCCCAGTAGAGGATATGTGCGGTTTCCTATGCCGTGTGTGCGTGTTGTTTGACGGTTGCCGTTGTGCTGTTGCTAGCGGGTAGTTGTTGCTGATTGGTCATCCTCTTCCGCGTCTGTTGCGGGACGTCTTGGGGGCCTCTTGGAGGCCGAGAGGGGGGCCTCCTTGAGAATTTTCTACAGGCTCCAGGTCGCTGGTTGGGGTCTTCTTGGGGGTACGTTGGGGGGGTCCTGAGTTTCTTGAAGGATTTTTTGATGTCTTGGACGCCTGTTGGGCCGTTCTGGGGCTCTTTGGCAGTCTCTGGGCCTTCTTGGAGGCCTTCTTGGGTCGTCTTCGGCCAGTCTGGGAGGGGGGGGGGCTCTCGCGCCAATTCCGGTATTTTCAAAAACAGATAGAAATTCAATGTTAACCAGCGTGGACCCCAGACCGCGAGTTATAGAACTTTGGATATGAAAACTATGTTGCGGAAGCTATCTTGTGCAAGCCATGTTGTGTAGTTTTTGCCGTATGAGATGTATGGTGCAAGCTAAGTGGTGGAAGCTATGTTGTGCAAGCTATGATGTGTTGCTAGATGGTGTGAACTATGCTGTGCAAGGTGTGCGCATCGGAGGAGGATGAGTTGGAACTCGTCGGTCGTTGAAAGTAGGAATTTTTGGATTGCCAGATCCCAAGCCTTCATACTTCAATGATCGCGTGGTTTTCCCTCTTCCTTCCTCTTCAGGGGGCGGGCGGAAGCCCGATCTACTCTCACCGCCTTCCTACTTCGTGCTTCTACCCAGTTTATCTTCTTCCGACTGGCGGGTACGTGTTCGAGTACAGGCAGGTCTTGTCTCCTCCTCTTCCTCCTCCTACTTCTCCTCCTCTTCCTCCTCCTCCTCCTCCCCCCTCTCCTGGATAACCCCTACGTCGGCATACGTGGGGCCGCATTCGAGTTGGGCCGGCTGCCCGCCCTGTCGGGCGGCCGCGGGGCCGTGAGCTTGGTGGCATCGCCGTGGTATAGCGGTGCGCAGGAGGAGGAGGAGGAGTAGGAGGAGGAGGAGGAGGACCAGTGTAAACCCAAGGCGGACCAACGATGTTGCAATAAACCCTCCCCCCAGGTTTCCTCCCCATAGCTCCCTAGAAGAGTTTGTTTTCATTGCAGGAAGTGGCCTACTGTAAAACAACCGTCGGAAGAATTCTGACAACGAAAATATGTCACTCCCCGAGGCTTCTAAACCTCGCCAAGACAAGGAACGGACAATGCAACACCAGATTAGCCCTATTGGATTCGGGCGCCCCTCAATTTCAAATCAGTCGAACATGTAAGACCGTACTAGAACACCCTCCCTGGGACGTCACCGCCGCGAATCAACGTGATTTTAACATCTTGAAGCAGTCCTGAACCGTGACAGAAACACATGTCATTGGACTTCAACTCCGCGAATCTACTTGGCTGTGGCCCCTTGACATTCCTGCATCGTGTCAGAACGCCAGTCCTGGTACTTCAACCCTGTGAATCCTGAAACTGCTATACGCCTTCCGTGCGTCGCTCAGGCGAGAGCAACATTGTGAAAAGGAGCAAGCCTCCATCCAAAACTTTCAATGCGAATGTGTACGACACCAACGCGAGAACTCCATGTTGAAATCGACCCTCTCTCCGTATTCGGAGCAGCTGTAAATATTTGAGACGGTTGTGCGCGGCTCTATGGCAAGAGCTCCATGTTGAAAACGGCCCGCCTTCCATCCACGAAGCAATCCCAAATTTCGAGCTGCAGGTCTCTGCACCCGACGTCGCGACCGTTTCGAGGCGGCCTCCCCTGCAGACCCGCCCCGTTCTCCCGAGCCGGGTCTTCGTGCTGTATGGTTTTGCTGTAAAGTTTTCCGAGCCGGCTTTCCGTGCTGAATCGGAAAGTGGTCCGCGAGGGTTGAGTTTAACATAACACAGTTTGTCTAACATTTTGTTGGTCGCATGCATGGCTTCTCTTTCTAGCTCGGGCCTTTGACTTTCCCAACTGCCCCAACCTCGGCCACGAGGGGCCTCATGGACGGTCAGGAACGGCGGAGCAAAGTCGAACACCTACGAAGTCGAACCTCGCCCCTGCCTCATCCCCTCGCTCTTACTTCTGGCAGCCCGCCACGCAAGGTCCAGCGCGACGCTCCGTTGTGGCAACTGACTGCGCTGGCCGCTGGTACAGGCGCCCGAGGGTTGGAGAAGGGAAGGAGGCAAACAAAGAGGAGGATGATCAGGGGGACGATGGGAAAAGGAGGAAGAAGAGTAGGAGAAGGAACAACAGGAACAGGAACTGGAAAAGGAAGAGAAGGATGAACAGGAGGAGGGGTAGTATGATGAGGAGGAGGAGCATGTGAAGGAGGGTTCTAGGTATGCGGTGTCAGAAGGGTGAGGAGAAGGGAAGGAAGAAGGAGGAGGAGGAGACACAGAAGGAGGAGCATGAGGAGGAGGAGGAAGAGGAAAAGGAGCAGGGAAGATGGAGGCGAGGGGTGGAAGAGGTGGATACGGAGGGAAACGGGGGGGAGCGCTGGATCGTTATAGGGCGTGGTTGGGAGGAGGGGGGCAGGGAGCAGGAGGATGGAGAGGAGGAGGGGAATCACCAGTGTCAACCTAAGACCCATCAGCGATGTTGGAATTCACCCTCCTTCCAAGCGTCCTCTTCATAGGCACCTACACGGATTCCTTTGAGTGCCCCGTTGGGAGACAACCGTTTGAAGATCCTGAAGTGTGCCAAATCCCGCTCCTTGGACCCACACTCACGAGTCAACCTGAGTGCTGTCTTGACAATCTTGAACCGTGCCAGGACACCACTCTTGGGACTTCACCACCGCAGATCAACGTACCTGTTGCGCCCAGTCCCGGATTGAAAACCACATTTTGAAACGGAGTCTTGCAAATGGCTCATATGAATCATGTGCGTGGCGCTAAGGCGAGTGCTACATTTTGAATCCACCCGCCCTCAATTCGTGTGCGCGGGGATGTTCCGAACGCCACGTTTTGAAAACCAGCCGCCCTCCATCCGTGTTCTCGTTATTTTTTAAGACGAGTGCATACGGCGGTAATGCGAGAGCCGCATTTTGGAAACGACCCGCCCTCGATCTGCGAAGCTGCTGCCACTTGTTCAGCTTCAGAACCATAACTGGTCAGGAAATCTCAGGCGAAACGCCCGGCCTGCCCCTCCGACGGGCTTCGGGCTGCGACCGGGAGAAACATTGATAAGGAAACAGAGCGGACCCCTCCATCCGTAGAGATTTTGCCCACACTTGTAATCAGATGCGACAACACAGCTTTGCGAAGGAGCCGTCCTCGACCCGTGCAGCCTTTGCCCAATGTTCGCTATTCTCATCATCGTGTCTACCGTTGTTGGCGTCGCCATGGTACCGCGCCCGCTCAACTCACCGAGTCGCACTGACGTGACCGCTGGGAAGTGTCCAGCGGTCAGGGCCTTTGCGGCCGCGCCGGTCGCGCCGCATTAGCTGGCCGCTGCGCGCGCGAGCATGCGCAGGTTAGTGCGGCCGCAGAGATGCACCAGCCAACGCCTCGCACTCATCGCAAGCGCCGTCGCCTGGGTTTTGCAAACCAAGATGCGGGTGGGTGGGTGGGGTGATTGCGCTAGCAATGGGGTCGACAATTCACTGCGGACTTTTGTGTGAATTCTCTAGATTCACCCCCCGCCCCCTGGATTATCGACCCCCTTTGCGTATTGCAATTTTCAGATGGTTCTGCCCAATCGACCACCCTGAATATGAACTCGCACCATCCTCATCAGTTTTCGAAAATCCCTGACAACACCTGGGACGAAGTGTACACGCGCGCGTGGTCGCGCGCGCGTGCCTAATTCCTTCAACAACCATTAGTTTCGTGAGGGGTTCAAAGTCGAGTGTTCTAAAAACGTTCAGAACATATGGTTTCGTAGCATGAATTTTCAAAACAAGTTTGCGCGCGTTGTCTTGCAACGTTTTTTATAATAAAAAACAGAATTGTTTCCATCATCTTGATAAAATGCCACCAAACGGGCTTCGCGCGCGCATGTCGAAATCGTTCGAGCGCCCTTGCGCGCGTGCCGTTGCGAGAACCCATCGCAACAAACCAGACGAAGTGCGCGCGCACGTCGTCGCGCGCGCATGCCAGAATCCGTCATGCTTTCGGTTCCGCAACGAGTGCGTAAACGAGCTTGCAACAACATTGCAAACGCATGGCTTTGCAGCGTCAGTTTCAAAAGCGCGCGCTCGTGCTCGCGAGTATTCTTAAGGCAGGCGCAGGTGCTTCGACATTTTCGTGAAATTGTGCCACGCGGGCCTCCTGGTGCCACACGCCGACATCATTCGCGCGACCATGCGCGCGTGATGGGGGGGGGCGCGATCCGCGTTGAATGATGCCGGGTGGGCCACTCCCGCGCTTCGGCCGCGCGCGCGTCGTCGTCGTCGGCGCGACCGGCACGCGCGCCCGCGCTGCCCGCGCCGTCGTCGCTGTCGACGTCACCGCCAACATCGCCGCTGTCAGCGTCGCGTCTACCGTCGTCGGCGTTGCCGTGATTCCGCGCCCGCCCAAGTCGCCGACTCGCACTGAGGTGCCCGCTGGGGCGCGCCCAGCGGTCAGCGCCGCCGCGGCCGCGTCGGTCGCGCCAAAGTTGTCGCGGCCTCTGCGCGCGCGTGAATGCGTCGGCGCGGTCAGCATCGTCGCCAGCGTCGCTGCTATCATCGTCGCGTCTACCGCCGCCGACGTCGTCAAGGTGCCGCGCCCGTCCTAGTCGCCGACTCGCGCTGATGCGCCCGCTGGGAAGTGGGCGGCGGTCAGCGCCACTGCGGCCGCGCGGGCCGCGCCGAGCTAGGCGGCCGCCGCGCGCGCGGGCGCGCGCGGGCTGGCGCGGCCGCCGAGATGCACCAGCCACAGCCAAGCGCTCATCGCAATCGCCGCCGCGTGGGTTTTTTCGCGCCAAGTTTCGGGCGGGCGGGCGGGGTGCCCGCGCGAGCGGTGGGGGTTGTCAAGCGCGGCGCAGAGTGGCCATTCTCCTTTCCAGCGAGAGAATAGAATCTACCCCGCCCCCCCCCCCCTCCCCCCCCCCTTCCCCTTCCCGCCACGGCATTCTCCCTTTCTTTTTTTCGCATTGCAAGGTAATCAGATTCTACTCCATCGCCAATCTCACATAGGCGGCGCCCGCCCCCCCCCCCCTCCCCCGCTCCCCCCGCAAAAAGATTCGCGCGCGCGCTCGCTTGCCAAACGCGCACTTGTCAAGAACCTCATGCGAGACATATGGGGCGAAGTGCGCGCGCGCAGTCGCGCGCGCGCGACGAAAGCTCACTTGAATGAATTAACCTTCGGTCCCGCGAGGATTTCAATATCGAGCGCCCGAAAATTCACGCATGAACCCAAGAAGAACAAGCAAGTTCGCGCGCGCGCGTTCTTGCGGATGCTAACGGATGCCATGGTTTCCCACATCTTCAAAACAATAAATGCGACCAAGCGGGTTTCCCGCGCGCGTGTCGGAATTCCGCGAGCGCCCCTGCGCGCGCGGCGCCGCGATAATCCCGTGCGAAACATGGGGCGATGCGCGCGCGCTGCGTCGCGCGCGCGCCGAATTCCGTCGCGACCTGCTGAGGTTCCCAATCGATTTCAATACCGAGTGTCCGAATAACAAACGCAGGAACAAAGCGCGCTCGCAACCCTGCGAAATCTGAAGGCAACTATTTTTTTCTCAGCGTGGCTATGCCATTCTGCCAAACGGGCCTCTGGCGCCGCGCGCCGACATCATTCGCGCGCCCTTGCGCCCGTGCAGGGGGGGGGGGGGGGCGATCCGCGTCATATAAGAACGCGTGGAAGTCTTTCTTGAATCCTCATCGCTGGCGCGAGGGCGCCGTCGTCGCCGTCGGCGCGATCGGCGTCGACGCCCGCGCTGGCCTTGCCTTCGTAGTTGCCAACTTCGTCACCGGCATCGCTAGCGTCATCTTCGCGTCCACCGCCGTCGACTCTGCCACGGCGGCGCGCCCGCCCAAGTCGCCGACTCGCACTGAGGTGCCCGCTGGGATGCGCCCGGCGGTCAGCGCCACCGCGGCCGCGTCGGCCGCGCCAAACTAGTTGGCCGCTGCGCGCTTAGGTTACCGCGGCCGCAGGGGTGCACCAGCCAACGCCCGGCGCCCATCGCAATTGTCACCGCGCCGGTTGTTCCGACCAGGTTGCGCGTGGATGGGTGGGAGGTTTTCCAGAGCATGGGAACTCAATTGCACCACTTTCTCTCTCTCTCTCTCTCTCTCTCTCTCTGTTAAACTGAGGATGGACTCCACCGCCGCCCCGAGGCCGGAATTCGCCGCCCCCTCTTTTGCAATTTTATTTGCATGTGATTCTGCCCCGTTGTCCATCTTAGATTTCAACTCGCACCGCCCCAGCCGAGTCGGCGTCGACCCCCCGCAATCTTGTTAAACAGAAAGGAAAGAAGCGATGCGCGCGCACTCGCTTATCAAGAACCAACAGTTTTCAAACATCAATTACAACAGAAGAGAGAGGGAGAGAGAGAGAGAGAGAGAGAGAGAGAGAGAGAGAGCGATATATATATATATACACGAAGTGCACGCGCGCGCGTTGCCGCGCGCGCGTTCCAACATCCTTCAACACTCATATTGCGCAAGGATTTCAACGTCGAGTGTCCAAGACACATATAGACACATTGGGTTTCGAAGCGCGGGCTTTTCACAAGAAAAAGAAAAGCATGCCCGCGCGTGCGCATCGTCGAGCAAGTCCATGGGTCTTCTTTCCGTTGTCGCAAATTTTTTACCACGCGGGCCTCGCGGGCGCGCGCGCCGAAACCGTTCGAACACCCTCGCGCGCGCGCCGTCGCGAGAATCTCTTCTGCAAAGCATGAGACAGAGTGCGCTCGCGTCGTCGCGCGCGCGTGCTGGAGTTTGTCAAATACCTTCGGCTTCGTAGCTAGTCAAATCCAAATGTCCAGAAACACATGCATCAACACTTGTTTTCGCAACATCAGTATTCTACAAACAAAAAAGCGCGCCTTCGCGCCCTCGCGGATTCTTTGGACAATCATAAGTTGTTCAGCTTTTACATGGAATTCTGCCGAGCGGGCCTCTGGCGCCGCGCGCCGAAATAATTCGCGCGCCCTGGCGTGCGTGCTGGGGGGGGGGGGGATAATGCCGCGCGGGCCACTCTCCGCACGTCGGCCGCGCCGTCGTCGTTGTCAACGTCGCCGCCAGCGTCGCCATTCTCATAGTCGCGCCTACCGTTGTCGACGTTGCCATCATGCTGCGCCCGCCAGTCGCCGACTCGCACTGAGGTGCCCGTTGGGGTGTGCCCAGCGGTCAGCGCCGCCGCGGCCATCGGTCGCCCCGGGCTTGCTGGCCGCCGCGCGCGCGCGGGTTGGCGCGGCCGCAGACGTGCACCAGCCAACGTCAAGCGGTCATCGCAATCGCGGTCGCGTGGGTTTTGCAAACCAAGTTGCGGGGGGGCGGAGGGGGGGGGGGTGTGTTTGCGCGAGGAGCGGGGGCGGTCACGGCGCATCGCAGTCAATTGCATCGCACAAGTTGCTTCGCATGGGCTGCGTCGCGTGAACTGCGCCACATAGATTGTGCAGCGCAGATTGCGCCGCGCAGATGTGTGCGCCTGCGCCCCAGGCGGCGGGATTTTTATCGCCCCCTTTTCTGGTGTCGCATGTTACATATGATTCTGCCCCATCGTCCATCCGAAATGCGAATTCACACCGTCCCAGGGAGGGCGGTATCCGCCTCCCACCGCCACCCTTTGCAACAGCCGACTATGCGCGCGCACGCTTTTACTTTTTTTTCTGTTTCCAAGAATCCTTTGCAACAGAAAAACATGACGAAATGCACGCGCGCGCGTCGTCGCGCGCGCATGCCGATATCCTTCAAAACCCGCGGATCCGTAGGGGCTTCGGATGTGTGTAAGAAAATATGATAGACAGGGTTTCGCCACACGCATTTTCAACAACAGTATTTGCGCGCGCGTTCTTGCGATTTTTCCAGAAAGGCCGTGATTTTTGCTTCGGCAATTTCAAAAATTGCTACCAACGGGTGTCACGCGCGCGTCGAAGTCGTTCGAACGCCCTCGCGCGCATGCCGAAATCCGTCACACACTTTTTTGGTTTCGTAGCGAATTCAAGCCCGAATGTTTTAAGCGGTGCTTTAAACAACAAGCAAGTGGTTTCGCAGCATGTGTTTTCACAATGGCGTGCGCTCGCGCTCTGGCGAATTTTGAAGACAACCATATGCCTTTCAAGTGCGTCCTCGTTCCCATTGTCTGCTTTGGCGCCGCATGACGAAATCATTCGCACGCCCTTGCGCGCGTGCTGAGGCGTGGGCACGATCCGCGTCAAATAGAACCATGCGGTCCACCCTCGCGAGCCGGCCGCGCGCGCATGTCGAATTTCTTTTCAACAAATTCATCACCACCGTGAGGACGCCGTCATCGTCGTCGGCGTGATCAGCATCGTTGCCCGCACTGGCCGCGCCGCCAACATGGCCACCAGCATCGTTACGATCAGCATCGTGTCTACCAGTTCCGGCGTTGCCATGATCCCGCGCCCGCCCAAGTCGCCGACTAGCATTGAAGGGTCCGCTGGGGTGTGCCTAGCGGTCAGCGCCGCCGCGGCCGCGTCGGTCGCGCCAAACTAGCTGGCCGCTGCGCGCGCGTGCTCGCGCTGGCGCGGCCGCATATATGCACTAACCAACGTGGGTGGGATGTTTGCAAGAACATGGGATGTGTCAGCCCTTTTGTAACTATCAACTACACAACATAAATCCCGCCACATCGATTGCACCACATAGCTTGCACGACACTGATTGCACCTCATGGATTGTACTGCGTATTTCATTTCCGCATCTGACCAACATACATTGCATCACATCGATTGCCCAATAGAAGGCGCAAGGCAGATACCGCACGACGTGTACGTCACACAACATATCGCAGCATTCAGGTTGCATTACGCACGTTGCGCCGCGTTAGTTGCACCACGTGCATTTCACATCCGATTGTGCTCGACATATATTGCACAGTCTATAGTGCTAGAAACACAGTGTTTTGGGCCCGCCCTGGCTACCCCCCCTAACGTGGACTACCCACCCAACGTAGCTCGGACCTCGGTGACACCGAGCCCGGCCCGCACGGAATGGGCGTGACACATGTATTCTGGCGACACGCTTGTCTCGGAATGATGCTCCAGGTTGTGCGTGGGCCACATCTCTGATTTAAAATGTTGCTGCCGCCTAGGCGTCAGCGACATCCTTCATTGAGCGCGTTGTTTCGCCTGTGCGTGAGCCGCATCTCTGATTGAAAACGCAACTGCCGCTTAGGCGCCAGCGACATCCTTCATTGAGAACGTCGTTCTCGCTTTGGCGCCCTCAAAGATCTGATTGAAAGTGCTGCTGACGCCTCGGCGCTGGCGACATCCTTCGTTGATCGTGCCCTTCTCGCCTTGACGCTGGCCAGATCATGAGTTGAAGATGTGGCTGTCGCCGAGGCGCCGGCGACATCCTTCATTCAGCATGTCGATCTCGCCTTGGCTCAGGCCACATGTCTGATTGAACATGTTACTGTTGCCTCGGCGCCGACGACATTCTTCATTGAGCATGTCGTTGTCGCTGTGGCGCCTGTCACATGTCTGACGGAAAATGCTGCTGTCGCTCAGGCGGCAGCTACATCTTTCATTGAGCATCGTTCTCGCTGTGGCGCCGGTCGCATGTCTGATGAACAATGTCGCTGTCGCCCAGGCGCTGGCCACATCTTTCACTGAGCATGTCGTTCTCGCTGCGGCACCGGCCACATCTGATTGGAAATGCTGCTTTCGCCTATGCGCCGGCCGCAGGCATGTTTGCGATATTGTTCTCGCCTCAACGCGGGCCGCACTCTTGACTCGGAATGCTGTTTTCGCCCACGTCCTGGGCGCTGGCCGCGCGCATGATTGCGATTGTTGTTCTCGCCTCAGCGCGGGCTGTGCTTTCGTTTCGGAATGCTGCTCTCGCCTGGCGCCGGCCAACCATATGATTGCGAATATTGTGCTGCCGCTTCGGCGCTGGTCGCACCCTTGATTGCGGATGCCCTTCTCGCCTGGGGCGCCTACCACATCTTGATTGCGAGCGCCATTCGCGTCGCAGGGGAAGACGCAGCCTCGCAAGCTTGTGGGCTGCGCAAACTTCTGGATCGCTGCCCCATCCGCGGCCAGTTTGGTGCCAAGGTGCCGCTTGGATTAGTTCGCGTTGTGAGATTGGTTATCGTTATGTTGGTCACGTTGGTGCTGCTGGTGACGCTGATAGTGCTGCGCATGGTGTTGCTTATTTCCGTCGTGCTGGTCACAGTGGTGCGGCTTCCAGCGATGCTCATTACAGTGGTACTCCTCGCTGCAGTTGTGTTGGTGCTCGTAGTGATGTTGTCGCAGTGGTGCTGCTGATGGCGCCGGTAGCGCTATGTGGTGTGTTGCATCTTCCTTACGTTCTGGTCACACTGTTGCTGCTGCTTCGCGGAAGGCTGCTGTCTCTGGTGATGCTTGTCACGCTGGTTTTGTTTGTTGCGCTTGGGCTGGTGAACGTAGTAGTACTGTTTCCCGCCGTGCTGGTCACAGTGGTGCTGCTGGTGGCGATTGCAGTGTTACGCGCAGTGTTGCTGCTTCCCGTCCTGCTGGTCACACTGGCGCTGCTGGTGGCAATCGTGCTGCTGCGCTTGGTGCAGCTGGTTCCCGTCGTGCTGGTCATAGTGGTACTGCTTGTTACGCTTGTGCTGCTGGTTACCGTTGTGTTGGTCACACAGTTGCTGCTGGTTGCGCTCGCGTTGGGGCGCGTGGTTTTGCGGTTTCCTGTCGTGTTGGTCGTGCTGGTGGTGCTGGTGGCGCTAGTGGTGCTGCGCTTGGCGCTGCTTTTTCCCGTCGTGTTCGCCACAACGCTAAATATTGTGGCGCTGGTGTTGCTGTCCGTGATGTTGCTTGCTGTCGTTACGGTCACAGAGGTGCCACCAGTGGCGCTAAAATCGGTCGCATTATTGCAGTCCTGCTAGTGGCATTCGCGCTGGTGGTGAAGCTGCTGGTTCCTGTCGGGCTGGTCGCACTGGTGGTGCTGCTAGTTTTTCTCGTGTTACTGACAGAGTCACTGCTGGTGGTGCTGGTGCTGCTACGAGTGGTGGTGGTGTTTCTTGTCGTGCTGGTCGCAGTGGAATGTGCTCGTTGCGCTTGCACTTCTCCTGCTGCACGCTTGACGCGTGGCGGCCCGCAGCTGCAGCGGGCAAGGGCGACGCTGACAGCGCGGCAGCCGCTGGACGCCCTGGACGACGACGGTGGGAGGGCGCCGCTCATGGGCCGCTGTTGGCCAGGTTCGGCGCCGCTGGTGGCCGGGCAGGGCACTGGTGTTGGGCGCTGGATCTGCTAGTTGGGACGGGCAGCAGCAAGCGGCGGGCGCTGACGGAGGGCCCACGACGAGCCATTACACCGTCTTCGCTCTCGCCGTGGCGGTCCTGGGTACCGCTCTGCTGCTATGATAGGCCTTGGCTGGCACAACCCTGCCCCCTGTGAGCGACCGCCGTTCGGGCTTGGGCAGATCAGCAGTTACTGCCGGGGCGGGGCTCGCACCTCCCAGCCAAGCTTCGCACGGACGGACTGCGCATATTTGTCTGGGCGCACCAGTATCCAGTGCAAAATCGAAAGATCCGGGCCGTGACGCTTTGCGCTGGGGCGAGGGAACGCTTTTCCCCTCGCCGGCATCCCTGGGGTGGGGTGCTCGCGCAATCCAGCGCGCATCGCCTGGCGCTGCTGGTTCGCGTCGTGCTCGATCTGGTGGAACTGCTGGTGGTTTTTGTGCTGCCTTGCGTGGCGCAGTTGCTTCCGGTCGTGCTCGTCGCAATGGTGTCGCTGGCGGCGCTCGTGTTGCTGCGCTTGGCGCCGCTGCTCGCCGACGTGTTCGTTGCTGTGGTGGTGCTGGCGGCGTTTATGCTGCTGCGGGTGTCGTTGCTGCTCCTCTTTGCCCTCGTCATACTGGAGCTGTTCGGGTCGCTCGTGGTGCTGCGCGTGGTTGTGATGTTTGCTGCCATGCGGGCCGTAGAGCTAGTACTGGCGTCGTTTTTGCTACTGCTGCTCTCAGCACTGCTGGTATCGGCGCCGATGCTGCTGTAGTGCTCGTCGCGGTAGTTCTTCTGGTTGCGCTAGAGGTGGTGCGCGTCGTACCATTGGTTCCCAGTGTGCGGGTCAAGGTGGTGTTGCTGGTTGCTGGGGCTGCTGCGTGTCGTGCTGCTGCTTCTCGCGGTGCTCGTCACAGTGGTGCTGCAGGTGGCTCCGTTGCTGGCGGCGCTGGTGTTGCTTGCGACACTGATGCTGGCGGCGTTGATGCTGCGCGTGGTGTTGCTGTTTCCGACAGTTTTTGGTGGAGTGGCACTGCAGGTGGCACTCTGGTTGCTGCCTTTGTCTTGCTACTCGCAGTTGTGCTGCTGGTGGCGACTGCTGCTGCTGCTGCTGGCGATGCTGCTTCCTGTCGGGCCGGTCATCGTGTAACTGCTCGTTTCGCTCGTGTTGCTGACCGACGCGTCGCGGGCCGTCGTGCGCATCTCCGCCAGGCCGCGTGGACTGCAGTGCGAGGGGCGAGCAGCCGGCTCCTGTGGGACAGGCTGTGGGCTGTGCCCTGGGGCGCCCTCGGTGCCCAGCGCAAAATCGAACGAGTTGGGCCGTGACGCTTTGCGCTGGGGCGATCGCGCTTCCCCCCTCGCCGGCTTCGCCGGTGGGGGGATGGGAACGCTCGCGCAGTC
Organism: Prorocentrum cordatum; assembly: GCA_963575745.1. Classification (NCBI taxonomy): domain Eukaryota; class Dinophyceae; order Prorocentrales; family Prorocentraceae; genus Prorocentrum; species Prorocentrum cordatum. The sequence goes on from CAUYUJ010014559.1 coordinate 93,536, forward strand.
CAGCGCGAATCGTCTGGTGCTGCTGGTTCCCGTCGTGCTCGGTCTGGTGGAACTGCTGGTGGCGTTGGTGCTGCTTGCGCGTGTGATGCTGATGGCTGGACATTGCGCTGGTGCTAGGCGTTGGAGCTGCTGTCCGGGCTGGGCAGTGGCAGGCGGAGGGCGCTGACGGCGGGCCCACGACGAGTCACTACCCAGTCCCCGCGCTCGCCCTGGCGCTCCTGGTTAGCGCTGCTACTGTAGGCCCCGGCTAGCACAACCCGTTCCCTGGGAGCGACCACCGTTCGGGCTTGACCGAGCAGCAGTTGCTCCTGTTGTGTGGTTCGCAAAATTCTGCGCAGACGGATTGCGCATTTCTGCTTTGGGGCGCCCCGGTCCCCATCTCAGAATCGAACGATCTGAGCCATGACGCTGTGCGCTGGAGTGAACGCCTCCCCCCCCCCGCTGGTCTGGCCTGGGGAGGGGTGGGGGCGCTCGCGCAGTCCAGCGCGAATCGCCTGGCGCTGCTAGTTCCCGTCGTGCTCGTTCTAGTGGAACAGCTGGTGGCGTTTGTGTTGCTGCGCGTGGTGTTGCTGCTAACCGTCGCGCTGATTACAGTAGTGCTTTGCATAGTGCCTGTATTGGCGCGTGTCGTGCTGCTGGATCCTGTCGTGCGCGTCACGGCGGTGCTGCTCCTCGCGCGTGTGTTGGTGCGTGTAATGTTGCTGTTTTTCGTCGTGCTGGTCACACTGGTACTGCTGGTTGCGTTTAAGTTGCTTCGCGTGGCGTTGCTGCTCCCAGCCGTGTTCGTCACAGTGGCGCTGCAGGTGACGCTGGTGCTGCTGCGTTTGGTGCTGCTGTTTGCTGTCGTTGTGGTCACAATGTTGCTGCTGGTGGCGTTTGTACTGTGTCGCGTGGTGCTGCTGCTCCATTCCCCGTCGTGGTCGTCATATTGGTGCTGCACGTGTCGTTGGTGTGGGTGCGCGTGCTGGTGGTGCTGTTTGGCTGTCGCGTTGGTCAGAGAGTTAATTGCTGGAGTCACTTGTGTGGCTTGCGCTACTATTTCTGCTGTCGTTGGCGTTGGTGTTGTTGATGCTGCGCGTGGTGCTGCTGTTTGTGGCGCTGCTCGTCGCAGTGGTGCTGCTGCTTGCGCTAGAGTCAGTGCGCGTGTTCAGTGGGACACCTCGCGACGGATGCTCTCGCCTCACCACTGGCCACATCCATTGTATCGACTTTGTGTCGGCCTTAACCCAAGCCGCATCCATGGTTGGCAGCGCAGGTCACATCCATGATTGCGAATTTTGCTTTCGCATCTTCGTCGGCCACGTCAATGGTTGCGAACGTTGCTCTCGCTTCAGTGCCAGCCACATCCGTCATTGCGAGCGTCACTCTCGCCTCAGCGCCAACCATATCCAAGACTACGACGGCTGCTGCCGCCCCAGTGCCAGCCATATCCATGATTGCGAACTTTGCTCTCGTCTCAACACTGGCCACATCCATGATTGCGAGTGTTGCTGTCGCCTTGGCGCTGGCAAAATCCGCGATTGCGAATGTTGCTCTGGCTTCAGCACCAGCCACATCCACGATTGCGAAAGTTGCTCTCGCCCTGGCGCTGGCCACATCCATGATTGCAAATGTTGCTGTCGCTTCAACGCCTGCCGCACCCACGATTACGAAAATTACTCTCGCCTTAGCGCCAGCAACATTCACGATTGCGAAAGTTGCTCTCGCCCTAGCGCCGGCCACGTCCATGATTGAGACTGTTTCTCGCCATAGCGCCAGCCACATCCATGATTGCGAAAGCTGCTCTCGCTTCAGCGCCGGCCAGATTCTTCATCGGAACCGAAGAGGAGTTAGTGATACAATTGGCATTTTTGAATTGCATGCGGCTGCATCGCCCCATTCTGGTGCAGCATTTGCTACAGCGCGCGCGTAACACACTGGTGTCGGCGAGCCGTTTGCCGCGTTAACTTTAGTGGGTCAGGTGAGTTTTGGCGCAATGTCGACAGGTCGTGGGACAGGATAGGGTAGGGATTGACTACGTTAGGGGAGGTTGTTACAAATTGTAAGGAACAGGGATGCAAGAGCAGGAGTAGGGAAGTAATTAGGGGGATAGGACGGGGAGGACGACGACACCATGGGGAGGAAAAGGAGGCGGAATAATGGGTTGAAATTTGCATGTCGGTGGGGCGGGACAGTGATGAAATATGAGGATGGAAGAGGAGCAAGAAGTGGAGGGTTTCATGGCGGAGGAAGGGGGGGGATCAGGGGGGGAAGGACATGCAGGAATGAGGAAGCGGAGGAGCAGGATGAAGATGAAATTGATGAGTAGCATGGGTAAAGAAGGGGAGAGAAGACGACGAGTAGTATCTGATGATATGTTGATATTCCCAGATATCACAAAATTTCCGAATATTCCAAAGGCCTTCTGAGGTTTCCAGATGTTCTTGGATGTTTTCTAAGGTTTCTGGCTGTGTCTGGAGTTTTTCGTGTTGTTTCGGATGGTTCGGGAAATGTATTCTCCCTCTCCTCGACACTTCAACGCATGGGTAGCTGAAGACCAGATCCCCCTCGTCAGCAGGCACCACATATCATGCACATGTCACATATTGCACACTCCCGTCCCATGCCCCTTTATCAGTCAGTGCATGTTGCCTTGTCCACCACAGCGGGCGCACCCTTTCAGAGGTGATGTTCCCACGGATCTGTACGGATATACCCTTCAACGTATTTAGCATGTGCGCCGAAATTCGATCTCGACATGTGCTCTGGTACTCAATCAAGGTTCGAATGAGTGGTAATGCACAGAGGGTCAGAGTGGAGGGCCGCCCTCAATGCATGCAGCTGAGCTTTGACAGCAGTGCGCGGCTCTGAGGCGAGAGCATGTCATTGAAGAGAAGCACTAATTAGAGTGATTGTTGGGGGCTTCGAAATTGGAGGTGGAGGATGTGGGGGAGAGGACGAGGAGGGGCAGGTGAGAGCGTGGGAGAGCGGGGTAAGGGGTCAGGTCTCAGGAGGTCTTTGGGCTTCCGCGACGGCCCAGACAGGGCCACGAATCGAACGGCGACCTTCGGATGAATCCGTTCTCAGAGCGTTCCAGAACTCCCTCAGAGCGTTTCGGAACGCTCTGAGAAGGACGCGGCGCTTGAGACATCCTCCAGAGCCGCCGGATCTCAGAGATTCTCGATTAATCCCCACCCGATGTTATTCTCGTCCTGGCTTCGTGTTAGGAGGGGTCTGCGGTCTCCAGAGGCGTCCGGGGGTCCTCAGAGGCCCCACGGGAGTCCCAGGCGGGGCCCCGAAGCATTCTCAACCCTCGAGCCTCGGAGAAGTGTGGTCGGAGGCGGTTTCGCACCCCCCAAAACCCCGAGCTGCCCCATCGAGACCTTTCGTTTAGAGAAGGGGAGCCCAAGGATTCCCACCCAGAGGGGGCTCTTCGGGTGCAGCCCTATCCCAGGCAACGATAAAGGGGGATAGGTATAGGTGGGGGGGTGCATCGACCCCAATCGCCCATTCATCGCCGATAGATGCCCGACAGCCCCAACCTGCCCAGAATCGTGCGGATTTACGATCGGGGGTCTATCGCCGATCCATGGGCGATGTATCGCTGACTACAGGTCGATGTTCCCCCCCTCTTCCAGTCCCCTCCAGTCATTGCCCCTCACTATCGAGGTTGTGTGCGCCCCCCCCCTCTTGGCATGTATCCTTGGAGTTTGCCACAGATGACCTGGCCCGTCGAGGGTCCCACGTGATGTTGGGGGATTGGGGTCGCCATACCTCCCATTAGAGGATGGGGAGGGAGAGGAGGCGGAGCAGGAAGAAGAAGAGGAGGAGGAGGAGGAGGAGTTCACCTACACGTCCCACCAGGGCAAGGTCTAGAGGACGAGAGAAGCACGCGCAGCTCGAACAGCGAAGCAGCTCACGAGCGAACCATATCGGTTTTGAACGCAGGCAGGCTACCGAAGACGAAGCCCAAAGCAGGCATCATCCTGTGCAAAGAGCGGCCAGGGATCGGAGGAGAAGGATGAGGAATAGGGGGAGGAGGAGAAGGAGGAGGGGGGGAGGATGAGGAGGGGGGAGGAGGAGGAAGGGCAGGAGGGAAATAATGCTTTTCATAATGCTACAAGAAGATGAGGCAACCAGTTTCGCCTTGATCGTCCTCGAGGGTACGAGTCACTCTCCGAATTGCCGGGTGGTTGCCGGTTCCCTGTGGAATGACAGCCGAGACGGAAGGAGGAGGAGGAGGAAGAGGAGGAGGAGAAGGAGGAGCGGAGGAGACGGAGGAGGAGGAGGAGGAAGAGGAGGAGGAGGAGGAGGAGGAGGAGGAGGAGGAGGAGGAGGAGGGAAGGAGGATCATGAGGACGAGGGGGAGGAGGAGGTGGGAAGGAGGAGGAGCAGGAGAAGGAGGGGAAGAGAAGGCGCAGAGGAGGAGGAGGAGGAGGAAGAGGAGGAGGAGGAGGAAGAAGAAGCGCGGGCCGGGGGGCGGGGGGCGGCCATGGCCCAGCCGCCGCCGCCGCCGTGACCTCGCGGCGAGCCCCGCGCCGCCGATGGCTGCCTGGCGGGCGAGTCTGCAGGGCGCCCGAGGACACCGGGGGGAAATGCCACATCTGTCATGAGACGTTCGAACTCGACGAGTTGCGGCTTTCCCGCTCCGGCAACCCCCGGCGCCCCAAATTCGTCCATCCCAGGTGTTACGGACAGTGCTTAGGACCGTGGGCGGAGGTGGAGGGGTGGGCCGGTCTGCCGCCGGAGCGGCAGCAGGAGCTCGCCAGCTGGTGCGAGCCAGCGGCACCGCCGCCGCCCGCGCCAGGACTCCCCCCGCTGCCGCCGCCGGACGCTGGGGATGCTGTCCAGCCACGCCTGCCCCTGCACGAGCGGGACATCGACGACAAGGGCTTGCGGAACATGGACTGGTGGGGGTCTCAGGCGGCCGCCCTGTCCACGGAGGCCCTCCTCACTGACCAGTGCGGCACGCTGGCCGAAGTGCCGACGGCCCTCACGCACGCGGTGAACGAAGCCCGGGAGGCGGGAGCGGGTCACATCATCTGGAGATTCGGCGACGCGGACTCCTTGCTGGGCTGGCGCCATCTGCTCTGCTTCGATCGGCTCCTGTTCGGGGAGTTGCGCCGCGACGCGGAGGACAGCGCCAAGACCGTCCGCGAGAGGGTGGCCGAGCGATTGGACATGTTTTGGGCGGGGGAGTGGGACCAGCTCCTGTGCCTCACGTCGGCGCGGGTCAAAACACGTTCCGCCCAGAAAGGCTTGTCCGAAACCGTCCAGCACATCCGGCACCTCTTGCACAAGGGCGAGCTGGGGAGAGCGTGCCAGGCAGCTTGGGGCACGGTCAAGACCCAGGACGTGGGCACCACACGCCAGGCATTTCTCACACAGCAGGGCTTGGGCGAGAACGTGGACCAAGTCGACGGGGGGGCGGAGGGGGACATTGATGCGGAGGAGGAGGCGGACGGGGAGGGGGACGCCGAGGCCCGTCTCAACCGTGCGCGCTCATTGGCAGCCGACGTGTCCACGCACCCCATGGGGAACTGGTCGCGAGTGCCGCGGGGAGCCGGTTCGGGCCCATTGGGTGATCGTTTTGAACACTGGATGTCTCTCGCCCACGCGGGCATGAGCGGCGAGAACACCGCGCAGGTGCTGGGGGACCTGTGCATCTCCAAGCGGGACGCAGGCACGATAGTGGTGGCATCTGGTACGGTCCCACGCGGACTGATCAGCCAGGCCGTGTGCGCCACGTGGAAGGCGGAGATCCGCAGCGTTGCCGGGCCCTACCAGTATGGCGTCCTGGAGCCGGGCGGGGCCGAAGCCTTGCAGAAAACGATCACCGCCCACGCAGAGTCGCACCCCGACTGGGCTTTCATCATCGCGGACGTCCAGTCAGCTTTCCGCCGCCTTCGCCGCATGCGCCTTTTCCGGGCTCTCCGCACGCGGTGCCCTGACCTGGAGTTGCTCGCCCAATCAATCTATGACCGGGGAGGGGTGCGCGCGGTCGCAGGGGAGGGCGAGGCCAGCTCCACGGTCGTCCAGCGGCTGGACCTGGACGAGGGTTACCCATTTTCCCTGGCGCTGTGGGGCATCTTCTTGGCGGGCCCCCTAGACGAGCTGAGCGCCCAGTTGCGCACGTTGCGCGTCGAGGCCATGTCGGTCGCCTTCTTGGATGACGTCTACCTGTGGCTGAGCCCCGCGCGCGCGCCTCCACAGCCCTCCGGTTCACGACGGAGCTCCTCGCGAACACGGGCCTCGAGGTTCACGCTGGGAAGACCAAGGTCTGGGTGCCGGCGGCCGCGGGCGAGCTGCCGGACGAGCTGCGCCACGTGGCCGTGCCGGCGCTACCCTGCCTGGCAGTGCCCTGCCGTTCAGGAGGAACCACGGGGTGACGGAGGAGGACGGCGACGATTGGCGCGACGTCACTGCCGGGGCGGGTGCCGCTGACGAGGTGCCTCGGGCCGCGACGCGCCTGAAAAATTTCAACGGGAGGTTCCAATCCTTAGTCATGGCGGGGCCCCCCATGCACGAGGATTTCGCGCTGCTGCCCAACTTCGTGAACGGCTCCACCACCTACGCCCAGAGAGCACGACCAGGAGCTCCCGAGACGTGGACGCCTTACGACGACTGGGTCGTCCATTTCGTTGGCGAGTGGCTCGGCGGGCAGCTGTCTGCAGCGTCGCGGGCTGTGCTGTTTTTGCTCGTAAGAGAAGGAGGGGGCGGCTTCTCTTCTGCCGAGCGGCGCGCCGACCCGGCCACCTTGGGTTCTTGCACGTGGTGGACAGTCCTCGCCGCGGGCTTGTCCACGCTAGACGAGAGCGAGCGCGCCGCCCCAGGCTCCCACGCGGTGATTGCGCAGGCCCGCCAGCGCACGGGCACCCGCAGGCGTGCCGGCGGAGGGCCTACCTGACGCGGTCGGCCCAGCCCCGGGAGCGCCGGCAGCTGGGGCAGGCGCTCGACCTGGAGGGCGCGAGCCTTCTGCGCAGCCAGGGGGCGGAAGGGGGCGCGTGGCTACAAGTGCCTCGCCGCGACGAGCACGCGCTGGCCGATGACGAGTTTTGGGCGGCCTACCGCCGCCGCTTGCTCTTCGAGGACCCAGCGGGGCAGGGCGGGGCGCCGTGCCAACGCCGCTCACGCCGGACGGGCCGCCCGTGCGCATCGGTGGCGCGCCAGCGCTACGGGGGCCACGCCTGCTGGTGCGACAAGGGCCCGGGCTTCTGTGCAGGCGCAACAGATGCCGCGACGTGCTGGCAGCGTGGTGCAAACGAGAATGGGGAGAGGAAGAGGCACTCACCGAGCAAGCGTGCCCAAGATGGGACCGCGCGCGCGCAGACGGCACCATGGAGAGGGCAGTCCTCGATCCTCGACGTGGCGATGCCGCACGACCCCGTCAGCTCCGGCCCCCTCGCCATCGACGTGAGCGCGGTCGGGGTCACCACACCAGACCCGGGTTTGGCAGCGGCCAGGTCTCGGCGCGACGGCCAGGCGGCCGCCGATCGGGAGCGAACAAAACACCAACGCTACCCGGGAGGCGGACTGCTGGCCGCCGCGCTCGAGACGGGCGGGCGGTGGGGCTCGGAGTTCCGCCGATGGGCCAAGGCTGCGGCGCCCGGAGGCCTCCGGCGCGCGGAGGCGCTGGCCGACCTGCGCCAGAGCTTGGCCGCGGCCCTGCAGCGCGGGGTAGCCGCGCAGCTGCTCGCCAGCGCGGCCAGCCTCCCGCGCCCCTGGCACTAGCTCCGTGCGTGGCGTACCCCGCCTTCCCCTCTTTCCTCCGCCCGCCTCCCCCCCTCGGCCCCCACTGTCTCCGCAGCCGGCCTCCGAGGGTCCCCCTCTCCCCCCAGGGTTTGGCCGTCCCCTCGGCTCCCCCTGGGGGTCGTCTCGACCCGTGGTCCGGCCCGTGCGCCTCCTTCCCTTCCTTTCCTTGCTCGGCTCCTTTGCCTTCCTCGGCTTGCTCCTCTCCCCCCCTCGTCCTCCTTCTGTGCCTTGCCCTTTCTTGGTGGTGTGTGTCTCTCTCGGCTTCTTTGTCTCCCTGCTTCCCCCTCCATGCGTCTCTCGGCCTGGTCGTCGTTGTCTTCGTTCCCCCCCCTTTCCTCCCCTCCCTCCCTCCTTCCTGCTCCTTGGTTTGCCCTCGCTGGCTCCCCTCGTCGTCCTGCTTGTCGGCCCGCCTTCGTTGGCCCCTTCGTGCTTAATTAATTGGTGGCGACGCATGTAGAGTCCGCAGGGAAACGCGGAGCGTGTCCTAAGTGGCGCCGACTGTGTGGACGGACGCTCCTCTTTCTCTCCCCTTCGCTTCTTGTCCGCCCTCTCTTATCCCTTGCTCGCGTCTTGCCCGCTTTTCTCTCTTTTCAGCGAGAGGGGGAGGAGGAGGAGGAGGAGGAGGAGGAGGAGGAGAAGAGGAAAAGGAGGAAGAGGAGGAGGAGGAAGAGGAGGAAGAGGAGGGGAAGGAGGAGGAGGAGGAGAAGGATAATGAGGACGAGGGGGAGGAGGAGGTGGGAAGGAGGAGGAGCAGGAGAAGGAGGGAAGAGAAGGCGAAAAGGATAATGATGAAGATGATGAAGATGATGCTGATGATGATGATGATGATGATGATGATGATGATGATGATGATGATGATGATGATGATGATGATGATGATGATGATGATGAAATCTTGGAGATACGGCGCGATCACCGCCGTCCGCGCGATCGCTGGAGACTCCAGCGCCTTCACGAAATGGTTGTCCATGCTCCTCTCCACGTTCACGAAGACGCTGCTCATGCTCCTCACCACGATCATGACTGACCTTACCCCCAAGAGCCGAGGCCATGAGATCCCTCAGCACCACCTCCTTTGTCACCTGCTGCCTCATCCTCCTGCTCGTGTGATACCGAGCCCAAATCGTAGAACTCGCAGCGCCCGCATTCGTCAGCCAGTGCCGGCGCCCTCGGCCGCTGCTCCAACCCTTTTGCGTAGGTGGCTAGGCAGAGTAACTGCGCTGGAAGAAAGCTAACTGAACGGGGATACCGTTGTAGCGAATTCTGCCACAATGCAAGGAGAAGGGGGCATCACAGAAGAAACGGCCGAAGTAGAGAGGGACTGGAGCGAGGCCGCGCAGGGGGACGGGTCACGCCCGGAGCGCGTGGCGCAGTGGCGCGGCCGGCCCCGCCGGTGGGTCCGCGGCAGCTGCTGCACCACGGGGCCGGCGGCGGCGGGGGCAGTGCGGGGGCTGGAGCCATCCCAGTGGGAGAAGGGTGCAGAACGGTCAGTATGGAGCTTACAGGTGGTGGCCGCACGTTCCCCAGGGCGGGAGTGGGCGTGGCATCCCAGCAAAATGCTGGGGCGCAGGCGGCGGGCGGCAAGACCACGCCCTGGGCGCCAGCGCGGCGGCTGCGGGCAGCCCGTCAGCGCCCTGGCGGCGCGCGGAGGGAGGGAAGCAGGCGGCAGAGACAGAAGGGAACAGGGAACCCGCCGCTCCAACTCATTCAGCTCCTTTATGTTTGTATAGTTTTTCTTCTTAGTGTTGTTCTTTTCCTGCGCCTACAACTTCGGCCCCGTCTTTTGACGTTTTGGCTCCTGACGCTCCTCCTCCGTGAACTGCTTGAACTGCTTCACGGTGGCCTTCGTGATGCAGGAGGCCGCCGCTTCCTGCGTGGTTGAGTCCGCACTTTACGTCTTGGCGGAGCTGGGGCAGGCGGCACACTCGGACTCGACGTCGCGCTGGCTTACCAATGAACGGTGGGCACGTCCATGCTCAAGACCTTCGCGTACGGGCCCGTCATCTGGAAAATGCCCCGGGGAGGCGGCGTCGGAGCCCAAGCTTTTTTCCCCAGCGGCGCCTCCAGTGACGACATCGCGTGGTAAGGCAGGTCCGCAGGGAACCGATTGTTGTCCGTCGTCTTCTTGATTTTGTACTTCCGCTTCTTGCCCTTGCCATGGCCCTTGCCCTTTCTCTTGAGAGCGGTCGTGACCCTGGTCCCCATCTGAAGCCCAAGCGCCGTCGTAGAGGCCGAAGGGGGTGCAGCCAGTGAAGGAACAGGCAGCACCTCCTTGAAATGCGTACTGTCCTCCATGCCCGCAGGGAGGTGGGGCGCTGGCGGTGGCGAAGGCGGTCGGCAGATCTCGCGCACCCCGAGCTGTGTCTTCACAAGAAACGCCATAGGCCTTGCCAGAAGACGTTCCGTTTGCATTGCGCTGATGACGATGACGTCGCCATCGAAGGTTGTGAGTTTCTCAACGGCCCCATCCAAGACCAGATCAACAGGAAGCAGGATCCACATGCACAAGAAGCCGGAGAACAATATGTAGCCAAGACCAATCTTGACCGCCACCATGCGCGGCGGCCCTCAAGCCGCACAGAACATTTGTTCCATTGCGGGCCCTCCGCGCGCGAACCCAGACGCCGTAGCTCGTGGCCTACTGTGCTCGAGTCGAGAAGTGTCTTGAAGGGGAGGAGGAGGAGGAGGCGAGGACGAGGGGGTGGGGAAGGAGGAGGAGGAGGAGGAGGTCGAGGAGGAAGAGGAGGAGGAGGGTGAGGAGGAGGAGGAGGAGGGGGAGGAGGAGGAGGAGGAGGAGGAGAAGGAGGATGAGGAGGAGCAGGAGGAGGAGCAGGAGGGGGAGGAGGAGGAGGAGGAGGAGAAGGAGGAGGAAGAAGGGAGGGGGAGCGGGAGAAAGAGGATGGGACAGTGGAGAAGGGGGAGGGGGAGGAGGCACCGGGCCGCAGCCCTTTGCGTGGCCCCGAGGCGGCTCGCTGCTCAGCATCGGCAGCATCGCGGGCGTCACGTTCATGGGCATGGAGGACGTGGGCTTCCTCTGGCACGCCACGCCCCCTCTCGCGCGGCCCCCTCGTCCCCTTCCTCCTGTTGCCTGTTGCCTGATGGCTAAAGTGTCGTGCCGACGCAGCCCTCACCACCCAGGGCTGGTCGGCACTGGGATGGGTGATCAAACTAATGCCAGGTGACCCCTGGAGCACCGCTCCAGTGCCACCGGCGACACACGTGGTAACGTGTGGCTGGGAGTACGATATGAAAGGTGAACAGACAGGAGAAGGAGGAGGGGTAGAAAGGGGAGACATCGAACCAATAATCATAACCTCAAGAGAAATAGACCGTAGCACCCCGCAATTGCGGATAAGAGTGAGGGGGCGGGCGCGGGCGACGCGGGCGTCGTCGAGCCGGCGGACCTCGTGGCCCCCACCTTCCTTGTCGATGGCGCTCTCTTCCACCTCCTCCTCCTCCTCCTTCTCCTCCTCTTCCTCCTCCTTCTCCTCCTCCTCTTCCTCGTCCTCATCGTCATCGTCATTCTCCTCCTCCACCTCGTCCTCCTCCTCCTCCTCTTCTTCCTCGTCCTCCCTCTCCCCCCCTCGTCTTTTCATCATGGTCCTCCCATTGTCGTCCTCCCCCTCATCGGCCTCCATCATCGTCCTCCCATTGTCGTCCATCATCATCATCATCCTCCCCATCCTCCACCTCCTCGTCCTCCTCCTCCCCCTCCTCCCCCTCCTCCCCCTCGTCCTCCTGCTCCTCCTTTTCTTTCTTCACGTTTCCCTTACATCCTCTCTTCTTCCACGTTCTCCTCGTCCCCTGTTTACTCATCCTGCCTCCCCCTCCTTTCCCAAGATAACTGCAACGCAATCCTTTTTTCCACGTTATGCTCCCCGCCTTCTCTGATCAAGGCAGCTCGGCAGGGCAAAGTTGCTGGACGGGCTGGCGTGGATGTGCGGGACGTGAAGAGGTCCTTGCGGGATCAGACGGCATGCAAGAATCCGCCGCCGCGCTTGTGCGGCATTGGTTTGTACAGTGAACGTGGTTTAGGTCGCGGGTGGGTCGCGGGCTCTCCACCTCCACCTGGAAGGAATGCAAAAGCAGCCCGCCGCAAGCGCCAAAAAAAATGGTTCGTACACGGAACGAGGTTTGGGTCGCGGGTGGGCCGCGGGTTCTCCACAGGAACGAATGCAAAGGATGCCCGCCGCAGGCGCCGAAAATGTGGTTTGTACCCTGAACGTGGTCGCGGGTGGGCCGCGGGCTCTCCACCTGAAACGAATGCAAAATATGCCCGCCGCAGGCGCCGAAAAATGTGGTTTGTACCCTGAACGCGGTTTGGGTCGCGGGTTGGTCGCGAGTTGGTCACGGGATGTGTCGCGGGCTCTCCACTTGGAAGGAATGCAAAAAAAGCCCGCCGCAGGCGCCGAAAATTGTGGTTTGTACCTTGAACGTGGTTTGGGTCGAAGGTGGGTCGCGGGGTAGGTCGCGGGTGGGTCGCGGGTGGGTCGCGGGTGGGTCGCGGGTGGGTCGCGGGTGGGTCGCGGGGTGGGCCGCGGGGGGGTCGCGGGGTGGGTCGCGGGTTGGGTCGCGGGGTGGGTCGCGGGTGGGTCGCGGGGTGGGTCGCGGGGTGGGTCGCGGGGTGGGTCGCGGGTGGGTCGCGGGGGGTCGCGGGTGGGTCGCGGGTGGGGTGGGACGACGACAACAAACAACAACAACAACAAACAACAACAACAACAAGAATCCGCACCGCGGAATTCCACATCAGCCACGCACCCAGGGACAGTGAATGACCGTTCGGCCCCCTCACTCCGATGAGGAGAGGTGATAAGTGGAGGCCGCTGTGAAGTGTGGCGCATGGGTAGTTGACTTTCGGGCCGTGTGCTTTTGTGGCTGTGCCGGGTCCTCTCTCCTTCGGGTCAATTGTCGTCCTCGGGCCAGCGCCCTGGAGTGCGCCCAGGGCACCCTCTACTTAGGTGCTCGTCTTCTCAGAGGTGGGGGTGATGTGTCCCCTCCCCCTCCTCTCCTCCTCCTCCTCCTCCTCCTCCTCCTCCTCCTCCTCCTCCTCCTGCTCCTCCTCCTCCAACGCCTTCTCCACCTCCTCCACCTCCTCCTCCTCCTCCTCCTCCCCACCCTGTCGGGCCGCCGTGTCGTCGCGCCCGCTCGGCAAGTGCACAGACTCGCGCCGCTTGCCGCCCTAAACTGGGGGTCGCACGGCTGGACTGTCAGTCTAATCGTAGAAGGGGGAGACGCGTGGGCGCGCCCATTGGGAGACGTGGGCAGCCCCCAGCGCCCATTGGGAGACGTGGGCATTTGTGAACTGCGAGGTGGGATCTCCCCTCCCTCGCTGGACCCTCACCGCGCGTCCCCCCAGGGGCCACGCGGACGAGGTAGGCCTTGAGACACCCGGTGTCAGGGCACATGTTTAAACCAGCGAATGGAAGCCCAGTGGCACCCGTTGTCAAGGCGCACATTTCGAGCACCCCGCAGTGGCCGAGAAGCGAATGTTTAGAGCCAATGGTGCCCCCCCCCCCCAGGGAAGAGTCCAGAGAGAGAGAGAGAGGGAGAGTCCAGAGTCCTCCTCCTCCTCCTGATCCTCCTGCTCTACCTGTACCTCCTTGCAGATGCGAGCTCTGATATTACAGTGGTGCAGGCCTATCTCGTCTTCCTCCTGGGCATACCGACCGCGGGAATCAGGGCCGAGTTTCTCGGACGCTCTGCCCCTTTCCAGGCCGCCGTCCTGCCGACTGGAACCTCTTCCACCGATTCGGCCATCGATGGCCAAGGTCGGTGTGGACGTCTTCTGTGAGCGTTGTGCGTGTCACGTCGGGGAGTCGGGTCGGGTACTGGCCCTCCAGCGGCGATGTCAAGGCCCCTCGGAGATCCCCAGGACCCTCAGTGCACAGAAGACTCGCCTCGAGCGCTTGAGGCGCAGGGAGCCGCCGAGGCAGTAGCTGATGGTCCTGGGTCCTGTCTGGTTTTTCGCCTAGGGGGGGGCTCAAGGTTAATTGTTTCCGTTGTAGAGAGGGTTCGGGCAACTTGGATTCATATTCAATTGGCTCCTTCTTCATCTTCCTCTCCTCCTCCCCTCCTCCTCCTGCTTTCTTCACGTTCTTTATCTTTGCCTCTTTCCCCTCGTCCTCCTCTCTGCCCGACGTGCACGGAGCCCTCCTCCCGCCGTGCCCTCCTCCTCCTCCTCCTTTCCCTTCCTTTCTCCTCCTCCTCCTCCTCCGTCTCCTCGTCGTCCCCCCTCCTCCTCACAATAGAAGACCGAGGATGAACCGAGGTTGTCAGCGTTTTGGTTTCTGCTGGGCCTCCGCTGGGAGGTGCCAGGGCCTCCTGGAGGCGTCTAATGGCGGGTTCTTTTCCCCTCGGCATGGTCTCAGAAAACCTGCTGGGAAGGCCTGCCCCCTCTGCCCTCCCCCCCTGGGCGGCGCCGCCGAAGGATGCCTCCACGCAGGCCACCGCAGATAAGATCCCACACCGGTGCCCGAAATCGGGCCCCTCAGCCTACGGTATGTTCGTGTCGTGTCGACCGGCGGCGACTTCAGCGCGGGCGTTTCAGGTTGAGCGCCGCCCGTGGACCAGAATCGGCCTAACGTTGATCCCGTGTTTCGGAAATGGCCGATCGTTCAGTTGGAACATCCCCGCGGTGTCAGAGACCAACGCCGAAGTCGGCACGACACGAACCTGACGTGGGGCCCCTCAGCCTAGCTGGCTGGGCGGGGCGGAGAAAGAGTCCCCACGAGGCTTGCCGTGGCCAGAAAAATAACCACGCTCCTTATGTGGCATTCCTAACGGCAGCGCGTTGACTGTAGGGCCCCTCAGCCTAGCTGGACAGGCCGCGGAGAAGGAAGATGTCCTTGCGCACGACGACACGGCAACCTTACGGGGCCAGACCCCGCACCAAATACCTTAAGTGGGGACCATCCGCCTGGCGTGCTCGGCGGTGGAGGAAGGAAGGAGGCCCTGCGCACGACGGCACGGCGACCTCGCGCGGCGGCCTGGGGGGTTCTGGGCAGACCTGGATCCCCAAACCGGCCCCATCGTATGATGTTTAATCAGAAAGGAGAGCTCTGTACATTGGAAGAGGAGGTGGTGGATTCGCAGGAGGAGTCGCATTTAGAGTGGGAGGATGAAACGGGAGGAGGAGGAGCTGCAGTAGCAGGAGCAGGATTAGGAGGAACCGGGGGAGCAGGAGGACCAGGGAAAGGAGGAGGAGGAGCGAATAGTGGCCGGCGACAATGACGATGTGCCCCGCGATGCGACCAGGCCGCTATTCTGTAAGGCAGGAGCAAAGCGTCGATCCTAGCATGAGGCCAACCTCGCAGTGCGAGTAACGAGTTGACAACAATACTACAACGTGCTCCTGATGAAATTGCACAGAGGCCACCAAGTTTGGGAATCTTGTGCGCTAGAGAGTCTGTGGGATAGTTGGCGCCCCGCTCGCACAGTACCTGGGGAGAAATGAGAGTAATAGCCAGATCGAGTACGTCTAAGGTGGAGGAGGAGGAAGAGGAGGAGGAGGAGCAGAAGAAGGAGGAGGAGGCGGAACACGAGCAGGAGGAGGAGAAGGAACAGGATGGGGGAGAGAGGTAAGTTAGCTGCGCTTGCACCGTATCTGGCGTCATGTACCTCCCCATTCCAGTGCGTTGAAACCACATGCATTCACAGACCCAGGTGTTGGATCTTTGATCCGCACTGTTTTCTTCGACCCCTGGCTTCTCTACATACGCGGCACTGAATACAGGCAAGAGCCACCCCCAGGGGGGGGGGCACTTAACACACATGCGGAAGTATGGATCCGCCTGCGCCGCGGCGAGAGCGCCGTTCCGCTGGACGGAAACTCAGTGGAATTCAATGTGGCCCACGGTGCAGAGGGAACATGTTTATCGATGCCATGTTAGCATCAGTTTTGCGGCAAGAGCGCTGTTCCATTCGAGATCGACTAAATATCGACATGTGGAATGCCGTAGCGGAATCAGCGTTTTCACTCATGATGTGAGGGTACGACCACCATTGCTACAGCAGCGGCGGCAGCGTCGTTCCGTTGGACGGAGAACCTTTTTGGTGGACATGCAAAACGGCACGCACACCAGCGATTGACAGCGCTTTTATTGCACGACAGAGTAGAGACACCGCTGCGGCGACAGCGCCGTTCCGTTGGACGGAGGCCTTCTGACCATCATTAAGTTGCTGGTGCAAACTCACCAGCGAAGCCAACCCTCTTCAAATTCAGAGCATGCTTTTCTTGAAAGAACTGTTAGAAAGGCAAGTCGGAGCCATCCTGTGTACAATACAGCAGAACGCGATATTGCTTTCTCAAAACCAGCACTACATCAGGGGTGAAAGGGTAGTGGCAATCACATGTTGTAATTGTAGAGCGGGGTGGAGATGGTGGAGGAGCGCTGCCAGGTATTGCCAGAGGATAAGCCCCTGGGCGGCCTTGGGGTTCGGCCTCTCCATCCTGGCCTACCAGGCTACCCGTACGTCTGGGGATCTTCGCGTGCGTCCCCTCCTCGCCTGCACCTCCTCGTCCGCCGTCTCCGCGTCCTGCTGCTGCTGATGCCGTCGATGTTGCTTCCCCTCCCTTGTCATCACCCCTGCTCCGTGCTTCTCCTCCCCTTCCTCGCCCTCATTCTTTCTCCTCCTCCTCCTCCTCCTCCCTTCTCCTCATCCTCCTCCTCCCACTCCTCCTCTTCCTCCTCCTTTTCCTCCTCCTCCTCCTGTTCATCCTCCTTTTCCTCCTCCTGCTCCTCCTCCTCGTCCTCCGCGTGCGAGCGGCCCGCCAGTTGCATCCCTGGCCCCGCACACTCACGCTGCAGCCCTATCTGCGCGCCCGCGCCTGGCCGCCACGTGCCCAGGGCAGGCCGCGCTTGCCACGAGATGCGTCCGGTTCGCCGCGTGCCCATCGGAGCGCCGACCGCGCCGCGGTGGCGGGCCCCGGGGCGCGCGACCCGAGTCCCAGAAGAGGAAGCGGTGCCGATGCCGCTGTTTGCCCTTTAGGGGCAGCGAGACCCGTCGGTCGTTGAAAGTAGGACTCTCTGGATTCCCAGATCCGGATTTACTTTAGGCGCCTTTCTTATCCAATGATCGAGTGGTGTCCCCTCGCCCTTCCTCTTAAGGGGGTGGGCGGAAGCCCAATCTACCTCCACCGCATTCCTGCTTCGTCTGCTCTACCCACTTCTTCCGACCGACGGGTAGGGGGGGATAGGCGTAGGCGAGGATGCACCGACCCCCAATCGTCCACTCATCGCCGATAGGGTCCCGATAGCCCACCACCGCCCAGGCACGTGCGGATTCACAATCGGAGGTCCATCACCGATCTATCGGCGATGTATCGTTGATTCCAGGTCGATGTTTCCCCCCATATGCCAGTCCCACCCTATCCTTGCCTTTCAGTCCTGGAGAGTCCTCGTCGCCACGGCTGGCTTCTACTCGAAGTTCTGGCCTTGGCGCATCCACAGGAGAGGTCTGGAAAGCAGCGGCGTCGGTGATTTCTTTGTCCACTTTGAGTCGGCCGTTGTCCCAAGATGGCCAGCGCAGCCGCCCCAGCACGGGCACGTCGCCTTCGCCTCCGGGGCGTCCCAGCGGGGGGCAGTAGGGCCAGGGAGGGATTCCACGGCCGGGATTACGCAATCTCCCATGTGTCAGGATCTGCTTCTTCCCCTTTCCCCCCCGTCCGCGCACACGCATCGGGCCATTATGCGCCTGGCCCCCCCGCCTCTTCGGCGGACCCGAAGACAACTGGCCTCCGTCGCCTGGGGCATCATTGCACCCGCCGTCCCGTCCTCACGCACATAGCCGTGTGCCTGCTGGCGTTCGCGCGGCGGGCGCCAGTGGGCATGGCCCTGCTGCTGATCGCCTGCGGGACACGCTGGTCGTTGAAAGTAGGTACCTTGGGATTCCCAGAACCCAATCTACTTCAAGCGCCTTCCTACTTCAAGAATCGATCTGAGTTTGTTGTATTTTTTTCTTCTGTCTGGGCGGGCCCGAACCCAACCTACTTCATACGCCTGCCTACTTCATGTTGCTGCCTACTTCCGACGGGCGGATACGAGTAGGCCGCCGGCCCGCGCGCACCTGCTGGGTGGCCTGCGTTGTGCCTCGTCTTCGTGCGCCGTCTAATGATCCTCGTGTCGTTCGCGTTTGTGCCGAGGGGCAGTTTCGAGCGCGCTGTCCTTAGGCCATGATCGCAGTTGATATGTTCGCTGCCCGCGCATCTCGTTGATCGCGGCCGTGGTGCCGCGTCGCCAGCGCAAGGAAGAGTGCACTGAGAGGCCTGCTGCTGACATGCCCGGTCCTGCTGGGCTGCTTGGCGCGCAGCTTCGCGGGCCGCCGCCGCCGCACTGAGCGCCACTTCTGGCAAGATCCGCGGACTGGCCTCCACAAAGCTCGCCGCAACGCCTCACATTCCAGAGGGCGGGATCCTCCGACACCTTCCACTCGGACCCCGTTTGTGAGGCCTGTACGAGTGTCGAGAGCCGGTGACCCTCTGACTCGGCACGCAATTCCTGGGAAGCTCAATTAAGAAATCTGGCTTGCTCCCGCTCAATCCAGCCTACTCTCGCTTAATCCGGCCTCATCTTCGGCTGAATCAGTCTCAATCGGGCTTTCCACGGCTATGGTCTTTCAATCGGGCTTTACAGCCCAGAATCGTTCTGGCAAAGACCTGCCAGAATTTGCCTCGAAACTTGCAGTAATCCCGCATAGTAAGGATGAGCAACTGTCCAAAGTAAGTCTTGCATCCTTCCCCTCCGGCCCATCCTTGGCCGCTTTCGCTGGCCGCGCCCCGCTCGCAAAGTATCGACATGGCATTCAAAGGCCCTCACATCCTTATCGTGCGTCTTTCTTACACGGATTGACTGTAACGTTTCCCCCGCGGTGGAGGCCGATTTGCCCTGCTGCGACCCTTTTGCTTCCTGCAGCGCCGCTGTTGCGCCGCCGACATCGTCCGCCGCTCCGCGGCTGTCTGGGCCTTGCGGGGCGCCAGCGGCCGCGTGGCTTGCCTGGAGATGTTCCAGAGCTGTCCGTGGCAGGTCATTGGAAGTAGGATTTTTTGGATCCAGAGATCCCAATTTAGTTTGGCCGCCTTCCTACTTTCAGAGTCGACCAGTTGTCCCTCTTCCCTCCACTGCAGGTGGCGGACGGAAGCCCAGTGTATTTCCAGCACCTTCCTATTCCATGTTTCTACCCACTTCTTCCGACCGACGGGTACATATCCATTGCCCCCTGGCCGAGCCCTTCCTGGGCCCAGGAGCTGTCTGTACGCGCTTCTGGACAGGCTAGGAGGGCGTGGCGTATACACCGCTGCTGCGTTACGGATGGGCCTGGCCAGGGAACAATGGCTATGTGTAGATTTCGTAGCCTCACCTGGGCTGTCCTGGGGGCTTCGTCCTCCGACGGACGCAGGCCGCGGCCTCCATCACGCCGTGGGTCGAAGAAGATAAGCCGGCATAACACAAGCTCTCGGAGGTCCGCTCGGTGGGCCCCCACATGGTGCGGGGACCACGCCGTGTGATGACTAAGTGGGGATTCGGGGCGACCGCCCGGTTGTGGGACTTGGGGTCGTTGCCCGAGGACGTCTCCGGTGATTGGGGTCTCCAAGATCCCAGAAATCGTGTGGTGTCGGACGGTGCGGTGAGGTCTGGGGATTCCAAGGTCACCGTACGGTTTGCCACCGCACCAGCGCCGACCCCCTCCCCCTCCTTGCGGTGCCTTCGGCGCCGCCCTCGGTGCGCTCCTCGCGCCCGGGGAGGGGGGGTTCAGCGCCGATCCAAGAAGTCCGCGCGGATGTATGTTCCTGCAGATGTTGATTTGTCTATGGAGGCACCGCTCGCCTTAATAGGACCTTTCGGACTTCCAGTGAAAGTGGGTCCGTCGCGATTGCGCCCATGCCCCGAAGGATGTGTTTTCTTCACGGCTGGGAGTGTGCTTCTTGTTCCCCTTCGCAGTTCAGTGGCAAACGAGGCCCAGAGCAGTGTCCATGGAGCTCTCGCTCTTAGTTCCACAGCAGCGTCGTTGAGTTGGTCGTTTACGAAGTCTCCGAGGTGGACGATGACCATCATATGCTGACAAAGAGCTGATGTCGTGAACACGTGCCCAAAATGCTCAGAAACTTGTCGTGGACGATTCAGCACACAATGACAGAAGTCATGTTCTTGGGCCGTCGCCATGGGTTGGCACATCATGCTTTGCTTGGCATTCTCGTGTGCCTGCCACTTGTGCCGCGTCTTTCTAAGGCGGCGGTGTGACTTAGCCGCGGCCCCCTTGTCCGACGCGGCGTGGTTTGGTGCCACTACGACCCTCATTGGACTCTGTGACATGGCGGTGCGTCCACTGTCATGCAGAGGTTATTGACATGCGGAGGTAGAATGGTAATGCCGTGCTGACGTGGTTATGAGCGATATCAGACCCTGCTGCTATCCGCTTCTGTCAGTTGTTCTGACCTTCCTGCGTGAATGGGTACCCTTTTATCAACGCGATGAGCTACACTAACATTTGAACTTGGCGCATGCCCGTCAGGGGGGATTCCTTTCCAGGGTCCAAGTCTTCGGGCCGAGTTGTGTTCTTGATGCTTTTCTGGCTGCTTGCCCTGTTCGGAACACCGGAGCTGTGTGTACCTTCTGGATGCCCTCGATGGCTTCAGTTTTTCCCCACAAGTTTCGTGGGTTCTGGTTTTCTTTTCTGCCGCGCCGCACCCGCGACACTCACACCTCACTCTTCCCCTCCTCCCTCCTCCCCTCCTCCATCGCACTGCATGGCAGGAGGCTCTATGCGGGCCATGGCGCAGGGCACGGCAGGCGTGGCACTTTCTCGTTACCAGAGGGGGTGCGCAAGGGGTGGTCCCTCAGCGCGGCCTCTATGCGTGCCAGTCTCGCAGGGCGTGGCAGGCGTGGCACTTTCTCGACACCCCACAGGGGGTGCGCCGGGGGTGGTCTCCCTATCCATTTCGGGCTCGCAAAGCGTGGCAGGCGTGCCACATCCTCGACACCACATGGGGTGCGCTGGGGGTGGTCTCCCTATCCGTTTCGGGCTCGCAAAGCGTGGCAGGCGTGGCACTTCCTCGACATCTCAGAGGGTGCGCTGGGGGTGGTCTCCCTATCCGTTTCGGGTTCGCAAAGCGTGGCAGGCGTGGGTGGCACTTCCTCGACACCATAGGGGGTGCGCTGGGGGTGGTCTCCCTATCCGTTTCGGGTTCGGAAAGCGCGGCAGGCGTGGCACTTTCTCGACACCCCACAGGGGGTGCGCCGGGGGTGGTCTCCCTATCCATTTCGGGCTCGCAAAGCGTGGCAGGCGTGCCACATCCTCGACACCACATGGGGTGCGCTGGGGGTGGTCTCCCTATCCGTTTCGGGCTCGCAAAGCGTGGCAGGCGTGGCACTTCCTCGACATCTCAGAGGGTGCGCTGGGGGTGGTCTCCCTATCCGTTTCGGGTTCGCAAAGCGTGGCAGGCGTGGGTGGCACTTCCTCGACACCATAGGAGGTGCGCTGGGGGTGGTCTCCCTATCCGTTTCGGGTTCGGAAAGCGCGGCAGGCGTGGCACTTTCTCGACACCCGTCAGGGGGTGCGCCGGGGGTGGTCTCCCTATCCGTTTCGGGCTCGCAAAGCGCGGCAGGTGTGCCTTTCCTCAACACCCCACAAGGGGTGCGCCGGGGGTGGTCTCCCTAGCCGTCTCGGTCTTGCAGAGTGTGGCAGGCGTGCCACATCCTCGACACCACAGGGGGTGCGCTGGGCCGCTGGGAGTCTCCCTTTCCGTTTCGGGCTCGCAAAGCGTGGCAGGCGTGGTATTTCCTCGACATCTCAGGGGGTGCGCTGGGGGTGGTCTCCCTATCCGTTTCGGGTTCGTAAAGCGTGGCAGACGTGGCACTTCCTCGACACCATAGGGGATGCGCTGGGGGTGGTTGCCCTATCCATTTCGGGATCGCAAAACGTGGCAGGCGTGGCAGTTCCCAAAAACTACAGGGGCTGCGCTGGGGGTGTTCTCCCTATCCGTTTCGGGCTCGCAAAGCGCGGCACGCGTGGCACTTCCTCGACACACGTCAGGGGGTGCGCCGGGGGTGGTCTCCCTATCCATTTCGGTCTCGCAAAGCGTGGCAGGCGTGGCAGTTCCTCGACACCACAGGGGCTGCGCTGGGGGTGGTCTCCCTATCCGTTTCGGGCTCGCAAGGCGTGGCAGGCGTTGCAGCTCCTCGACACCACAGGGGCTGCGCTGGGGGTGGTCTCCCTATCCGTTTCGGGTTCGCAGAGCGTGGCAGGCTTGGCATCTCTTCGACACCACAGGGGCTGCGCTGGGGGTGGTCTCCCTATCCGTTTCGGGTTTTGAAAGCGCGGCAGGCGTGGCACTTTCTCGACACCACAAGGGTGTGCGCTGGGGGTGGTCTCCCTATCCGTTTCGGGCTTGCAAAGCGTGGCAGGTGTGCCACTTCCTCGACACCACAGGGGGTGCGCTGGGGGTGGTCTCCCTATCCGTTTCGGTCTTGCAAAGCGTGGCAGGCGTTGCACTCCCTCGACACCACAGGGGGTGCGCTGGGGGTGGTCTCCCTATCCGTTTCGGGCTCGCAAAGCGTGGCAGGCTTGGCACTTCCTCGACATCTCAGGGGGTGCGCTGGGGGCGTTCAGGAGTGGCACTTTCTCGACACCATAGGGGCTGCGCAGGAGGTGATCCCTGAACGCGGCCGCTATGCACGACGGTCGTCCAGGGCATAGCAGGCGTGGCATTTTCTCGACGCCAGACGGGGTGCGCAGGGGGTGGTCCCTCACCGCGGCCGCTATGCGCGCCGGTCGTCCAGCGCATACCAGGCGTGGCGCTTGCTCGACGCCAGACGGGGTGCGCAGGGGGTGGTCCCTCACCGCGGCCGCTATGCGCGCCGGTCGTCCAGGTCACCGGGCTCGCAAAGTGTGGCTGGCGCGGCGCTTCTCCTCTCCCACCTCTCCTCTTGAGTGGCGTCACCAACGGTATCGGCGGGGCAACGGCCACCAACATCATTCTCACATGCTTCACTTCAGCTATCATCACTCCAGCCATGATATAAGTATGTGGGGTTCCTCGGTAGCGTAATTGCCATTGGTTTTGCTTCTGCGCGCAGAATTGTCTCTTCAAACAGATTGTGGACAACTCTGCTCTGACACGCGCTGCGGTTGCAGCGCTAACAAACATGTGCAGTATGCCTGCGGTGCGCGCAGCGATGGCGCACGTTGCATTCCGCGCCGCAGGCTCGCAGCCCGCCGCGCCCCGCGGCGTCGAGCAAGAAACGCAGCCTCTTCCTCCCTCTCCACGTCGTCTCCCGCCTCCGCCGAATGCGAGTATTATTATTATTACTACTACTGTCATTACCACTACCACGACGACCACGACGACCGCGACTACCACGACGACTACTACTACTACTACTACTACTACTACTACTACTACTACATCTACTACTACTACTACTACTACTACTACTACTACTACTACTACTACTACTACTACTACTACTACGACTACTACTACTACTACTACTACTACTACTACTACGACTACTACTACTACTACTACTACTACTACTACTACTACTACTACTACTACTACTACTACTACTACTACTACTACTACTACTACTACTACTACTACTACTACTACTACTACTACTACTACTACTACTACTACTACTACTACTACTACTACTAACTACTACTACTACTGCTACTACTACTACTACTACTACTACTACTACTACTACTACTACTACGACGACTACGACTACGACTACTACTACTACTACTACTACTACTACTACTACTACGACGACTACTACTACTACTACTACGACTACTACTACTACTACTACTACTACTACTACTACTACTACATCTACTACTACTACTATTACTACCACTACTACCACTACTACTACTACTACTACTATTGCTACTACTATCACTACTACTACTACTACTACTACTACTACTACTACTACTGGCGGTCTCGTGCACCACATTACCACGGTTCAACCACCTAGGGAAGAGCGTCCTTGTGGCTGCCTCATTGCCAGTATGTGGCGCGCACCTCTTCTGGGTGAGAGGGCGGGTCTGACATGCTTGCAGCGTCAGGCGTTCGTACTGTGGGCAGTTGGACCAACGGCCCAGAGTGAAGCGCCAACAACGGCACAGCAGCACACGGGGCGACCCCAGTGACGCCACCCAGGTCAACTAGCGCGAGAAGACGCGAGGCAAGGCCTGGATGGCAAGCCAAGGGCGGGTCTGACGT
>CAUYUJ010014559.1:127500-154268 GCA_963575745.1 Prorocentrum cordatum
TACTACTACTACTACTACTTGTACTACAACGGCTACTACTTCTACTGCGACTACCACGACTACTACTACTACTACTACTACTACTACTACTACTACTACCACCTCCACTACTGGTAAAGCAACTCCCGCCTGCAAAAGTGAAGCTAGTTGCGGCTACGCCAGAGGATGTGTGAGCCAGAAGCGTCCAGCCTCACGAGGCATATGGGGCCTCCTAGGCGACTTACTATTCCTAATGTCGTTTCGTTGTTGTCGCGGTCGCGTCGCGGATTTCGCGCTGACCGATTCTGTTTCGATGGTGAGCAACAGTGGCACTAGTTTGATGATTTGCGACGTTTTGCGATTTCGACGGTGATCAATTGGGTTTGTTCGCTTGCCCTCCTTGCTGTTTTGGTGCGTTTGGTGTCGCTTCTCTGGTTGGGCGAGGGTGCTCTTGTTTGTGCGAGCACTGAAAAATCCCCTGCTTAGTGTCGGTCGTCCATTCGCTTTCTGTTGTTTTCTGCTTTCTCACGCCCTTGCTCCCTGTCTGCCCCCTAAAGCTCGCAGCAGAAAGAACGCAGCAGGACTTGTCTAGCGGAAATAAAGAGGGAGTGGAGGAGACGAGAGAGGGAGGGAGGAGGAGGTGGGAGGTGGGAAATAGGTGGAGGCGTCATGACATCTTGAGCCAGCTTACGACTTCGAGCCAATATTTGGAGCCATGCCTTGGACTCTTGGAGCCGATTTTGAGGCGCGGCGTCCCCGAACGGGACGGAGGACCCGAAGGCCGAGCATTCGAGGGATCCGAGAGTCGGTAAATTGAATTACAATAACACCAACACGAATTTTTTTTTTTTTTTTTTTTTTAAAAAAAAAAAAAAAAAAAAAAATATGCCATTAATTCATAAAAAAAAAGAAATGATATATTTTGTTTTGATTTCAATACATATAGAACACTATATATTATTATATTCATGTTTTTTGGTTTACAATTGCCTAGAAAATCAATAGATCAACACAAAGCTTTGGCTGTTCCGCTGGTTGAAGGCGGAAGTCAGTGTCGGCCCCCGAAAGATGTCACGGCGGTTGGGCCATGCGCCATCGGTCGTCCGTCGTCCTGTCGTGTAGCCATTTTGGCTCAAGCTGCTGCCGCCGCTTCCTCGCGCCCGACGTGCGACCTCACCCACTGGCGGTTCCAAGTGGAGGTTCGGGGCATTGGGGGGTGAAACCGCAGAACTCCCACGGGCGGGCCATGAGAGCGCCTGTGGGTGTTTTGCGCCACCCTCCCATCCCCCAACCCCTTCTGGAATCCTCCAGGAGTCCTGGAGATGGCCATCGCCGCGATGGCCGCCCCTTCGAGCGCGGGCGTCAGCACGGACTCGAATGATGATGAGGAGGAGGACGAGGCGCAGCAGCAGGGGCAGGAAGAAGAGACGGATGAGGAGGGAGAGCGATCAGGACGAGGAGGAGTCCTGAGGAGGAGTGAGGAGAATGAGGATGAGGAGGAGGAGGTGGAAGAGGAAGGAAGGGTGGAGAATGGGGAGGAAGAGTAGTAGTAGGAGGAGGAGGATACGAGGAGGAGGATGAGGAGGAGAAGGCAGGAGAAGGAGGCAGGAATAGGATGAGGAGGAAGGGAGAGGAGGAGGAGAGGAGGAGGCATGAGTGTGAGGGGGAGGGGAAGAGGAGGAATCCTCCTCTCTTCCTCCTCGCCATCGCACCTCCTCAACTCAACCGCTTCTTCCTCCTCTCCTCTTCCTTCTCCCCCTCCACCCCCTGTTCTCTCATCCCCATCCTCCTCGCCCCTCTCCTCCTCATCTCCTCCTCATCTTCCTCGTCGTTCTCATCCTCCTCATGGTCGTCCTCCTCTGCCTCCTCTTCTCCTCTTCCTTCTCCCCCTCCGCCACCCATCCGCCCCTCCTCCCCTCGTCTTCCTCTTCCTCCTCCATTACTCCCTCTCCCCCTCATCCCAGCATCCCCGAGGACTGGAGGGCGGGCTGCTATCCGGGGACGCCGAGGTCGCCAGGAATTGAAAGCAACCAGCCACCAGCTAGCGGGGGGGCGCCCATCTCGTCTCTTGCTCGAGCTGGTGACCTTGTCGCGGACTGCGTCTGGACAAGGGTCATCATCAGCTCGAGGGGGGGATTGGGGGATCGGCTGCCTCAATGCTGGCATGCTGGTTGCCGTCGCATCTGGCGCGAGGACTGTCGTGGAGTTCCCTAGCGCGGAGTACGACGCGATGCTGGAGCAGCCCGTGTGGGAACACGACCAGCCTGGAGTCCTGGAGGCCTTCGGATGGGCACGCGATGTCGCGATGTATACACGCTACGTCGCTCCGTCGCTTGGTCGCCCGTGAAGCGCGGCGTCCCCTCCCGGGACATCGCACATCTCGCGGCAGACCAAACGGCGTGGCGCATGCGCGCATGCATCGAGATCTTCCCATCCTCCCAGGCCATCTTGGAGGAGGCGCGCGACGAGCCGCTGGATCCATGGGTCGTGGACACCAGCTTCGCAGATCTGGCCGAGAAGCTAAGCCGCATGCACGAGATGGCCGATCGCGAGGATCAAGCTCAAGATCATCAAGAAGATCATGATGATGGTGATGCTGCCGCGAAGGCTGCTCCGCAGGCCAAGCAGGTCAAGGTGCT
The DNA here is from genome assembly GCA_963575745.1 of Prorocentrum cordatum. NCBI lineage: Eukaryota > Dinophyceae > Prorocentrales > Prorocentraceae > Prorocentrum > Prorocentrum cordatum. Next base: position 130,119 of record CAUYUJ010014559.1, read on the forward strand.
GGCGACCTCCCCGACTGGCGCCGTGGCGATCAACGCTCGCTGGAGGGCCGGGAGCACCGGGAGCGCGCCAAGACCGCCAAGACGTTGCGTGGCCGCAGCCGCGGCAGCCGCCAGGGTGACAACGCGGACATGATGCGCGCGCTGGGCAGGAGGCTGGCGCGGATCGAGCGGCTGTTGTCGAAGGTTGCCACTGCGTCCACGTCAGCGGGGTCCTCGCGGTCTTCGCCTGCCGATTCTTTGGATGATCACTTTGGCGCCGCTAGCGGTGCTTCGGGTACATCAAACAACCGCAACCACAACTAAGTCGATTTTTATGGATTGATCGTGGTTGTGGTCGATTTGGCAGTCCTGGACACCCATATCGACCACAACCAGTACTAAGCTGGTTCGGTGTCTGACGTCTGACGCCCGATGGCATGTTTAAGACATCCCAGACATCCCCCAGGGCGTCTCCTCAATGTGGTTGTGGTCGTTTGCCGTCCCCGTAGGTGCTGGTGCGACTGAGAGCGCGAGTCTGTCGCCGTGGAGTTCGCCTGCGCCTGAGCCCCCTGAGAAGCGCGCTAGGCGCTAGGCGCTGCTCGCCTGCCTGAATGCATGAATTAGCATGCGCGCGTGAATATGCACGCGCGCAGCCGCGTCGCCACGGCGATAAGGACGGTTAAGCGGTTAAGGCGCTGAGGGGGAGGACGAGAGGACGAGAGGACGAGAGGACGAGGCGGAGGAGAGCGAGGAGATGAGTGAGGGGGATGCGAGGGAGGTTGAGGAGGATCAGGCAGACGACATAGAGAGCAGCAGAGCTGGCAGAGCAGTGCAGAGCAGCAGAGCAGCAGCGCAGCAGCCCAGCAGGACCGTTTCTTCTTTTGTAACCTGGCTGCCTCGGGAGGCGGCCTCGGCGGCCTCGGCTTCGCCTGCGAATTCGCGCAGGCTCGCGGAGTGGAGCGTTCCAACTCCGACGGGCAGCAAGAAGTTAGTCCCCCCCCCTCCTCTGCCTCCTCCTCTCCTCCTCTCCTCCTCCCCATCCTCCTTCTCCCCTTCCCCTCCTCCTCCTCCATCTCCATCCTCCTCCTCCTTCTCCTCCATCCTCCCCCTCGTTCCCCTCCGTCTCCCCGTCTCCCACCGCTCTTTCACTTTCTCTGGAATCGTAACGTAGCCATGAGGCTATTAAAGTATGTTTTTTTGTTTTGATTTTGTTTGTACATGTGTGTGAACATCACAAGTGTACGGTAGGGTCGGCTACGGTGCTACAGTGGCTAAGGTTGCTGCTGCGGCACGGCAGTCGCGATCTCACGGTCTCACAGGAGGTAGTGTAGATCTCGCGGTGTCTGTTTGTAGGGTTAGTAGGTTTCGAGGTCGCGAACCGTCGAGAAAAGGAAAAGCCAAGCGGATCACATCAATCGCATCATCGAATCAGTCTGGGACACGGCGGTGGTGGAGCGGCGGGGCAGTTGCGGCCGGTGGACAAAGAATGCTGGCTCGAGCCCCTGGGTGGTGTCTGGGCTCACTGGACTCGGCCCCTTATCGTCACGCACCGCCCCTGGCCCCCTGGCTCGCCCTGGTTCCCGGGACCCTTATCGGGACCACTTTATCTATCGCAACTACCCGCCTCTCCGACGCACCGGCCGCATCCCGCGTCGTCGCATCGTCGCGAGGGCGCGAAGTCCCCCCCCCGTTCTCCTACTTGCCCCCTCCTCGCCTCCTTCTCTCCTTCCCTGGGTTCTCTGGAGTTCTCTGGCTCCTCTTTCCCTCTTCCTCACCTCCTCCCCCTCCACCGCGATCCGCCGCCTCCCCTGGCCCCCGCCCTTCTCCCCTTGTCCCCCCCTTCTCTCTCTTCCACTTTCGGCGCGCGGGGCGGGTCTTTACCATCCACCGTCTTCGCCAGACCGTCGTCGAGGGGTCGAGGGTGTCGAGGGTCGATGGTCCTCGGGCCTCCTTGGGCCGTCTATGAGGAGTTATGAAGAGTCCTTGGGAAAAGGGCCTGGGTCCTAAGTCCTTTCGGGGTTCGGGTTCGTGGCGGCCTTTCGGGGCCCCTCGGCCTTAAAGCCCCGCGCCGCGCGCCGCCCTCGGGCCCTCGCGCCCTCGCCTTCGTTCGGTCGTTCGGCGTCTTCGCGCTCTGCGCGTCGTCGCTTGCGGCATCGCCGCAATGCCGCGCGCCTGCTCGCCCTCCAGCGGGGGGGGCCCGCGGGCAGCGCCAAGGCTCGAGATGAGCCCCTGGCCGAGGTTGCCAATACATGAGCGCTTACTTGACAGCTCATTTAACATGGCTTCTGAGGTCGGCGGCGGAGGCTTCGCCCGACGGCGCGGCGATCCAGGGCGCCCGCCGACTCGCCGCCCGCCACCCCGAACCCCGCCCACCAGACCCATCAGAGGTTTCAGTGGGTCAGGGATGAGGAGGTGATGAGGGTGTTGAGGAAGAGAGGACGAGAGGAAGAGGAGGAGGAGAGGAGGAGGAGGAAGAGGAGGAGGAGGAGGAGGAGGAGGGGGGAGGACGGGGAGGACGGGGAGGACGATGAGGGAGGATAGGCGGGGACGTGGAGGATGAGGGGGATATCTAAGTCGGAAAGGTTGAGGAAACGTGAGGAGGAGAGGAGGGAAGGAGGACGAGGATGTGAGGATGTGCCTGCCCTTCCTTCCTTCTTTCCTGCAGGAAGACAAGCTCGTGCGGGCCCTGGCGGTACTGGAGAACACCATGGGGGTTCGGCTTGGCTGGACGTCTGCTAGGCTCGCCGCATGCCGCATCTCTCTCCTCCTGGCCCTCGTATCATCGTATCATGGACCTTCTCTTTTTTTCCTAGAACTCCCTGACTGCTTGGGGACCTTAGGACCTCAGGACCTTAGGGTCTTGACCTTAGCACCTTGGCCCCGGCCCCCCCCCGCCCGCATTCCTGTCCACCTCGCTCTTTCGTTTCTCAGTTTCAGCGCTTCTGCGTCTCCCTTTCCCCATCCTCCACCTCTGCTCCTCACTCTCCACCTCTCTTTTCTGCCACTTTCCCTTTCTCTCTCTTTCTCTTTTTCCTCTCCTCCTCCCCCCCCCCCCCCTCTCCTCCTCCAGCCCCCCTGCCCCTCGCCATCTTATCCGTCTTATTTCGCCGCGGCGGCCGCCCCGAGGCTTCAGAAGCGGTTCGACAACCGCGACTCGCTGTACGACGTGCAGGTCGTTGGCGAGATCCTGGCGGCAACCCGCCAGCCGGGCGCTGTCGACGCGTGGGAGGAGGCGCGCTGCCGCGCTCCGCAGAGGGGGCGAGGGAGCGCGGGGCGGGCGGATCGGATGCGGATAGCGTGGTGCCGCGGAGGAGTTGAGGAGGCAATGATGATGATATGATAATATGACAAGTATGAGAGGGCGGCGCACGGTTATCCCATCATCCCCATCATCCAAATATCCGCCTCCTCCTCCTCCGTCTCTCGTTCTCCCCCCTCATCTAGCGTCCGTCCCGCTCTTCAACCCCCCTGCGTCCTCCTCCCACCCGTGCCTTTATCCTCTGTCCCTCTAGATCCGAAGCGGTGAAGCAGACGGGGGGATGATCTATGAAGACGACGGCGCGACGTTTTCCGCCCCAGAGGCGCGTGACACGCTGATGCTTCACCTTCATCCTGGCCGTGCAAGGCTTCTTCGAGCACGACCTGCAGAACCTGCAGAACCTGCAGAACCTGCAGCGCCTGCTCCTGCTCCCGCGCCACCTGTTGCTTCCGTTGCTGCCCCCCCACCTCCCGATCGGGACGCGCTCATTGCGGGGTGCTGCTCGAGGGTTTAAGGGGGGAACTCGGTAAGGGGCTCGGGGGCGAGGGGGAGGGGCTCATTCGACCCGCGGTTGTGCAGATATTCAAGCGACTCGGCGGCCCTTCGATCCTCGCACCCTTCGCCCCTCCGCCGCCCCGGGCCCCCGAACGGCCGCCCGTCCGTTGCCGAGAATCAGCAGTTGAGGGCGCGTGCGCATAAGCTTACAGACCAGGTTGCGCAATTGAGACAAGAGAAAAGAACGCTGAGCCAGCGAGACGCTCGCGCACGGAAGGCCACCCAGGCTAAAGCTCAGAGAATAGAAGCTGAGCTGGATGTATTGAAGGGCGATCAATTCAAACGCGGCACATCATCTAGATATTTTTCTGACCGCGGTGGCTACAACATGGTGTGTAGGCGAGCTGCAAGCAACGCTGCTGCGACCGCGATCGGCCTCTCCCTGGGCCTGGATGTAAGCTCTGGAGCCGTGACAAGTTGGGAAGTAAAATTCCGCGCTGCGAGGCTGGCTGCGATGAGATCGTTTATTCGAGAATCGTACGCCATGATGTTTAACTCCTTGTGTTATAGATGCACGCTGCAGCGCTCCGACCCCGAGTGCGAAGTGGGATGGTGCCTGGCGCTGCACTCCCTGCGGGGAGATGCTACCGACGCCCAGGTGAATAGGGTGAAGAATTGGCGAATGGGGGAGGAGGAGAGGAGGAGGAGGAGGGACGGGGGATAGGATTGGAGGATCGGGGGAGGAGGTGGAGAAGGGGGAGGAGGAGGAAGGGCGGAGACGGAGGAGGATCAGGAGGAGGAGGAGGAGGAGGACGGGGAGGATGAAGACGCTCTCTTGCTCTCTTCTTCTCTTCTTCCGAGGTCTGGCAGCGTCAGAAATTGCACGCGACAGAGCTGACGCCCACGTTCGTCGCCACCCCAATCTTGGACGGCGACGGTTACGAGGCAGTGCGAGGCCGCGCGACAACTCGCAGGATGCTCGGAGAGCTACAGGTCCCGAGAGGGGGAATGGGGGGAGGGGGGCGATGTCAGGGGGGTCTGGGTCTGATAGGAGGAGTTAGGGATCTATATTAGGGACTTAGGAGGAGGAGGCGGAGGAGGAGGAGGAAGAGAAGGGGGAGGAAGATGCGGGGAGGGAGGAGGAGGAGGAGGAGAGGACGAGACATCGGAGGGGTCGGAGGAGGAGGAGGAGGAGGAGGCGGAGGCGGAGGAGGACGAAGAGATGAGGAGGATGAGGACGAGAGGCGGGTGGGTGGGCGCGAAACGGACGCACGAACCCAGCCCGAATGGCCCAAGATGGCCCAAGGTTGCCAGCTCGGCGGCCCGACTTGCCCAAGCCAGGTGGTTGGGTCATCTTCAGGCTACGGTGCATTGACCATGATGAGGAAGCAACTGCTGTCTGTCGGGCTTGACCCGCTTGACCCGCAGTCTCCTTCGGCCACTCCCGCTGCTGCTGCCTATGCTGCTCTCGGCGATGTTGATGTTGATAGTCAGCTTGCTCTCCCAGCTCTCCCAGCGGTCGTCGCGGCCATGGCCGCAGCCGACAACGCGGGGGTCGACGAGGAGGGGGTCGCCCTCTTCATGGATGTCGAGAACGAGAACGATCGCGCCGAGGCAGCGCATGGCGCATGACCCCGACCCCGGCCCCCCAGCTCGTCTCACGCCCCTTCTTCCCGGACTGCCCAACCCGCTTTGATCTCGCCGCCAGGCTGCACCGCCGCTGGCGCTGTGCGACGGCGAGGGTGCCGCGGAGAGCGCGGAGAGCGGCGCAGGAGGCGCAGCTGGCGCAGTCGTTGCGTGGGGGCCGCCGCGGAAAGAGGATCCTCAGGAGATTGCCGATGCTGCCGCGCCTGTGGCCCGACGTGCGCATGAACGATGCCTTCAGATCTGGACCGCATGCACCGATGCTGGTTCGGATGAAGTGTTTGCGAGGTCCCTTTTCCATGCGAGGGTTTGCCGCCAGCCATCAACGCTCATGTTCGAAACCAACTGTGCCGCCCACCAGTATCAGCTCACCGTGAAGTCGCTTCTAAGTTTCATGGACAGCGTCACCAAGGGCCTCGGCTTCGACGGATTTTACTGGTCGACTTTAGCCAAAATCATGCACACTTGGAGGAACTCGGCTGTGGAGATATTTCGCACGTGGAGCGGCATGTTTTGCGGTGCTGCAGCTGCGCGATCAGGGTGCATCAAGGTCCCGCCTCGCCCGATCTCTGGAAGGTGGGGGTCCGCAAGCAAGTGCGAGGAGCATGTGCTGAATGCGGACCTGGCTCAATTGCGGGCCGTGTTCCAGGTGGTGTTTCCGCGGGGCGCTCGGGCCGCAGATGCAGCAGCAGAGGAGCCAGAGCAAGCGCCAGTGTCAGGCCTCACAGAGATCGACGCCACCGAGGGCGCAGCTTACAAGAAGAAGCAGCTCAATTACTCTACCGCAGCGACGGCCGCCATACTTGACGACAGGTTCATCCTTGCGCTGCGGGTGTCTTTGAGACTGCGGCGCCCTCTCGACCATCTTTTGCATCACGCGCAGCAGGTGCGACCTCCGGGTGACATCAGCAACGTTGCCAGCCTTGTTTTTGGAGGCATCAGGGACATACAGGCTGAACAGGAGCAACTCCTAGACGAGTCGGCGTGGGCCGACGTGTTCGCGCAGACGCCTCCTGCGTTGGTGACGGCCGTGCTCCCGTACATCCGCAAGGGCGCCCTGCTCTCGATCAGCAGTTTCAACTTCAGGCTCGCGAGGCCTGCTGCTGAATATCCGCTGCGCCTTCTGCGGCTAGCCCAGGACCCCCCACGCGTGGACAGTCCTTTCCGCCGCGCGGTTGCCAAGGACCTTTTGGAATCTGATGCCGCGCGATTGCAGCTCACGGCGGCCAAGATCAAGACTTTGTTCACGCCTGCCTTGGATGGAGGACGCCGCGGGCGGGGGGGAGGAGGGAAGCGAGGGAGTTAGGAGAGTAGGGGGTAAGAGAGAATAGGTAGGTTAGGTGAGTAGGAGGATGAGAGGATGAGGATTGGGATTGGGGGGGAGGGGGTGGATGGGGAGACGAGATGAAGAGATGAGGGAATGCGGAAGCGAGGAGGCTGCGCGAAGCGAGCGCAGCAAGGAGAGCACAAGGAGGGAGGGGCGGCGGCCGCGTCCTTCACTCCTTCAATTCCTTCATCGCGTTCCCGCTGTCGGGCCGTCGAGATGTCGAGGTTGGCGTCGGCCGCGTCGGCTCGCCTGGCCCACGGATGAGTCGGATGAGGAGATGAGGAGATGGCATGTGGAGGAGATGGGTAGATGGGGAATGGAGATGGAGAGAGGGAGAGATGGTGATGGGGAGGGAGGGAGGGATGGAGGGGTGGAGGAGGGGCGCGCAGGGCGCCGCTGCTACGGGGCGGCTCGCCATGTGCCTGTACGCGCCGCTTCGCATGGTATGCGAGCAATGGAAGGGCGACACGCAAGAGATCGAGGGCATCAACAACATTATACAGGCGGGCCGGGGGAATGTGGGAATGTGGGAATGTGCGTGCATGTGAATGCAATGCCGCGCACTTGCGCAAACGCAATGGCTTGTGGGCTTGTGGGCGCGACGGTTTGACGAGTAACGATGGGCAGAATGTAGAGAGACATGCAGACAGAGAGACTAGACGACGACGGATGGAAACGATGCTGGAGGGGACGGGATGCGGATATGCATATGGGCCCATGAGTCTCAGGAAGGGGTTGTGTTGTGATGCGCCTGATGCCCGATGCGCTGCATGGGCTGCATGGGAGGTGACGTGCGCTCGAGCTCCACGTGTATCCCTTCAAGTACTCGATGCGCGCGTGGCTCTGCGCAAGGAGCTCAGCCTCTGGAGCCGCCGGGGTGCCCGCGCGAAGTGGTCACATATCAAGCCAGTTGTACAAGGCTTGGTCGATGATGCGCTCAAGCACGTCAATGATGTGAAGGCCGTGCTGTCCATGCAAGACAGGTGGAAGGCCCCTGGTCCCTCTGCGCGCTGTTGTTGTGTGTTCTGGGGGGCTGCGGGCGTAGTGGCGTTGCGTTCCTAGCCAGCGTCCAGGCGTAAGTTTGCTAGGTTTGCGCGCATATGCATACGGGCATTCGCGCAGCGCGCGCTGCTCAGCAATGTCCGCAATTGTGTCGGTGTGTACATACATGCGTAGACATATGTCGCATTTGCCCATGTGCATCCACTCGCGCCGAATACGATGCCGTGGCGCAGCGTCTTTATCAATATTTATCCATTGGGTCAGACTCTGTTCGCTTATGTCAGCGCTAGCAGCTGGTCCATGTCATAACGATACCAGTCCTGTCTGGTCCAACTGATCAACCATGTCCGATGCCAGCGTTGGCCTGATGCGCTTGATGCGCCATGTAGCCATTATGACTTCATAATCAGGCTTATGGCAGTTGACCGTGAACGGCTGATCGCAGGCGGAAGAGCAGGAAGAGGAGGATGGGGAAGGAGGCGGAGGACGGGAAGGCGGACGGGCGGTCGGGTCCGCCGAACAACCCTTTGTTGTTTTAAGCAGTAGTTGTATAATTTACAATTTGTTGGTTTGGCCGCGCGTGCAGTTCCACGCAGAGCGCGTGGGCAATTGCAGCGCACTCCTGCGAGCAGGGCCATATGCTTAACTGGATCCGCGTCGCCTGTTGCATTGTCCATCAATCGAAGAAAACAATACAACAATGAAACTCAAAACGTTTGGAACAGGAGGGCAGGAGGGAAGCAGGGAAGCTAGGGAGGGAGGGAGGGCTGTTAATTCGGTTTGAGGGCTGCGCCGCTCAAAGTCGAAAGCCTAGAGTTGACTGGCGTGGGCTCGCGCCGCTATGCTACTTGCACTTGACTTTGTGAAACTGTCATAGTTAGACGCTGCCAATGGTCAACAGTCAACAGGGCATGCCCTTGCGTCCTCGCGCCCTTGCCACCGCCAACCTTGGCTACCTGCTGCTCCGTCGCTCAGGGCGGGCAGTCCGCGGCAAGCCGCAATCCCGAGGCCCTGGGTGCCCTGGGTTCATGCGGGGTACATTCGTTCATTGTTACATTGCGGCGTCGACGCGCATGATTGCGCATGGTAGGAATGGCCCAGTAGGTCGGAAGGGGAGGGGCAGGAGGAAAGCCGGGGGAGGAGGGGGGGAGGTAGGGAGGTAGGAGGATAAGGAGAAGGCGAAGGGGCCAAGGAGGGGGGGCGAGCGGATGAGGGGCGGCGGCCAGGGGGGAAGGCACTGAGGCAATGATGGCGACGAGCTCGCCCCCCCGCCCCGCCCCGGCCGCCGCCTCGCCCAGGCTCCGCCGGAGCATCTTCACGACCGCCTTGATCTTCGCGGAGATCGGGGCGCCGCAGCCATCGTCGACCGCCTCGAGCTTGCGTGGGTCACGTCATACAACATGATGTGGTACCACGATTCGCGCGCTAAGTCCAAGGACACGTGCCCCATATTGATATTCGGGAATGACTTCATTTGGGATGCTGAATCGGGGGACGATGATTGTCTTTACGGATGGTTGTGCGCGTGGTCATACGGATACATCGGCAATTGCTTTCGCGTGCTCATCACTCCCGACGTGGCTGGCCAGAGCGCGGAGATGTCTATCGTGCACCCGTTGGTCCAGAGCACGACGGTAGATTTATTCAAGCGTTTTTATGCAGGCTGTTCGGTCGATCAGGGGAAAGTTGTGCAATTCTCGTCAGGTGCAGTGGATATGAGTGCAACAGCTGTGACCGACGGTGGAACATCGTTCAACATTGATTTGGGATCTTTAACCGATCTTACCGACATCACGCACGCCCTTGCCCCGAAAGCCGCCGTCCCCCGAGTGCCGCGGAAGAAACGAAAATGTGCCCTCGACGACAGGGCGGGCGCCGACGATGCTGATGATGTTGACGACGAGGAGAAGCGCATGCTATTGCAGCAACAATTGGGAGATGATGATGCTGAGGACCAAGACTGCGATATTGCTGTGCCCCCTGGCACTGGGGGGGGAGCAGAGAAAAGAGAATTAGATCGTTCAGCTGCTGCCGCGTTGGATCCAGAATTCCAGAAAGACTTCGAAGCAATCTATCATGCGTTATACCCGGGGCCGAAGGATGACAGCGGAGCATGCTTGGATGACCCCTCGGATTTTCTCCACGCGTCTGAGACCCTGGACGTGGCCAAAGAGATGCACCACGCCATGGTGGCGGCTGGAGTCGAGATCACCCAGGACGGCGACAACGACGACAACGACCTCTTCGACGGAGAAGGCGAGTACGGCGGCGAAGGAGAGCATGAGGACTTGCAGGCGCGCTCCGCCCCACGCTCCACCTCCCGTCACCTCCCTCCCTCCCTCCCTCCTTCCCGCCCTCCCTCGCCATCCCTCGTTGCGCTGCGACCTCGTGACCCCGCTATCAATCTCCTTCAATGCCAAGATGTCAAGCTGACGTAATCTTTCCTTCGCTATCACCCACTCACCCATTGAGCAGTAGACCCTTCAATCGTAATCGCGTCTTCCTCTTCCCCATCTCCTCATCCTCATGGTTCCCGGGTTCCCACAGAGGCCATCATCGACCAGCTTGTCACCTGGCACTCTGGCAAGCCGGCAGAAGCTGGGGCGTTGCTTATTTGTGGCATCCGTGCTGGCGCTGCCGCGTACATCGACAGTGCGCGGCGTTGTGCTGAGAGACCTTTGCCGACCTTGCATCTCACGAACGGCAGCAACCTGTCGTTGGTTATCTTCTCCGAAGGTGGGCTGTTCCTGCTGTTCCTTCTTCCTCTTCTCCTTTTCTCAATCTCTTCTTTCTCACTGCGCACCGAATCCATGTAGCGATCGAGACATTGTGAGAGCGAGGTGATGCGGTGCGCTTATCATTGGTCAACTGGTGGAACTCCGATGAGTGTTTCGGGCAGATAGTTGACGTGGAAGATGGCAAGATCGTGTTCTCTGTCAGCTCCTGGAAAACACCTGCGGGCGTTCAACCATACAAACCACGTAAGTTTGATAATGTGGGTCTGATATTGCCGGACGTCGGATACACCATGTTGAAGCGGCCAAAGCCTCATCGACAGGCCCTGCCACCAGACGTAATCTTGCTCATGCGATTGTGGGAGGCTAATCTTGCTAGTGATGCCAATTGCTGGAGTAGTTGCGCGTGGTGCAAGAGGGGCGCTGGTGACGTTTACTTGTGCCCCTTGTGTTTGATGCCGTACCACCGCAGATGCGCGGGTGCGGCGTCCGAGCTCATTCGCAGCACAGCGATCGTGCCGCGTGATCTCCCCTTCGATGCCGCGCTGCCGTTCCCCCCTGATAAGTTGTGCGCGCCCTGCGCGGACGTTGTGTTGAGGCGAGTGCCCGACCGCAACATTGCGTAATCTTTTACTTATGTCATGTATGTTTTAGGTCATGCAGATATATGTCTTCCCGCGGTCCTCCCCCGCTCCTCCGATCCTCCGCCCCCGCCCCTCCATTCTTCAATTCCTTGCCTCCTGCCGCAAATTCCAAGTTCCAGCTCCTCCGCGTGGCATTCCCCGCCTCGCTGCCTGACGCGCGCCCAGCGGCGGCGGCGGGGCGGAGTTCCGGCCTGCTGCGGCGACAGCTGCAGCGCTGCGGGTCACGACGGTGGCCGCGACGACCTGGCAGGCTGCGCGGGCAGGCCGAGGGAATACTAACATATCGGTGACGCTGAGCATGCTGAGCATGCCGGTGGGAGACCAAGGGCGATGATGAGCGATTCTGAGAGGAGGAATGTGGGAGATGGGTTCACGAGATCCAACATTGAAGCGCTACTGTCATACTTCTCAGACGTCTAAGCGCGCTTGCGCTCTGACACGCCAAACGATAAAACGCCAGACGGGATGTGAAGAAAACGCGAACACCATTGCGCTAACGTGTTACAGTAGCATATCACGGTATCACGGACGCATGCACATTAACACTTTGTGGCGTATGTGAGCATTTTATGACATTGGGCTTACGACCATTTGCGTTCCCATGTAACACATTTTATTGATAACACAAGCATCGCAACGATGACAACGAACTGCGGAGTGACGACGCGACGGCGCTGCATTGCGATGTATGTTCGCCAACATATTCATATATTCATTAGCATTGCACGCGCGCGCACGCCATCATGTACATTTGCGCGTGTGAATGATGATCAACGTGACAACATGTTCTGCACAACGGGGGTGTGAATTGCAAATCGTTGAAGATATTTTGTCGTGGCCATGGCTCAGGCTACACATCCGGGTGCATCAAATGCTCGGGATGGGGCGCCCGCCACACTCCCCATCACCAAGTGCAGCAGCCTCCGGTACCATTAATTGCCGTACATCGGAGGCTACCGATTTGGCTTGGCGAATTATGTTCTAACGACCGGTGATGGGCAACATCAAATTGCACACGTGCGATGTATTTGCGATGTTGATATTTGTGGCCTTGCGGTCAACGCCGCTGACTCAGGCGATCATGGCCCTCTGTGATGACCTCACGACCGCTTCGGGCGCATCCGTGAGGATATCATGTTCATGATGGCTTCGCGATCCACCGTGAGGACCTCATGACCTCTTCGGCCTCTCCGTGATGACCTCACGACTGCGCTCATGCTCTCCGCGGGACCCCATGTTCTCCATGAGAACATCACGGCCTCTCTCGGTGAGGGCCTCACGACTGCGCCCGGGTCCTCCGTGAGGACCTCGCGACTGCCCCGGACCATCCGCGAGGACCTCACGACCGCTCCCGGGCCCTCCCTTTGCAGAGCTTAGCTGGGTTAGTGGGTTGATTTTGGGTTGCACGCCCATCGGACGCCCTCGTTCTGTTGGTTTGTTGTCTCTGCCTTGGAGCCCCGCAACATTATTTTTTTCATGCTGCCCAAGCAACATCTCCGATGATATTGCCCGCTGCCAGGAATTTCTCACATGGGGTCTCCGAGGGATCGTCTCGTCGGCTGCGAGCCCGTTCTTCGTTATCACAACTGAAGAGCCTCCCTCCATCCTACCTCCACCCTCCTCCTCCGCCTCTTCCTCCACTTCCTCCTCTTCCTCCTCATCCTTCTTACTCACCCTTCCTTCCTCCCTCATCCTCTCCCTGGCTCCTCTTTCTCCTGCCCCTGATGTTCGTCGTCCCCCTGTCCTCTTTGGCCTCCTCCTCCTCCCTACCTCCTCCGTTTCCAAATCTGAACCTCCGAGCCAGAGCCTCCATTTCAGCACAAGTCTCCAACCGCCTGCCGGCGTTCCTCCTCCTCCGCCACTCCTCCTCATCCTCCTCCTCCTCCTCCTACTCATCCTCCTCCACCTTCTCCTCATCCTCGTCCTCCTCCTCCTCCTCCTCCTCCTCCTTCGACTCCTCCTCATCCTCCCCTTCCTCCTCCTCGGCTTCCGCCTCCTCTTCCTCCTCCTCCTCTTCCTCCTCCTCCTCCTCCTCTTTCTCCTCCTCCTCCTCCTCCTCCCCCGCCACCTCTCCCCTTTCCTCGGGCCTCCTGGAGGTTGACAGCTTCTCGCGCGCGCCGCCGCATAATGGCGCAGCTTTCCAGATCGGCACGAGGAGAATGGGGTTCCTTAGATTGACGACGAATCCCAGTGGACACTGCTCAGAAGGCCAAGGACAAGGACACTTCTCAGGAGGCCAAAAACACTTGTCAGAAGGCCAGAGGGCTTCGAAGAGCCTAGGTCAGACAGAAACGCATTGATTTGTTCCACAGTTTAATTTGTTCCGCGTCTTTCGGCCTCGTTAGACGTTTCTAGGGCCCCTCTTCCCACCTCCTAACACGTCTTCCGCCACCTCCGCAGCCAGGACTGCTCGAACCGTTCTCAGGACTACAGAAAGCTCCCGATTTCGCTTTATCGACCTTCAGATGGGTAAAAGGGCCAGCAATGGGGGCACAGGCAGGGGGAAGACTGCAAAGATTTCGGCGAGCTCAGCTGCTGTCCCGGATCAACTGCCCGATTCGATTGCCAACGTGAACGCCCCGTATTGGTCCCAGGTCCAGACGCGGTGCGAGGCGATCCAGAATAACGACATTCTCGGAGAGGTCATGGCCGAGAAGCCCTTGGGTATCAAAGACGGTGGCAACCAGGACCTCATGCTCCCCACCTTTCTCTCAACCATCGTCTGCTGTCTTCTCCTCCTGCTCTGACGAGGTCCTCCACCTCGTCCTCAAGACACCTCCTCTTCATTCTACCCTCGTCCTCACTCTCATCATCCACCATCTGCTCCCTCCTCCCACCTTTTCTCTCCCTCCTGCCGCCTCCATGCGTCTCCTCTCCCACCTCCTGAGTTCCTCCACCATCTTCTCGGCCCTGAGGAACCATACTGCGGCGCCGCCTTCAAGGCGGCCTTCCAGCGCGCTGCGGCGACTATCAAGGACTTGATTGGTGAGGGTAGCAAGCCCTTCGACATGTCCAAAGTGCTTCCGTTCTACTCTTGTGGTGGTGTGCTCCAGTGGGTGAATATGATGGCCACGGCGAGTCCTGGGGTTTCTATCAGCGAGGCGGTAGTTACTGAGTTCCTCAAGGAGTTCAAGGACGGGCCTCCAGAATCCCTTCGTGAAGTCATCGGTCTCGTTGTGCCCGCCGACGAAAGCTTCGATCCGATGAAGAGCAAGGGCTCCATGGTCGCATGCACGCCGGTAGAATACATCCACGCTGCCATCAAGGCGTGCTGCTCTGACACCGTCGCCAAGAAGCCTGACGCTACGATCCGTCAATGGAAGAAGGTTTTCCAGAGCATCAAGTTGGCATTCTACCACGTCCCGACTGACAAGGTCAGTTTACTTGCGTTCCACATCCGCGAGCACTTGCTCAACGTTGGTTTAACTGTTGGATGGTCGGTTTTGCAGCGCGTCCAGATGGTGGTGAGGGAAAAACACATGCTCGAAAGCAAGGGTATCAAAGTGACTGCTGCGGTACTGTCTGACCACTTCATGAAAACGGTGAACCTGGCCCAGGGCTCAGAAACAATGTCACCAGGATTCATTGACAGCGCCCTCTCGGTCGAGAAGAGAATCCTGTCGAACGAAGTCCTACGAGATCTCCTGACGAAGATTGACGAGTCGTTCGGGGTCCAGAAGAGGCCGTTCAATTCGATTTGGAAGCTGCAGACGCTCTTGAACAAAGGGTCCGACGATAACACCATCTGCTGGATGATCAAGGGCATGGTGGACGCGCTCCGCATGGAGTTTCTCGAGGTTGGCGACTTCTCCAATCCCAAGCTGAAGGGGTACCAATGCGACGTCTTCATCATGAAAATGAACCTCCACGCCGCCATCATGAACAACTTCATGGACAAACACCCCTGGGACAGTTCCGTCAAGACGAAGCTGCGAGCAGCTTTTAAGGACCATGCCTCCGCGAGGGCGAATGTGTCAGGCTACCCTGGAGAAAAGCCGGTCGAGCTGAGCTGGCAGGCCAACCTCCCCGCCAGCGCACGCCCACTGGCCAACTTGATCGAGTCAGTCGTCTTCGGCGACTCGCACGACGGCTCGATAAAAAATGCTTGCAAGCACGAGAAGTCAGCGGAGGATATTTTAGACTACGCTTTGATCAAGGAGGATGTCGCAGCGATTTTGGAGCAGCTTCAGAAGGAGAGGGAGACCCTCGCCCAGGTGGATCGGCCTCTTGCGGGGAACGGTGCTGCGGTGGAAGGCGGCAGTGGCTCGCCCGAGGCAGCGCAGCCGAACGCTATCATAGATCTCACCAAGGAGGACCTGGCCGGTCGCGAGTTCAACGAGAAGCTCGAGAAGCTGGACAAGGGGCCCCGCGAGCACTGGCTTGAGCACGCTGCCCGCCTAGTTCGGCAGTACGTGCGCATCGTTGTCTTCCCGGATTCGCTTTCGCACCTTGTTTCGGATATCGGGGTCATGGAAAGAATTGTACACATCCCAAATGAACCCCCAAAAAAATGGTCCTTGGGCCCGTGCCGTGTTTTTTGTTCTGTACGTCGTATCGCCACTAGTCCTCCTCATATCTCCCGACCTGCTCAGATCAGTGTGAACAGTAGCAAGTGCATGGCTAGCACCATTTCACGCAAACAAGCAAGCAACTAACCAGGCAGTAAAAACGGTCCCAACCTCGAAAGGTATGTCATGTCTGATTGCGCACCCCCTTGTAAGGAGATCAAGGCGTCCGACCTTGGCATGGCCAGAGGGGATGCATCTGGCCTGGTTCTCATCCATTACGACGTCAAGCTGAGTGGCGAGGCAGCGACAGCTCCTCGCTTGAGGATCTGCCCTTTCCAGGAGAAACCTTACGAGAAGTACGTGAACGCCGTCCTCGAGGCTCGTGGCGGCAACGGGGCCGAGGGCGAGAAATCAGGCATCCAGGTGGGCGATTGCGTGCTGTTGTTGGACGGTGGACGGGCTGGCAACAACAAAGGCCTCAAGGGGCCCTGGGCAGGCGGCACTTCAGGACATGCGGCCCCTCTCAATCCCGTTGTGGGGTGGGGTTGGCATAGCATTCCGCATCTGCCTCCTCCTCCTCCTCCTTCTCCTCCTCCTCCTCCTCCTCCCCGCCTCCTCCTCCACCTCCTCCTCCTCCTCCTCCTCCTCCTTCCGACCCCACCGCCCAAGAGTTTTCATCGTCCTTACCGTCATCCTCCTATCCTCCTCCTCGTCATCCTCCTTCTCCTCTTCCTCGTGCTCCTGCTGCTCCCGATGCTGCTGCTGCTGCTGCTCCTCCTCCTCCTCCTCCTCCGCCTGGGACTGCGCATTCTTCACCTCGCAGCTTCTCATCGTCGGGGGTCGGACTGGCCCGCCTGAGGGGGTTCACGCCACGAACGTTGATGACATCCAATTGCTCCCCAGATGAGGAGAGGAATAGGAGGCAGAGGGGGAGGCGCCAGGGGAGGAGGAGGTGAAGGAGAAGGGAGAAGGGGCAGGAGGAGGAGGAGGAGAAGTGAGGAGGAGGAGGAGGAGCGAGGAGGAGGAGGAGGCGGAGGAGGGGGAGGAGGAACGCCGGATGGATGCAGAAGGGGGGAGGGGGGGAGGAGGGGGGGGGAGGAGGAGGAGGAGGAGGAGGAGGAGGAGGAGGAAGTGGGGGAGGAGGAGGAGGAGGAGGAGGAGGAGGAGGAGGAGGGGGAGGAAGGTTTAAGGACGACAGGTGGTAAAAGGGACGCCGAATGCGAGAATGATGGGCTCATCATCCACTCATCGGCTTCTGAATCGGCAACCTATGATGGCGCAGCTCGCCCTCTGGACTGCCTTGGCAAACGAAAAGCTCTGTGGTGTATTTGCAAGCCTTCGGACGCTCAACCTATGGCCCAGTCCATATCAGACCTGTCCAGCTTCAGCCCCCGAGCTACGTCAGGCGCGGCGCAATCGATAACATGCCATGGTGCATGCGACCTTAAAGGACGCGATCTATGGAACAACCAATAGAAGGCCGTGGTAGATTCGAACGCCGAGTGCGCACCCGATTACACAACCAATAGCAGATTGCTTTAGCTCTGGCTGACATGTCCTATTAGCTCTCCCCGCCGAGGTCGCAATGCATGGCGTAACCACAACAACCACCACAACCAACACCAACACCACCACCAACACCGCACCGTTTACGGGGAGATCTCCCCGGGCTCCCCTTGAGGTCAAACTTGATAACCACAAAATCGTGCCGATGGTGCATCAACCCTAAGCCTCATCCGCCTCCTCCTTGTCGTCATCAGCCGCTCTATTCCTCCGTTTCCGCCCTCAAATGTGGTGTCCAATCTTGCGGTGGTCCGTCCTCGTGTTGAAAACACGTCGCCCCGTGTCATCCTTCATTTGCACTACGTGTTTCCATCTTGTTCCTCCCACCTCCCCACCTTGCCGTGCTCCTTATCATCCTGGTCCTCTCTTCTCCCCGCCGTGTTTTCCCTCCTCATCCCCACCTTGTCGACGCGTCGACCACGACGTCGACCACGAGGACGGCGGCGAGACGTACAATAGGACGGAGGAGTAGCGGGGAATTGGCACGACCCACCCACCTCAGCCAGAAGCTCGGTTGAAACCACATCGGCGCATCGTTTTTGAATCGACTGCTGAGGAAGCGGTAACTCTTAACCGTGAGAAAATAAATGCTAACCATGAGAAAAAAAAAAACAACAACACGCAAACACAACACGCAACAACAACACGTAGGCGTGAGAAAAAAACAACACGTAACAACAATACGTAAAACAAAAAGTAAACACGACACACACGCCACACACAAATACACACACCACACAACACACACAAACACACACACATACGCACAACACACACACATACACACACCACACACAAAAACATAAAAAATACACCCGACTCACAAAACCACACACACAACACACGCACGCCACATAACTACACACAGCACACACACACGCACAACAGACACAGCACACACACAACACACACACACAACACACAACACACAACACACACACAAGTCACAACACACACACACACACCACACACCACACACAACACACACAACACACACTACACACAACACACAACACACACAACACACACGCATACACAACACACAACACACAACACACAACACACACAAGACACACAACACCCACACACACAAACAACACACACGCACACACAGCACACACGCCCACAGCACACACGCCCACAACACACAAACCTACAACACACACAGAAACAACACGTAAACTCAACACGTAAACTCAACACGTAAAAACAACACTAAAAACAACACGTACAAACAACACGTAAACGCCCACACACGTGAAAACACACACACCACACACATCACAACCCAACACACACAACACACACCATACACAACACACACACACGCCCGCAACACACACGACACAAAAAAACAACACGTAAAAAAACAACACGTAAAAACAACACGTAAAAACAACACTCAAAAACAACACTCAAACACACCACGTAATCACACACACACACACGTAACAAACAACACGTTAAACCACACAACATTCACAACACACACACAACATACACACAACACATACGCCCACAACACACACGCACGCAACACACACGACACAAAACCAACACGTAACAACAACACGTAGAAACAATACGTAAAACGACACGTAAAAGCACACACGTAAATCATCATGTCGATTGCCGTGACGGGAGTGGTTGTACACGCCCGACCATGAGGATGGCGTTGAAGATGACGGTGTTGATGGGAGAGAGCTTGGTACTGCACGTCTCGTTGCCAGTAGGTCGCCGCCTGAAGCAACAACCTATTAGCAACGGAACGTGCCGCGCCAAGCTCTCCCTCATCATTATGTTGACAGTCGTGCCACGAGTGTGGCTGGACACACCGATCATGAGGATGGTGGTGAAGATGGCCGTGATGATGGCAGAGAGCTTGGCACGGCATGTTTCGTTGCCAATAGGTCGCCGTTTGAAGAGGCGACCTCTTAGCAATGAAACGTGCCGCGCCAAGCTCTCCCTCACTATCATGTCGGCAGTCGTGCCAGGAGTGGTTGGACACGCCCGACCATGAGGATGGCGTTGAAGATGACGGTGTTGATGGGAAAGAGCTTGATACTGCACGTTTCGTAGCCAATAGGTCGCCGCCTGAAGCAACGACGACCTATTAGCAACGAAACGTGCCGCGCCAAGCTCTCCCTCATCATTATGTTGGCAGTCGTGCCGGAAGTGGTTGGACACACCGTTCGTGGGGATGGTGGTGTAGATGGTGGTGGTGAAGGCAGAGAGCTTAGCACGGCACGTTTCGTTGCCAATAGGTCGTCGTTTGAAGCAGCGGCCTCTTCGCAATGAAACGTGCCGCGCCAAGCTCTCCCTCATCATCATGTGGGAAGTAGTGACGCGAGTGGTTGGACACACCCGACCATGAGGATGGTGTTGAAGATGACGGTGTTGATGGGAGAGAGCTTGGTACTGCACGTTTCGTTGCCAATAGGTCGCATCCTGAAGCAATGACCTACTAGCAACGAAAAGTGCCGTGCCAAGCTCTCCCTCATCATTATGTTGACAGTCGTGCCAGGAGTGGTTGGACGCACCGATCATGAGGACGGCGGTGAAGATGGTGGTGATGGCAGAGGGCTTGGCACGGCACGTTTCGTTGCCAATAGGTCGTCGTTTGAAGCAGCGACCTCTTAGCAACGACACGTGCCGCGCCAAGCTATCCCTCATCATCGTGTCGGCAGTCGTGACGGGAGGGGTTGGACACACCCGACCATGAGGATGGTGTCGACGATGATTGTATAAGCGGGAGAGAGCGTGGTACCGCACACTGCACGTCTCGTTGTCAATAGGTCGCCGCCACACAACACACAACACACAACACAGACAACACAGACACAAAACATAAAAAACACGTAAAACAAAATGTGCAAACACACACACAAAACGTGAACACAACCCACAACACACACCCACAACACACACGCCCACAACACACACGCCCGCAACACACGCACAACACGCTAATACAACACGTAAACACAACACGTAAGACAACAGCACGAATAAACAACACGTAAAAACGCACACAACACACAACGCACGCACAACACGACACACACAACACAAACACGACGCGTAAAAACAACACGTTAAAACAACACGTAAAACCAACACGTAAAAACAACAGGTAAAAACAACAGGTAAACACGACACGTAACAACAACACGTAAAACAAACACCCACGTAAAACACACACGTAAAAACACACACACAGCACACACACACAACACACACACACACACAACACACGCACAACACACGCCCGCAACACACACGCCCTTCTCCAACTCCTCCTCCTCCTTCTCCTCCTGTTGTTTGTGTGTGTTGTTTGTGCGTGTTGTTTGTGCGTGTTGTTTGTGCGTGTTGTTGTTACATGTTGTTTTTGCGTGTTGATTTTACGTGTTGCTGTTGCGTATTGTTTTTACGTGTTGTGTTTACGTGTTGTTATTTGCGTGGTGTTTTTACATGTTGTTTTTACGTGTTCTTGCTTTACGTTTTGTTTCGATGCTTTCTTTCGTCATTGCTTTTTGTTTGCGTTTGCGTTTGCTGCGTGTTGTTTTTGCGTGTTGTTTTCACGTAGTCCGTCACGCACGCATACGTGTGCTCTGCACCGCCACACCAGGAGACGCTGATGAAGTGGACGAAGAGCCCGACGGCGATGACGCACCTGCGGGAGGCCAGGCGAGACTGGCCTTCGCTGAAGTCGACATCGTCTTGAGCGCGGAGTCGCTCCGGGACCGTCGCAAGCTCACGAGGGGCACGGCCTCGCTCAAGCAGCGCGAGACCATGGCCATGATCAGTCGCGCGTCTTTGAGTTTGCCCGAGAGGGCGAGCAAACACTTCAGTGGCACCAACAAGGGGACCATGATCGGGCAAGTCGTTCTCGGCAAACCTGATGATGAATGGAACGCCACGGTGAAATTCAAGCGCCAGCTGTACGGGAAGAAGTTCCGTATTGCGGTGGGTGGAAAGAATCCAGAGGCAGTGGCGCCGCGCTTGGACGGGGACTTCGAGCCAGTATTCTGGTGGTCCTTGCCGCGGACCTTCTACGAAGAGTTGCTCCACAGGCGCGGGGGACTAAGGCTTTAATGCGTTGCAAGGTCACTGGCCTTGCGGTCGAACCCCACGAGCCTTGCGGTCGAACCTTCGGAAGGTTCAGCCTTGTGGGGGTTGACTCCATGGCTGGCGTACTTGTGATGCCTTTCGCCTTTACCACCCGTCCAGATATTTCGGCAAGTCCATCGTAGATATGACCCCAGGCGCAGGCTCGTTTGGGGAAGCGTGCCTGTACAATAGGGTTGGCTACTCCTGCGTGGCATTCCCCGAGGAGCATGCGAAGGGCTTGCAGAGCAGGTTCGAGAAGGCTGTGCTTCGCTTTATGTTTGATGAGAAGTGCACGGCTCTGTTCTCCCCAAAGTGCGCAGGGGCCCTGAGCAGCAAGGACACTCCGGGGAAAACGCCGAAGAAGCCGCGCGGCAACAAGCGCAGTGCAACAGAGGACGCCCCAGACGGCGATGGCGACAAGACGAGTTCGAAGAAAAAGCCCCCGATGAAGAGCACCAAGGGTAAGAAGAAGAAGACAGACCAGGAGGCTGAGGACGAAGGCCCGCCAGAGGAGGAAGGGGAGGGCGCCGGAGAAGACGGTGGCGTTTCGTCGTGGGCGCTGTCCGATGACAAAGAGGATGGGAACGACAGCGACTAGCTAGAGCCTGAGCACGGCGGCAGCATGGCCTTGGCAGTTGAGCCAGCTTTGAAAGCTAGTCTGCTTGAGGGAGGGTGAAGTAAGACGGGAGGACATGAGGGCAGGTCAGAGGGAGGAATGGGATGGGCGTTGGAGGCACAGGAGATAGTGAGGTAAGTAGACTGGAAGGCTGAATCCCAGACTGGCATGCTACTTCTTTTGGCGGCAGCTTGGAGCCCTGGCGTGCGCATCAATGTGCGATCTGTATATATCCGAATGTGTCTGTGCTCGGCTCCCGTGCTGTGCAGTGCGCGTGCCTCTCTCTCTCTCTCCTTTTCATGTTCATGCTCTCAGTTGGGCTTGTCTCAATCAACGGTGCATGTGGTTGCGGAAGTCATGCATGCAAGCATGTATGTAATGATTATCGCAACGCTGCTACATTACATTGCGAACCATGCCATGTACTACCTACACAGAGATCGATACAAAGTGTTGTCCACCTTCGTCCACCTTCTTCCAATCCAATATCCTGCTTAAGTGTTGTGCACAGACGGTCCACGCAGATGTTTTTTTTTTATAAGCCCAGGCTGCTCGGCTGCTAAGGTGGGGGGGATGGGCAGACGCAAGTCGCAGATGCCACCCCCCCACGATGGCGGGATGCGCCCATCTTGGAATGTTGTAAGTTGTTCGACGCAACTGTTGGGAAAAGATTATGATGGGGAGATGGGAATCAGAGATCAGACTCTCTCACGTGGCATTGCAAGGTGCGGAATTGGCTAGATCCTGTGAATCCCGGTTGCGCCCACTTGGTCGCCACGGCTGGGCGTCGCTCGAAACCGCCGTTGGAGATTCTGCCGCGCAACTGCTGGATATATCACTCTCCCGAGGGGTCCCGCTCGCAGGGGGGCGAGGGTGATGAGGAAAAGCAGAAGCAGGATTATCATACAGATTTCGATGAGGAAGTGAATGCTGAGCGCGATGAGGAGAAGGAGAAGGAGGAGGAGGAGGAGGAAGAGAAGGTTGGGGAAAACAAGGAGGAGGAGCAGGAGGAGGAGGAGGAAGACAATGTGGGCGAATGATGAGAATGACACAACATGTGGGCCATACGCACCCCTAAACACGGCCTCAGCCGACTGAACCAACTCGCTCTCAGCGCTCAGCGACGTCTCCGAGCCGCCAGCCTGGCAGCTCGGAGACGTCGCTGACGCTGAGAGCCCAGCTCGGAGACTCGCTGAGCGCTGAGAGCCCCCCTCCCGTGCCCCAAACAGCCCCAGCCGCCCTCCTCAGCCTGTGAGCAGGCCCGCTCTCAGCGCTCAGCGACGTCTCCGAGCTGCCAGGCTGGCAGCTCGGAGACGTCGCTGAGCGCTGAGAGCCCTCCCCCGGACGCCCTCAGACCCGCTCTCAGCACTCAGCGACGTCCTCCCGACGAGTCTGGCTCTCAGGCTCACGACGTCTCCGAGCTGCCAAGGCTGGCGCTCGGAGAACGTCCGCTTGAGCGCTGAGAGCCCCCTCCCGTGCCCCAAACAGCCCAGCCCCTCCTCAGGCTGTTGACAGGCCCTTCTCAGCGCTCAGCGACGTCTCCGAGCTGCCAGGCTGCAGCTCGGAGACGTCCTGAGCGCTGAGAGCCCTTCCCCCGGACGCCTCAGGACCACCATGGGAGCAGACCCGCCTCAGCGCTCACGAGACGTCTCCGAGCTGCTCTCCAGCGCTCAGCGCCGTCTCCGAGCTGCCAGCCTGGCAGCTCGGAGACGTCGCTGAGCGCTGAGAGCTCGGAGACGTCGCTGAGCTCTGAGAGCCCCCCGCCCTTGCCCCAAACTGCCCCTGAACACGGCCTCGGCCGACTGAGCCAGCTCGCTCTCAGCGCTCAGCGACGTCTCCGAGCTGCCAGGCTGGCAGATCGGGGACGTCGCTGAGCGCTGAGAGCCAGCTCGGAGACGTCGCTGAGCTCTGAGATCCCCCCTCCTTGCCCAAACAGCCCCTCATGCCCCTCACCAGCGCTCAGCGACGTCTCCGAGCTGCCAGGCTGGCAGATCGGGGACGTCGCTGAGCGCTGAGAGCCAGCTCGGAGACGTCGCTGAGCTCTGAGAGCCCCCCCCCCCCCCCTTGCCCCAAACAGCCCCTCAGCGCGCCCTTCACTTCGAAACAGGCCCGCTCTCAGAGCTCAGCGACGTCTCCGAGCTCTGAGAGCCGTCCTGCTCACAGGCTGAGAGCGTGCTGAGGACCATGAGGGCCCTCAGGCCTTTGAGCCAGCTGGGGTAGCTACCCCAGCTGGCTCACAGCTGGGAGACGTCTCCCAGCTGTGAGCCA
>CAUYUJ010014559.1:154368-236868 GCA_963575745.1 Prorocentrum cordatum
CGCCTTCCCGTAGAAGTGCGCCCTGCTGATGTCGAAGAAGCCGATCTTGAAGTTGCCCGGCTTCCTGCCCTTCTTGCGAAGCGACTCCTGAATGTGGAGCGGTGGTTCCCGCGTCCACGTGACCCTCAGCGAGACCAGCGACCGCATGGCCTCCAGAGGAGGCATGGCCGAGAAGACCTCGGACGCCTCCAGCTGCTCGTCAGGGCGCTTCTTCGCCTTGATCTCCTTCACGACGAGCCTGCTCCTGTAGTTGGGCCTCTCCGCGTCACCCTTGTTCGTGTCAACCCACTTGAGTGGGATGGGCGGACGCCCAGTCTCGGCGAAAGCCTGAGACCTCGGGACGATCTCGATCAGCTCCTGCTTCTTGACCCACTCGCGCTCGACCGCGCGAGCCTGGGCCACAAGGCCCGCCTCCAGGTAGCCGCCATTGACGTCGTCCCAGTAACTCGCCCAGTCCCCGGGTGGCACTGCCGCGTCCACAGGGACCGGGCCCGACTGCTGCACCTGGGCGGTGCTGAGCTCCCCCACGTCATCCAGCGTGTCCTTGAGCTCCTCCAGCACTGCCTCCACCAACTTCGGTGGATAGACCTTCGCGAACCGCGCGATGCCGCCCACGAGCGTGATGTGGCGATGCCATTCCGCGCGGCCGTCCACATTGCTGCAAGTGCCCTGCAGCCTCCGGGCTAAGCCTGGATGGTTGGTGACCCATCCGGTCTCCTTGCGCACGAACTCCTCCTGGCCACTGCGGGGGTTCGTGAGCTTCATGCCCCACCGACACATGGGGCCTTTGACCGTGAAAACTCCTGGATGCGCGACCAGCTCCTTGACGATGTCCTCATTCCACGATCGCGCACTCCAGGGATGCTCATGCAGGAAGTACCTGCCTGGCTTCCTGAGCTGACGCCAGTAGGCGTCGACTGCCACCTTCAGGTGGTGTCTGGCCTCCTCCATCTCGACCGCCTCCTGCTCATCGGTCCTGAACTTGGCGCTCAGGCCCCTCAGCAAGCTGAACTTCTCGCATGGAGGGGACCCCGTGAGCAGGATGGGATCCATCCGCTCTTGCTGCCTCTCGAGCTCCTTGACATCTTCGGGGCGCCGCAAGTCCCACGGCGTCCCGTCCCCCTTGAGTTCCTCCAGGTCCGCCGCGAAGCCCGGGCGCAGCTGAAATTCCGCTGCCCGAGCCGAGAACCGATGTGGCGAGTACACCTCGGCCACGTCCACGGCGCCCAGCTGCAACGCCGATAGGGCGATGCTGTCCACCTCTTCGTCGGCGATGTCCGCGCCGGCGCTGGCCCAATGGCCACTGACCTGTTCGCGAACGAGCGGGAGCAACTCCGCCTTCGCTCTCGTCAGCACTCCGAGCTCAACCAGCTCGATCGACGCCACATCGAGGGCGAGCACCCGCATGTGCCTCCCCTCACTGGCGTTCCACACGACTGCCACTCCAGCTGGCAGCTGAGGTCCTTCCGCTGGCGCTGGCTGCGCCGCGAGATCCTCCATGTCCACCTGTACCGGCACGTCTGCCGGCTGTGGATCACCGCGCTCGAGGGCCTCCGGCACGTCATCCGGGGCCACCTCCGCCAAGCGCTTCAGCCGCGACCTGGACGCGGTCATGTCGACATCCGCGGCGGCCTCTGCCGCTCGCGCCGCTCCCGAACTGGAGCTCGCTCCTCCTGAAGGAGCCGCCACGCCGAAGCCCGGTGCTACCGGCTGGCTCTCTCGCATGCGCGCCGCTGTGGCTGCCACGGCTGGCGCTGCTGCCGATCGGGTCGCGGCCGGCGCGGCCGATGCCGCCGCCGCCGCTGCCACCGGCTCGGTGATCCTCCGAGCCGTCTTCGGCGGAGGGGTCCCTGCCGCGGCCGCTGCCGCTGGTCGGACTCTGGCCTCTTGGCCCTGCCTCCGCTCTCGATACTGGCCGGTCCTCTCCCGGCCTGCCTCCTCCGCGTCCAGCGCTTCGAAGATCCTCTTGCTGCACGCCGCGTTGTGCGCGTGGCCAGCCAGCACCCGGCCGTGCTTGGCGATCGAGACGCACCCTGGGCATCCCGGCGTTGCGCCCAGCCGCTCGATGTCCGCCTTGAGGACGTACATCCTCCTCGGCGCCTGCGGCTGCGGCGGCGCCACCACAATTGGTGGCGGACCGACCTCTCCAGGTCCGACGATGGCCCGCGGCGCGCTTGCCGCACGCGGAGCCACGTCCCACGGCAGGCCCTTCAGGCCATCCCAGCCCGCCGTGATCCACTTCTCGCTCTGCGGCAGGCTGCGAAAGCCGACCGCCTTCTTCACGCCGTCGCTCGTGATGACCATCATCGAGCCGTCGCGCGGGTGGTGGCCGATGTAGCGGGCCTCCACCATCTGCTCCTCCAGCGCGTTCTTCCTCGCGCGCTCCCCGGCGAACCGCGCCATCAAGCGCTCGCCGAAGAGCGGGACTGGCTTCCTCCACTGCCGTCCCGCGAGCCGCTGAAGAGCGGTCTTGCCGTCCTGGCCGCGCCGGTATCGGTTGATTACCGATGCGGCGTGCTCCGGCAGGTGCGCTAGCACCGGGTGCTTGTCCTCCACCTTGACGCCCAGCTTGGACTCCAGGTCCATCTTGAGCGCCCGCACCTGCTTCTTGATCTCGCGCACCGTGACCTCGATCTCCCCATTGGCCTGATGATCGGCCGGTGCCGATTCCTGAGGAATGGCCTCGAGGCCAGGAACCTCCTCCACCGCACGCCTCTTGACCAGCAGGATCGCGGGCTCGCCGTCGGACTTGTTGACGATCTTCCTGTAGCCCAGGATCCGTAAGAAGCGTGCGAAGAACTTGATGGCGTAGGCGTCGTCGCCCTTCTTCTCCACGAATGTCGCTGCCATCATCTTCGAGCGCCGATCCCTAAGGACCAGCATCGGCATGGTGTCCGCGTCATCCTGGCCCATGAAGGCGTAGTCGGATGAGATCACCGGCACCGCTGTCTCGTCGTCCTCCGGTGCGCGGAGATGCGGCTGGCCTTGGCCCTTTGCCGCGATACACACGCGACACCAGCTGCGATAAGTCGCGTGTCCCATCGCCTCGTGTTCAGCGATCTCCCTCTGAGAGGGCTCATGAGGTGCCTTCAGTACTCTCGGGCGAGCCTCCTCCTCGCCCTCGTCGGCCTGCTGTCCATCAGGAGCAGCTGGCAAAGCGTCGGCCGCAGCAGCTGCCGCTGGCTGAAAACCTGGCGGTCTCACGTCGGAAGGTCCCGACCCCGCCGCTGCCGCCCCCGCAGCTGATGCCGCAGGGGGCCGTGGTATTGAGTCTTCCAGTGGACTTACGCCGAGGGCTGCCTCCTGGGGACTGTCTTCTCGAGGATCTCCAGCAGCTCCTCCTTCGACTTGCCGCTGAGGAGCTCCACCAGCTCGGACTTCGACTTTGCCGAAAGTCCCTCCTCGAGAGGAGCAACCGAGCCATGTTGGCCCTTCTTGAGGTAGAAGTTGTAGACACCCTGCTCGCGATAGACCGGCAGCATCTGGTGCTTCGCCGCCTTCGCCTCCTTCTCGAGCATGCCTACCACGCGCTTGCCGATTGGGCTCTTCTCGTGGAATATCCAGCCGCCATTGCGGCCCAGGAATGAACGCTGTCCAGCTCCTGCTGCCTGCCCCACCGAGATCAGCGGCTTGTGCACGTTCGTCACGCGTCCCTTGAGCGCTCGTAGCACTCCGTACTCGTCCTCCGCCTTGAGCTGCAAGCTGCCCTCGTCCGGGACGAGCTCACCGCTGGCCGTGCGATACGTGCTGCCGTTGCCCTTCATTCCCGTCGGCGGCGCGAAGCTCCGAGGGACTGCTGAGATAGCTGCACCGCTGTCCCAGTTGAACTTCATCCAGTCGTCCTGCGCGAAGGGGGAGAGGTCGACCGCTGCTACGCCGCGGCCGCTGCCGCTGGCGAGCTCCAGGCAGTCCAAGCTGCCCATGTCCAGAGCGGCGACCTCCGCTTCAGGCTCCTCCTCCAGGCTGCCTGCCGCCTTGCCGCCGGCCTTGCCGCCGCGGCTACCGGCTTTACCACCAGCGCTTGCCCCCGTTGCGGATCCAGTTCCAGCCCTCGTACTCGATCCCTGCTCTTTCTTCCAGCAGTCGGATGCCTTGTGGCCCCATCTCTCGCAGTTCCGACAGTAGCCGTCGAAGCGCCCGCTGGTGCTTCGAGGTGCCGTGCGCCCTGAACCACGGCCCGAACCCGTCGGGGACGTGCGGGAGCCTGAGTATGATCCGTTCGTCGATTTGCTCTTCCCCTTCGGCTCCTGAGTCTTGCCTTTCCCTTTGCTCTTGCCGTCCTTGCCCTTGCCTTTGCCTTTGCCCTTCGGGGCTCCGAATGACCCGACGTCCATGTCGTCCGGATGATGTGCCCGCGCACGGATCGATGGCTCCTTGATCTTCACGCCGGTCCGAGCCTCCACGATTGTCATCACCTCGTTCAGACTGTCCTGGAACGTGATGAGCCGATGCTTGTTGAGGACGAGGTGGTTCTCGATGTCCTGAGGCACGAGCATCTCGAGGGCCGCCATCTTGATATCCTCTGGCAGCTCGGCTAGACCATCTTCTCCTTGGCGGCGTTCGTACCTGCCTATCTGCTGGATCCACTTCTCTAAGGCTGATCCCAGTTCGTCCGCGCTGCACTTCGGAGGCGAGATGATCGACCTCAGGATCAGCCGCTTCCTCGGACCTGTCGTCGGATCCCACCTGCGGTGAAGCTTCCGCCAGGCCTCTAGACCGTTCCCATCGGGGGCGCCCGTCACGAGGTCGTTGCTCTCGCTGCCGTCCGCCGTCGTGCTGATCAGCGCCGCGTACAGCTGGTTGACCTTGGTCTCCAGCTCGGGTACTCCGCCGTGCGCCGCCTGTGCCCCCTCGATCGTCACGGGGCGTTCGGCTTCTGCAGCCCACCGAAGAACGGGACGAAAGCTCTCTCCGTACACGCCTATCACGTAGTTCTCCATCTTGCGATTCCAAGCCCCGAACTTCTCTTGATCGTCGCCCATCGTTGTGGGCTTGCCAATCCCCTTGGTGTCTACGAGACCGGGAGCGGCTCCTCCTGCGCTCGACGCGCCTCTGATCTGCTCGCCCATCCGTTCTATCGCCTGCGGAATTGCCGCGAGGCCTCCTGCTACTTGTTGCTGAAGCCGCTGATTCTCGTTCTCCAGCCTCCGCATCTCGTCGGCGGTCTGACTCATTCGAGCCGCGAACTCCTGCCTCAGCAGTTCGAACTGCTGCCGAACCTGCTCGTCCATGCTTAGCAGCGTGTCTCTCGGCGAGCTCCTCCCTGCTCTCGGCTATCTCCTGCCTCGTACGCTCGAGGTCCGTGATCCGACCTAGGACTTCCTTCTGCGTTCTCTCAACAACGTCCGAGGAGTTCTCCGAAGGATGGTCCTCGATGTACGCGAGGTCACGAAGCCTGTTGCCTGCCTCTTTCAAGTCGTGCTTGAACTGGAGGGCCTTGCGCCTGGTCTCAATCGCTGCGTCGCTCCTCTTGCCGCGCCTGCGGCCAGTCTTCCCGGCCCCTGCCGGTTGCTCGGTCGCTGCCGAGCTCGCTGCGGTCGATGCCGCC
This sequence comes from Prorocentrum cordatum, assembly GCA_963575745.1. Taxonomy (NCBI): domain Eukaryota; class Dinophyceae; order Prorocentrales; family Prorocentraceae; genus Prorocentrum; species Prorocentrum cordatum. The sequence goes on from CAUYUJ010014559.1 coordinate 159,917, forward strand.
CTCTTCCAGCCTCGGGCCTCCTGCCAGCTCGCCGTGGCGCCCGCGGCCGAGGCTCTGGTGGGGTCGGCAGCAGTGAGTGGCCAGCTCACGCTACCATGATGAGATAGTATGCCGATGGACAACAATATCTCTTTTCCATCTTGAGCCAAAATGGGCGCACGGAGGAGGGTGTCAGAATCACCCCTGGCGGCGGGGCCGAGCACCAGCTGCAAATGCGGCAGGCGCCCTCCCCCTAGCTGAAGGGGCCCTGAGACACACAAAGAAAAACAGGCAAATAAAAAAGACATTCCCATATTTTCCCAATATTTCCTGGGTTTTCGTCTTCCCCCCCACTGCCCATATTTTCCTATAGTTTCCTGGGAGTGGACGATTAATTGTGTCCGTGTGTTTTCCCCCTCCTGACTATCCCAGTCCAATCCCCACCACCACCCCCTGTCGCCCGGCGCGACATCGGCAAGGGCCCGGACCTCGAGAGGGCCACAAGGTTCTTCCCCTGTTTCGGCTGGCCCTTGCTCGTGGAAGGGGGCCGAGGGATCCCGAGGCCGACGCTGCGGAAGCAGCGTGACGCCGGGCGCCTTGGGGTCCCGGCCAGGTCCAGCCTCCCCCCCCTTTGATGGGCCTGTTTTCCACCACCACCATAAGTTGGAGGGGGAGGGGGTCTTCGTCCTCCTCCTCCTCCTCCTCCTCGTCCTCCTCGTCCTCCACCTCCTTCCCCCCTCCGACTTATGGTGGCGGTGGAGAACAGGCCCATCACCCTTCCTTTCCCCCCTCCCGCCCCTCATCTTCCCCGTCGCCTTGGATGGTGGTCCTGGCTGCTCGGCCGGGCCCTCTCGCTCGCCTCGCTCCGGGCCCCTTTTGGTCCGCCCCTCGCTCCGGCTCGGCCCCTCATGGGGCCCTCGCTCGCTCGGGCTCCCACGGAGCGGGCGCACGGGCTCTAACCCACGTGCAAACAACACATCCCCCCTCCTCCTCCTCCTCCTCCTCCTCCTCCGTCCTCATCATCCTCCTCCTCCTCCTCTCCTCCTCCTCCTCCTGCCTCATCCTCCCCTCTCCTCCTCTCCCTCCTCCTCCTCCTCGCTCCTCCTCCTCCTTCCTCCTCCTCCTCGCCTCTCATCCATCCGTCTCCTCCTCCTCCTCGATCCTCCTCATCCTCCTCTCCATCCTCCTCTCTCCTCTCCTCCTCCTCCTCTCCCCCATCCCCCTCCCCTCCTCCTCCCCTCTCACCTCCTCCTCCTCCTCCTCCTCCTCCTCCTCCTCCTCCTCCTCCTCCTCCCCCTCCTCCTCATCCTCCTCCTCCTCCCCCTCATCCTCCCCCACCCCCGCACCTCGCCCGTCGGCTCCTCGACGTCCGCGTCGCCCTCCGCCTCGGACGTCCAGTCTGAGGAGACCGAGCTCTCCTCCGCGGAAGGGCGCCGTCGCGCCACCGCAACGCGTGGCCCGGGCCACCCTGGACCCCATCGGGCGCGACCCGACCGACTCCTAGCAAACCATCCCCGTCCATGACGTCATCCTCGCCTTGTAAGCTTCCCTCCGGTCGCATACATACGTCGTGGGTCAGGTCGGGCATGTCCCCCTGCAGGCGGACTTTGAACGAAGGACTTTAAAATAGTTCGAGAAAGATTCAAACCAATATCCAAACAAAACGTCTCCAGACTACTTGTTACTACTTTTGACTGTTCCTCCTGTAGAGGCACACGCCCGACTCAAGTCTTGGGGCGAGGCGAGGGGGACGTCACGGAAAGGATGGCTTGCCAGGGGCCGGTGAGGCCGCCCCCGACCCCAGGATCGGTTATGGACCATCCTGGCCTTGCACGGTTTCCCCCAGGGCCGTAGGCGACCCGAGGAGGAGAAGGAGGAGGAGGAGGAGGAGGAGGTAGAGGAGGGGGAGGGAGGAGGAGGAGGAGGTAGAGGAGGGGGAGGGAGGAGGGAGGAGGAGGAGGAGGAGGAGGAGGAGGAGGAGGAGGAGGAGTAGGAGGACGGGTCGTCTAAGCCCTTCGGAGAAACCCTCCACCTGGCTTCGGCCAAGAAGGGCGCACGCGTCAGGTTCGCGCCGTGACTACTGCGGCGCTGGTTTCTGACACCGCGCGGATCGTTCAGTCTTCAGACATCACGGCCTTCCGACTGCACAGGTCTAGGCTTAGGTCGGGCCTGTCCCCCTACAGGGGGATTTGGAAGAAAAACAAAAATAGTCAAAACATATTCAACTAATATTCAAAAATACTCGAAAAATCGTCCCCGCATTATCTTTTGACTATTTTTGAATACTCCGCCTGTAGAAGGACACGCCCGACTGCAGTCTGTGCCACGAAAATCCGCCAGCCACCTTGCGGGGCCATGAGGCGGCGCGGCTTAGACTTGCTGCTCGCTGCTCCAGCTCCAGCTTTCAGTGTCCATTGTGTAATAGTTATACGTTTAAGTCGGGCCTGTCCCCCTACAGGGTGATTTTCGACGAAAAACAGAAAATACTAAAAACATGCTCAAAAGATGCCCAAAAATAATCGAATAATAGTCCCCGGACTATTTTTGACTATTTTTGAATAGTCCCCCTGTAGAGGGACAGGCCCGACTTAATTCTACGTTATGCTTCCCACTGTCAGCTGTTGTTAAAAGCCGCGCGAGGGGGAGAGTCCCAAGAGGACCCGGTTACCACGCCCTGATCGCGCACTCTGGATTCGTGGGGGGGGCGTGGGGCACGTAAGAAAACTTGATATTCGCGTCCCCGAAGCCACAAACCCTCGTGAATGACAAGATACTCGCGTCCCCGAAGCCATAAAAAACCTTCGCAAATTACGCTGCATTCGCATTGCCGAGGCCAAGATTGCTCCAAGGAGCCCGAAGATGATTCCAAGACGGCCCCAGAGGGCCCAAAGAGGCCCCCAGAGTGCTCCAAGAGGCCTCCAGAGAGAGCCCCAAGAGGCCAAAACCGTACACTTTACGAAGGTGTTTGAGGGAATGTGGTCTTCTCGCATTTTTTTTGCTTTCCGACGCTCCAAGACGGTTCAAGAAGCTCCCAAGACCGCCCCAAGACAGCCCAAGACGCCTCCAAGAGGGCTCCTAGATTACCCAAGAGGGCTCCTAGATTGCCCAAGAAGCACGCAAGCCTGCCCAAGAGGGCCCCGAGCCGGCCCAAAGAGGGACCCAACCAGGGGACCACGAACCGAACATTCGATTTTTGTAACACGAGAAGCCCCCAGGAGGCCCCAAAAGGCCCCAAGAGGCGCCCAAGACGCGCCCAAGAGGCCTCCAAGAGGCCCAAATAATACCACACGAGGCTCCAAGAGGCGCCCAAACCGCCTCCAAGCCCCGAATGGCTCCCCACGACACCACAACACAGATGCAAGAGGCCTCAGACCCACAACCCAGGCACGGTGGCGGGATGGGCCGAACGCCAACGTCTCAGTATGCGCTGATGATTCCTATCCGCCCCCGCATGATGCTCCCACATGTGCCAAGGCAGCGCCGAGACGCACCGACGTGACTCTGATATATCCGATTATGATAGAGAGGGGGCCGGCGGCAGGGGGCGAAGCCCTGGCGGACATGGATATATATATATATATATATATATATATATACATACATACATACATACATACATACATACATACATACATAAATACATACATACATACATACATACATACATACATACATACATACATACATACATACATACATACATACATACATACATACATACATACATACACACACACACTCATACATACATATGTGTATATATATATATATACACCTAAGCACTCCGACGAATTTTGCATGTACCTTCAGGGAGGGCGGCGGTGTAGAAAGTCGCCAGCTAGCAGCGGTGATTAATACACTGCCACCCTCCCCTGAGTCCCAGGGACAATCCACTGGAGGGTGCTTGTGTACATATAGTGGGGGCCTGTTCTAGTTCAGGAACAACTGAACGATAGCTAGAACCTGGGAAAGCGTGAATATGGAGAGGGGAGGTTGAAATGGGGAAGTCGCACATCGGGACGAAGTCGCACGGGACGAAGTCGCACGAAGTCATATAGTTGTGGCCGAAGGACGTTCGGCATAGGCCGATTACGGGGCACCGGCGGCGTTCTCAATCTTGAACGCCCGCGCGCTGGAGCCGCCGCCGCGCCGGCGCGGCACGAGTGCCGCACACCAGGGCCAGGGCCCAGGGTGGCCCTGGCCAGGCAAGGGGAGTGGCGCACGGGCGCCCTCTGCTCGGCACGGAAAGCAAGGGGCCCTGAGGGAAACCGGTACAGTCGGACCCGGGCCAGAAGATCATGCCTCGACAGCATGAGACCCTCCGCCGGCCAGAACACACAGAGTATGCAAGGGTACCCTGCCCAGGATGCACAAGAGCATCAAACAAGAACGAAGAACATTAGGGCACCCTCCCCGAATCGAACTCGATCTTGTACCTCGGTCCAACTATACTAGACACCTGGCCGTTTGCCAGCACGAGCATTCCATCCTGAGTCGCTGTTTGACGGTCCTGCGGCTCACCCGAAGTCGGAGAAGAGAAAGAAACGAATCTCCCACGTTTATTGGGGCACAGCGTGGACTCTCCCGGGCTGGTTCTTCATCCCGAGCCATCTATGCACGGTGCTGGAGCCCAGCAAAACCTGCTGGAGACCCGTCGTCTTACTTTCGGGCGGTGGCAGAACTGGGTTTAGTGGGACCTGGTTTAGTGATGTATACTGGGGGACGCCTCCCCCCGCCCCGTTCCACTAACCAGAACTGCCGTCACCCGAAAAAACACCAGCTACGGAAGACCTGGTTCGGTGATTCTGGCCAATTTAGGGGCTCCGGGGCCATACTACGAACCGGGCCCCCTTACCTGGGGTCCTGGCCATACCCGACTGTAGAGGGACAGGCCCGACTTAACGCTAGGAGGAGGAGGAGAAGGAGGAGGAGGAGGAGGAGGAGGAGGAGGAGAAGGAGGAGGAGGAGGGGGAGGTCCTGGCTATGCCCGATACTTTCCTGCCCCACGGCGCGGCGAGGCCTGGGACCCTCCAGGCCCCGCCTCCCTCGGGACCCCTCTCCCTCTGGCGAGGGGGAGCGATCGGGAGGTCGGCGGTCGGTTCAGGGGGGGAGCGGGGGGGGAGGGGGGGGGAATATGGAGGAACGAGAAGTATGCACATACACAGATTCTGGCCAGGCTTATGTCGGGCGTGTCCCCCTTACAGGGAGATGTTCGACGACAAATGAAAAATAAATATAAAATTACCCTGGCGACGTACCCAACCCCTGCGCAAAAGCGGGGCGCAAATAGTTTAGGATACTTTATAAGGGGGCGATGACGGAGCGAGGGTTACATATGTCTGCAGACGGAATTCGGGAGACTCGCAGGACACTGGCTACAGGAAAAGGGCTTGATAAAGCTGATGATTTACAATTCCTGAGCACTCCTAGCCACTTCGAAAACGGGGATCACAGCAGGCCTCGAAAGTGGCGACAGGTTCACAGATCGCAGCCCCGCAGGGATGGCGAGGTCTCATTTGAATCTGCCGTGGCCCTCACTGTGCGGGGACCCCCAGCAGGCCTCGAAAATGGCGGGCAGTTTCGCAGATCGCAGCCACCCAGGGATGGGCCGAGGTCTAATTTGAATCCGCGCGTGGCCCTCACTGTGCTGGGGCCCCCAGCAGGCCTCGAAAAATGGCGACAGTTTTCGCAGATCGCAGCCACCAGGGATGGCGAGGTCATAATTTGAGTCCTGCGCGTGGCCCCTCACTGTGCTGGGCCCCCCCAGCAGCCTCGAAAATGGCGACAGTTTCGCCAGATCGCAGCCCCCCAGGGATGCGAGGTCTAATTTGAATACGTGCGTGGACCTCACTGTGCTGGGCCCCAAGCAAGGCGTCTCGAAAATGCGACAGTTTCGCAGATCCATCCCCCCAGGGATGCTAGGTCTCTAAGTTGAAATCCGCGCGTGGCCCTCACTGTTGCTAGGGCCCCCCAGGCAGCGACGGCCTCGAAACTGGCGACAGTTTCGCAGATCGCAGCCCCCCAGGGATGGCGAGGTCTAATTTGAATCCGCGCGTGGCCATCACTGTGCTGGGCCCCCCAGCAGGCCTCGAAAATGGCGACAGTTTCGCAGATCGCAGCCCCCCAGGGATGGCGAGGTCTAATTTGAATCCGCGCGTGGCCCTCGCTGTGCTGGGCCCACCAGCAAGCCTCGAAAATGGCGACAGTTTCGCAGATCGCAGCCCCCCAGGGATGGCGAGGTCTAATTTGAATCCGCGCGTGGCCCTCACTGTGCTGGGCCACCCAGCAGGCCTCGAAAATGGCGACAGTTTCGCAGATCGCAGCCCCCCAGGGACGGCGAGGTCTAATTTGAATCCGCGCGTGGCATCACTGTGCGGCCCCCAGCAGGCCTCGAAAAATGGCGACAGTTTCGCAGAATCGCCAGCCCCCCAGGGGATGGCCGGGTCTAATTTGGAAATCCCCGCGGTGGCCCTCACTGTGCTGGGCCCCCCAGCAGGCCTCGAAAATGGCGACAGTTCGCAGATCGCGGCCCCCCAGGGATGGCGAGGTCTAATTTGGGTCCGCCCGTGGCCCTCACTGTGCTGGGCCCCCCAGCAGGCCTCGAAAGTGGCGACAGTTTCACAGATCGCAGCCCCCCAGGGATGGCGAGGTCTAATTTGAATCCGCCCGTGGCCCGCACTGGCTGGGCCCCCCAGCAGGCCTCGAAAATTGCGACAGTTTCACAGATCGCAGCCCCCCGCGGGCAAGACAGGAAGAGGCGGGAGGCGGGAGAAGGGACGCGACCACACTGCTCTATTCAAAACGAATACCCAACCAAGGAGGGTTGGGAATAATAATTACCCTGGCGACGTACCCAACCCCTGCGCAAAAGCGGGGCGCAAATAGTTTAGGATACTTTATAAGGGGGCGATGACGGAGCGAGGGTTACATATGTCTGCAGACGGAAGTCGGGAGACTCGCAGGACACTGGCTACAGGAAAAGGGCTTGATAAAGCTGATGATTTACAATTCCTGAGCACTCCTAGCCACTTCGAAGACGGGGATCACAGCAGGCTTCGAAAATGGCGACAGTTTCGCAGATCGCAGCCCCCCAGGGATGGCGAGGTCTAATTTGAATCCGCGCGTGGCCCTCACTGTGCTGGGCCCCCCAGCAGGCCTCGAAAATGGCGACAGTTTCGCAGATCGCAGCCCCCCAGGGACGGCGAGGTCTAATTTGAATCCGCGCGTGGCCCTCTCTGTGCTGGGCCCCCCAGCAGGCCTCGAAAGTGGCGACAGTTTCACAGATCGCAGCCCCCCAGGGATGGCGAGGTCTAATTTGAATCCGCCCGTGGCGTCACTGTGCTGGGCCCCCCAGCAGGCCTCGAAAGCGGCGAAAGTTTCACAGATCGCAGCCCCCCAGGGATGGCGAGGTCTAATTTGGGTCCGCCCGTGGCGTCACTGTGCTGGGGCCCCCCAGCAGGCCTCGAAAGTGGCGACAGTTTCACAGATCGCAGCCCCCCCATGGATGGCGAGGTCTAATTTGAATCCGCGCGTGGTCCTCACTGTGCTGGGCCCCCCAGCAGGCCTCGAAAGTGGCGACAGTTTCACAGATCGCAGCCCCCCAGGGATGGCGAGGTACAATTTCAATCCGCCGTGTGTACCCACTGTGCTGGGCCCACCAGCAGGCCTCGAAAGTGGCGACAGTTTCACAGATCGCAGCCCCCCAGGGATGGCGAGGTCTAATTTGAATCTGCGTGTGGGTACCCACTGTGCTGTGCCCCTCAGCAGCCCTCGAAAGTGGCGACAGTTTCACAGATCGCAGCCCCCCAGGGATGGCGAGGTCTAATTTGGGTCCGCCCGTGGCCCTCACAGTGCTGGGCCCCCCAGCAGGCCTCGGAAGTGGCGACAGTATCACAGATCGCAGCCCCCCAGGGATGGCGAGGTCTAATTTGGATCCGCCCGTGGACGTCACTGTGCTGGGCCCCCCAGCAGGGCTCGAAAATGGCGACAGTTTCACAGATCGCAGCCCCCCAGGGATGGCGAGGTCTAATTTGGGTCCGCCCGTGGCCCTCACTGTGCTGGGCCCCCCAGCAGGCCTCGAAAATGGCGACAGTTTCGCAGATCGCAGCCCCACAGGGATGGCGAGGTCTAATTTGGGTCCGCCCGTGGCCCTCACTGTGCTGGGCCCCCCAGCAGGCCTCGAAAATGGCGACAGTTTCACAGATCGCAGCCCCCCCAGGGATGGCGAGGTCTAATTTGAATCCGCGCGGGGCCCTCACTGTGCTGGGCCCCCCAGCAGGCCTCGAAAATGGCGACAGTTTCACAGATCGCAGCCCCCCGCGGGCAAGACAGGAAGAGGCGGGAGGAGAAGGGACGCGACCACACTGCTCTATTCAAAACGAATACCCAACCAAGGAGGGTTGGGAATAAAAAAAAACAAAAAAAAGCCCCAAAAAGATCAAGAAATACTCAAAAAATAGTCCCCTGACTATTTTTGGACTATTGTTTGACTAGTTGTGGTGTATTTTTTTATTGTTCGACGAAACCCTGTAGGGGGACAGGCCCGACTTAAGGCCAGGCCCATCCTGAGCCCAGGATCGGTGCATGCGCCCTCATACCTTGGCCAGGAAGGTGCATGCACAGATCCTGGTTCAAGGATGGGCCTTGCCAGGATCGCTGCATGTGTGTTCGCCCGAAAATAGGGGAATGAAAAATGGCACAAACATGAAAACTCTGAGGTCCGCGCGGACTTCTCGGATCGGCGCAAGGGCCCCCTGGCGGCGCCTCCAGCGCCGCTCCTGGCGCGCTCCGCGTGCCAGGGAGAGGGCCCAGCGCGGCTCAAAGAGATCCGCGCGGACCTCCGAGTTGTTTATGCTTATGTCATGTTGCGTTCCCGCAGACGCGTCCACCCGGCATCGGCGACGCGTCGCTGGCGGGTCGGCGAGTGGCCCCTCGACCGCGAAGAACCGCACGCTCCCGGGGCGGAGCGGGCTCTAGCATTGTGTTGCTCCCCTCGTGCTTCAGGGCGACCTCCCAGAAATAGTTTTTCGAGCGCCCAGAAAAATATCGAAACGGTGTCGAACGAGTACCGCCTCCCAGTGCCCGACACGTGAGAACCCTCAAGTTTCGGTAGTTTCGGTGAAGGAGGGGGGAGAAGGAGGAGAAGGGGGGAGGAGGAGGAGGAGGAGGAGGAGGAGGCGGAGGAGGAGAGGAGTAGGAGGAGGCGGAGGAGGAGGAAGGAGGAGGAGGAGGAGGCGGAGGAGGCGGAGAGGCGGAGGAGGCGGAGGAGGAGGAGGAGAGGGCGAGGAGGACGAGAGGGACGAGGAGGAGGAGGAGGAGAGTAGGAGGAGGAGGAGGAGGGAGGGGGGAGGAGGAGAGGAGGAGGAGGAGGAGGAGAGGAGGAGGGGAGAGGAGGAGGAGGAGAAGAGGGAAGGAGGAGGAGGAGGAGGAGGAGGAGGAGGAGGAGGAGGAGGAGGAGGGAGGAGGAGGAGGAGAGGAGGAGGAGGAGGAGGGAGGAGAGGAAGGATGAGGGCACTTGCTTGGTGGTAAAGGCTAGAGCAGGCTGGGAGACCTGACTCACGCAGGGCCGGCGGGCCCCGGTGGGCGAGGGAGGAGCGCCCTGGGGGGCCGCGGCGCCAATCCCGAGCCGTCCCTGAGCCCGAGCCTTAGGTCGGGAATGTCTCAGGCGTTGGCAAAATGTTTGCCAAGGGTACCCTGCCAGGATGCACAAGAGCATCAAACAAGAGTTGTGGCGGAAGGGTCGTTCGGCACAGGACCCGATCACGGGCACCGGCGGCGTTCTAATCTTGAACGCCTGCGCGCTGGAGTCGCCGCCGCGCTGGCACGCGGCACGGAGAGTGCCGCTCCGAGCTTGCAGAGCTTAGCTGGGTTAGTGGGTTGATTTTGGGTTGCACGCCCATCGGACGCCCTCGTTCTGTTGGTTTGTTGTCTCTGCCTTGGAGCCCCGCAACATTATTTTTTTCATGCTGCCCAAGCAACATCTCCGATGATATTGCCCGCTGCCAGGAATTTCTCACATGGGGTCTCCGAGGGATCGTCTCGTCGGCTGCGAGCCCGTTCTTCGTTATCACAACTGAAGAGCCTCCCTCCATCCTACCTCCACCCTCCTCCTCCGCCTCTTCCTCCACTTCCTCCTCTTCCTCCTCATCCTTCTTACTCACCCTTCCTTCCTCCCTCATCCTCTCCCTGGCTCCTCTTTCTCCTGCCCCTGATGTTCGTCGTCCCCCTGTCCTCTTTGGCCTCCTCCTCCTCCCTACCTCCTCCGTTTCCAAATCTGAACCTCCGAGCCAGAGCCTCCATTTCAGCACAAGTCTCCAACCGCCTGCCGGCGTTCCTCCTCCTCCGCCACTCCTCCTCATCCTCCTCCTCCTCCTCCTACTCATCCTCCTCCACCTTCTCCTCATCCTCGTCCTCCTCCTCCTCCTCCTCCTCCTCCTTCGACTCCTCCTCATCCTCCCCTTCCTCCTCCTCGGCTTCCGCCTCCTCTTCCTCCTCCTCCTCTTCCTCCTCCTCCTCCTCCTCTTCCTCCTCCTCCTCCTCCTCCTCCTCCCCCGCCACCTCTCCCCTTTCCTCGGGCCTCCTGGAGGTTGACAGCTTCTCGCGCGCGCCGCCGCATAATGGCGCAGCTTTCCAGATCGGCACGAGGAGAATGGGGTTCCTTAGATTGACGACGAATCCCAGTGGACACTGCTCAGAAGGCCAAGGACAAGGACACTTCTCAGGAGGCCAAAAACACTTGTCAGAAGGCCAGAGGGCTTCGAAGAGCCTAGGTCAGACAGAAACGTATTGATTTGTTCCGCACGTATTGATTTGTTCCGCGTCTTTCGGCCTCGTTAGACGTTTCTAGGGCTCCTCTTCCCACCTCCTAACACGTCTTCCGCCACCTCCGCAGCCAGGACTGCTCGAACCGTTCTCAGGACTACAGAAAGCTCCCGATTTCGCTTTATCGACCTTCAGATGGGTAAAAGGGCCAGCAATGGGGGCACAGGCAGGGGGAAGACTGCAAAGATTTCGGCGAGCTCAGCTGCTGTCCCGGATCAACTGCCCGATTCGATTGCCAACGTGAACGCCCCGTATTGGTCCCAGGTCCAGACGTGGTGCGAGGCGATCCAGAATAACGACATTCTCGGAGAGGTCATGGCCGAGAAGCCCTTGGGTATCAAAGACGGTGGCAACCAGGACCTCATGCTCCCCACCTTTCTCTCAACCATCGTCTGCTGTCTTCTCCTCCTGCTCTGACGAGGTCCTCCACCTCGTCCTCAAGACACCTCCTCTTCATTCTACCCTCGTCCTCACTCTCATCATCCTCCATCTGCTCCCTCCTCCCACCTTTTCTCTCCCTCCTGCCGCCTCCATGCGTCTCCTCTCCCACCTCCTGAGTTCCTCCACCATCTTTTCGGCCCTGAGGAACCATACTGCGGCACCGCCTTCAAGGCGGCCTTCCAGCGCGCTGCGGCGACTATCAAGGACTTGATTGGTGAGGGTAGCAAGCCCTTCAACATGTCCAAAGTGCTTCCGTTCTACTCTTGTGGTGGTGTGCTCCAGTGGGTGAATATGATGGCCACGGCGAGTCCTGGGGTTTCTATCAGCGAGGCGGTAGTTACTGAGTTCCTCAAGGAGTTCAAGGACGGGCCTCCAGAATCCCTTCGTGAAGTCATCGGTCTCGTTGTGCCCGCCGACGAAAGCTTCGATCCGATGAAGAGCAAGGGCTCCATGGTCGCATGCACGCCGGTAGAATACATCCACGCTGCCATCAAGGCGTGCTACTCTGACATCGTCGCCAAGAAGCCTGACGCTACGATCCGTCAATGGAAGAAGGTTTTCCAGAGCATCAAATTGGCATTCTACCACGTCCCGACTGACAAGGTCAGTTTACTTGCGTTCCACATCCGCGAGCACTTGCTCAACGTTGGTTTAACTGTTGGATGGTCGGTTTTGCAGCGCGTCCAGATGGTGGTGAGGGAAAAACACATGCTCGAAAGCAAGGGTATCAAAGTGACTGCTGCGGTACTGTCTGACCACTTCATGAAAACGGTGAACCTGGCCCAGGGCTCAGAAACAATGTCACCAGGATTCATTGACAGCGCCCTCTCGGTCGAGAAGAGAATCCTGTCGAACGAAGTCCTACGAGATCTCCTGACGAAGATTGACGAGTCGTTCGGGGTCCAGAAGAGGCCTTTCAATTCGATTTGGAAGCTGCAGACGCTCTTGAACAAAGGGTCCGACGATAACACCATCTGCTGGATGATCAAGGGCATGGTGGACGCGCTCCGCATGGAGTTTCTCGAGGTTGGCGACTTCTCCAATCCCAAGCTGAAGGGGTACCAATGCGACGTCTTCATCATGAAAATGAACCTCCACGCCACCATCATGAACAACTTCATGGACAAACACCCCTGGGACAGTTCCGTCAAGACGAAGCTGCGAGCAGCTTTTAAGGACCATGCCTCCGTGAGGGCGAATGTGTCAGGCTACCCTGGAGAAAAGCCGGTCGAGCTGAGCTGGCAGGCCAACCTCCCCGCCAGCGCACGCCTACTGGCCAACTTGATCGAGTCAGTCGTCTTCGGCGACTCGCACGACGGCTCGATAAAAAATGCTTGCAAACACGAGAAGTCAGCGGAGGATATTTTAGACTACGCTTTGATCAAGGAGGATGTCGCAGCGATTTTGGAGCAGCTTCAGAAGGAGAGGGAGACCCTCGCCCAGGTGGATCGGCCTCTTGCGGGGAACGGTGCTGTGGTGGAAGGCGGCAGTGGCTCGCCCGAGGCAGCGCAGCCGAACGCTATCATAGATCTCACCAAGGAGGACCTGGCCGGTCGCGAGTTCAACGAGAAGCTCGAGAAGCTGGACAAGGGGTCCCGCGAGCACTGGCTTGAGCACGCTGCCCGCCTAGTTCGGCAGTACGTGCGCATCGTTGTCTTCCCGGATTCGCTTTCGCACCTTGTTTCGGATATCGGGGTCATGGAAAGAACTGTACACATCCCAAATGAACCCCAAAAAAAATGGTCCTTGGGCCCGTGCCGTGTTTTTTTGTTCTGTACGTCGTATCGCCACTAGTCCTCCTCATATCTCCCGACCTGCTCAGATCAGTGTGAACAGTAGCAAGTGCATGGCTAGCACCATTTCACGCAAACAAGCAAGCAACTAACCAGGCAGTAAAAACGGTCCCAACCTCGAAAGGTATGTCATGTCTGATTGCGCACCCCCTTGTAAGGAGATCAAGGCGTCCGACCTTGGCATGGCCAGAGGGGATGCATCTGGCCTGGTTCTCATCCATTACGACGTCAAGCTGAGTGGCGAGGCAGCGACAGCTCCTCGCTTGAGGATCTGCCCTTTCCAGGAGAAACCTTACGAGAAGTACGTGAACGCCGTCCTCGAGGCTCGTGGCGGCAACGGGGCCGAGGGCGAGAAATCAGGCATCCAGGTGGGCGATTGCGTGCTGTTGTTGGACGGTGGACGGGCTGGCAACAACAAAGGCCTCAAGGGGCCCTGGGCAGGCGGCACTTCAGGACATGCGGCCCCTCTCAATCCCGTTGTGGGGTGGGGTTGGCATAGCATTCCGCATCTGCCTCCTCCTCCTCCTCCTTCTCCTCCTCCTCCTCCTCCTCCCCGCCTCCTCCTCCACCTCCTCCTCCTCCTCCTCCTCCTCCTTCCGACCCCACCGCCCAAGAGTTTTCATCGTCCTTACCGTCATCCTCCTATCCTCCTCCTCGTCATCCTCCTTCTCCTCTTCCTCGTGCTCCTGCTGCTCCCGATGCTGCTGCTGCTGCTGCTCCTCCTCCTCCTCCTCCTCCGCCTGGGACTGCGCATTCTTCACCTCGCAGCTTCTCATCGTCGGGGGTCGGACTGGCCCGCCTGAGGGGGTTCACGCCACGAACGTTGATGACATCCAATTGCTCCCCAGATGAGGAGAGGAATAGGAGGCAGAGGGGGAGGCGCCAGGGGAGGAGGAGGTGAAGGAGAAGGGAGAAGGGGCAGGAGGAGGAGGAGGAGAAGTGAGGAGGAGGAGGAGGAGCGAGGAGGAGGAGGAGGCGGAGGAGGGGGAGGAGGAACGCCGGATGGATGCAGAAGGGGGGAGGGGGGGAGGAGGGGGGGGGAGGAGGAGGAGGAGGAGGAGGAGGAGGAGGAGGAAGTGGGGGAGGAGGAGGAGGAGGAGGGGGGGCTTGGGGGGTTGTGAATTGAGAGGAGGAGGAGGAGGAGGAGGAGGAGGAGGAGGAGGAGGGGGAGGAAGGTTTAAGGACGACAGGTGGTAAAAGGGACGCCGAATGCGAGAATGATGGGCTCATCATCCACTCATCGGCTTCTGAATCGGCAACCTATGATGGCGCAGCTCGCCCTCTGGACTGCCTTGGCAAACGAAAAGCTCTGTGGTGTATTTGCAAGCCTTCGGACGCTCAACCTATGGCCCAGTCCATATCAGACCTGTCCAGCTTCAGCCCCCGAGCTACGTCAGGCGCGGCGCAATCGATAACATGCCATGGTGCATGCGACCTTAAAGGACGCGATCTATGGAACAACCAATAGAAGGCCGTGGTAGATTCGAACGCCGAGTGCGCACCCGATTACACAACCAATAGCAGATTGCTTTAGCTCTGGCTGCCATGTCCTATTAGCTCTCCCCGCCGAGGTCGCAATGCATGGCGTAACCACAACAACCACCACAACCAACACCAACACCACCACCAACACCGCACCGTTTACGGGGAGATCTCCCCGGGCTCCCCTTGAGGTCAAACTTGATAACCACAAAATCGTGCCGATGGTGCATCAACCCTAAGCCTCATCCGCCTCCTCCTTGTCGTCATCAGCCGCTCTATTCCTCCGTTTCCGCCCTCAAATGTGGTGTCCAATCTTGCGGTGGTCCGTCCTCGTGTTGAAAACACGTCGCCCCGTGTCATCCTTCATTTGCACTACGTGTTTCCATCTTGTTCCTCCCACCTCCCCACCTTGCCGTGCTCCTTATCATCCTGGTCCTCTCTTCTCCCCGCCGTGTCTTCCCTCCTCATCCCCACCTTGTCGACGCGTCGACCACGACGTCGACCACGAGGACGGCGGCGAGACGTACAATAGGACGGAGGAATAGCGGGGAATTGGCACGACCCACCCACCTCAGCCAGAAGCTCGGTTGAAACCACATCGGTGCATCGTTTTTGAATCGACTGCTGAGGAAGCGGTAACTCTTAACCGTGAGAAAATAAATGCTAACCATGAGAAAAAAACAACAACAACAACACGCAAACACAACACGTAACAACAACACGTAAGCGTGAGAAGAAAACAACACGTAACAACAATACGTAAAACAACAAATAAACACGACACACACGCCACACACAAATACACACACCACACAACACACACAAACACACACACACATACGCACAACACACAC
Organism: Prorocentrum cordatum; assembly: GCA_963575745.1. NCBI lineage: Eukaryota > Dinophyceae > Prorocentrales > Prorocentraceae > Prorocentrum > Prorocentrum cordatum. Next base: position 175,287 of record CAUYUJ010014559.1, read on the forward strand.
ATACACACACACCACACACAAAAACATAAAAAAACACCCGATTCACAAAACCACACACACAACACACGCACGCCACATAACTACACACAGCACACACACACGCACAACAGACACAACACACACAACACACACAACACACAACACACAACACACACACACACAAGTCACAACACACACACACACACCACACACCACACACAACACACACCACACACACACAACACACAACACACAACACACACAACACACACGCATACACAACACACAACACACAACACACAACACACACAAGACACACACAACACACACACACACACACACAAACAACACACACGCACACACAGCACACACGCCCACAACACACACGCCCACAACACACAAACCTACAACACACACAGAAACAACACGTAAACTCAACACGTAAACTCAACACGTAAAAACAACACTAAAAACAACACGTACAAACAACACGTAAACGCCCACACACGTGAAAGCACACACACCACACACATCACAACCCAACACACACAACACACACCATACACAACACACACACACACACACGCCCGCAACACACACGACACAAAAAAACAACACGTAAAAAAAACAACACGTAAAGACAACACGTAAAAACAACACTCAAAAACAACACTCAAACACACCACGTAATCACACACACGTAACAAACAACACGTTAAACCACACAACATTCACAACACACACAACATACACACAACACATACGCCCACAACACACACACACACACGCAACACACACGACACAAAAACAACACGTAACAACAACACGTAGAAACAATACGTAAAACGACACGTAAAAGCACACACGTAAATCATCATGTCGACTGCCGTGACGGGAGTGGTTGTACACGCCCGACCATGAGGATGGCGTTGAAGATGACGGTGTTGATGGGAGAGAGCTTGGTACTGCACGTCTCGTTGCCAGTAGGTCGCCGCCTGAAGCAACAACCTATTAGCAACGGAACGTGCCGCGCCAAGCTCTCCCTCATCATTATGTTGACAGTCGTGCCACGAGTGTGGCTGGACACACCGATCATGAGGATGGTGGTGAAGATGGCCGTGATGATGGCAGAGAGCTTGGCACGGCATGTTTCGTTGCCAATAGGTCGCCGCTTGAAGAGGCGACCTCTTAGCAATGAAACGTGCCGCGCCAAGCTCTCCCTCACTATCATGTCGGCAGTCGTGCCAGGAGTGGTTGGACACGCCCGACCATGAGGATGGCGTTGAAGATGACGGTGTTGATGGGAAAGAGCTTGATACTGCACGTTTCGTAGCCAATAGGTCGCCGCCTGAAGCAACGACGACCTATTAGCAACGAAACGTGCCGCGCCAAGCTCTCCCTCATCATTATGTTGGCAGTCGTGCCGGAAGTGGTTGGACACACCGTTCATGGGGATGGTGGTGTAGATGGTGGTGGTGATGGCAGAGAGCTTAGCACGGCACGTTTCGTTGCCAATAGGTCGTCGTTTGAAGCAGCGGCCTCTTCGCAATGAAACGTGCCGCGCCAAGCTCTCCCTCATCATCATGTGGGAAGTAGTGACGCGAGTGGTTGGACACACCCGACCATGAGGATGGTGTTGAAGATGACGGTGTTGATGGGAGAGAGCTTGGTACTGCACGTTTCGTTGCAAATAGGTCGCATCCTGAAGCAACGACCTATTAGCAACGAAAAGTGCCGCGTCAAGCTCTCCCTCATCATTATGTTGACAGTCGTGCCAGGAGTGGTTGGACGCACCGATCATGAGGACGGCGGTGAAGATGGTGGTGATGGCAGAGGGCTTGGCACGGCACGTTTCGTTGCCAATAGGTCGTCGTTTGAAGCAGCGACCTCTTAGCAACGACACGTGCCGCGCCAAGCTCTCCCTCATCATCGTGTCGGCAGTCGTGACGGGAGGGGTTGGACACACCCGACCATGAGGATGGTGTTGAAGATGATTGTATAAGCGGGAGAGAGCGTGGTACTGCACACTGCACGTCTCGTTGTCAATAGGTCGCCGCCTGAAGCATCCACAACACACACAACACACACAACACACAACACAAACAACACAGACACAAAACATAAAAAAACACGTAAAACAAAATGTGCAAACACACACACACACACACACACACAAAACATGAACACAACCCACAACACACACCCACAACACACACGCCCACAACACACACGCCCGCAACACACGCACAACACGCTAATACAACACGTAAACACAACACGTAAGACAACAGCACGAATAAACAACACGTAAAAACGCACACAACACACAACGCACGCACAACACGACACACACAACACAAACACGACACGTAAAAACAACACGTTAAAACAACACGTAAAACCAACACGTAAAAACAACAGGTAAAAACAACAGGTAAAAACGACACGTAACAACAACACGTAAAACAAACACCCACGTAAAACACACACGTAAAAACACACACACAGCACACACACACACACACACAACACACACACACAACACACGCACAACACACACGCCCGCAACACACACGCCCTTCTCCAACTCCTCCTCCTCCTTCTCCTCCTGTTGTTTGTGCGTGTTGTTTGTGCGTGTTGTTTGTGCGTGTTGTTTGTGCGTGTTGTTTGTGCGTGTTGTTGTTACATGTTGTTTTTGCGTGTTGATTTTACGTGTTGCTGTTGCGTATTGTTTTTACGTGTTGTGTTTACGTGTTGTTCTTTGCGTGGTGTTTTTACCTGTTGTTTTTACGTGTTCTTGCTTTACGTTTTGTTTCGATGCTTTCTTTCGTCATTGCTTTTTGTTTGCGTTTGCGTTTGCTGCGTGTTGTTTTTGCGTGTTGTTTTCACGTAGTCCGTCACGCACGCATACGTGTGCTCTGCACCGCCACACCAGGAGACGCTGATGAAGTGGACGAAGAGCCCGACGGCGATGACGCACCTGCGGGAGGCCAGGCGAGACTGGCCTTCGCTGAAGTCGACATCGTCTTGAGCGAGGAGTCGCTCCGGGACCGTCGCAAGCTCACGAGGGGCACGGCCTCGCTCAAGCAGCGCGAGACCATGACCATGATCAGTCGCGCGTCTTTGAGTTTGCCCGAGAGGGCGAGCAAACACTTCAGTGGCACCAACAAGGGGACCATGATCGGGCAAGTCGTTCTCGGCAAACCTGATGATGAATGGAACGCCACGGTGAAATTCAAGCGCCAGCTGTACGGGAAGAAGTTCCGTATTGCGGTGGGTGGAAAGAATCCAGAGGCAGTGGCGCCGCGCTTGGACGGGGACTTCGAGCCAGTATTCTGGTGGTCCTTGCCGCGGACCTTCTACGAAGAGTTGCTCCACAGGCGCGGGGGACTAAGGCTTTAATGCGTTGCAAGGTCACTGGCCTTGCGGTCGAACCCCACGAGCCTTGCGGTCGAACCTTCGGAAGGTTCAGCCTTGTGGGGGTTGACTCCATGGCTGGCGTACTTGTGATGCCTTTCGCCTTTACCACCCGTCCAGATAGTTCGGCAAGTCCATCGTAGATATGACCCCAGGCGCAGGCTCGTTTGGGGAAGCGTGCCTGTACAATAGGGTTGGCTACTTCTGCGTGGCATTCTCCGAGGAGCATGCGAAGGGCTTGCAGAGCAGGTTCGAGAAGGCTGTGCTTCGCTTTATGTTTGATGAGAAGTGCACGGCTCTGTTCTCCCCAAAGTGCGCAGGGGCCCTGAGCAGCAAGGACACTCCGGGGAAAACGCCGAAGAAGCCGCGCGGCAACAAGCGCAGTGCAACAGAGGACGCCCCAGACGGTGATGGCGACAAGACGAGTTCGAAGAAAAAGCCCCCGATGAAGAGCACCAAGGGTAAGAAGAAGAAGACAGACCAGGAGGCTGAGGACGAAGGCCCGCCAGAGGAGGAAGGGGAGGGCGCCGGAGAAGACGGTGGCGTTTCGTCGTGGGCGCTGTCCGATGACAAAGAGGATGGGAACGACAGCGACTAGCTAGAGCCTGAGCACGGCGGCAGCATGGCCTTGGCAGTTGAGCCAGCTTTGAAAGCTAGTCTGCTTGAGGGAGGGTGAAGTAAGACGGGAGGACATGAGGGCAGGTCAGAGGGAGGAATGGGATGGGCGTTGGAGGCACAGGAGATAGTGAGGTAAGTAGACTGGAAGGCTGAATCCCAGACTGGCATGCTACTTCTTTTGGCGGCAGCTTGGAGCCCTGGCGTGCGCATCAATGTGCGATCTGTATATATCCGAATGTGTCTGTGCTCGGCTCCCGTGCTGTGCAGTGCGCGTGCCTCTCTCTCCTTTTCATGTTCATGCTCTCAGTTGGGCTTGTCTCAATCAACGGTGCATGTGGTTGCGGAAGTCATGCATGCAAGCATGTATGTAATGATTATCGCAACGCTGCTACATTACATTGCGAACCATGCCATGTACTACCTACACAGAGATCGATACAAAGTGTTGTCCACCTTCGTCCACCTTCTTCCAATCCAATATCCTGCTTAAGTGTTGTGCACAGACGGTCCACGCAGATGTTTTTTTTTTATAAGCCCAGGCTGCTCGGCTGCTAAGGTGGGGGGGATGGGCAGACGCAAGTCGCAGATGCCACCCCCCCACGATGGCGGGATGCGCCCATCTTGGAATGTTGTAAGTTGTTCGACGCAACTGTTGGGAAAAGATTATGATGGGGAGATGGGAATCAGAGATCAGACTCTCTCACGTGGCATTGCAAGGTGCGGAATTGGCTAGATCCTGTGAATCCCGTTTGCGCCCACTTGGTCGCCACGGCTGGACGTCGCTCGAAACCGCCGTTGGAGATTCTGCCGCGCAACTGCTGGATATATCACTCTCCCGAGGGGTCCCGCTCGCAGGGGGGCGAGGGTGATGAGGAAAAGCAGAAGCAGGATTATCATACAGATTTCGATGAGGAAGTGAATGCTGAGCGCGATGAGGAGAAGGAGAAGGAGGAGGAGGAGGAAGAGAAGGTTGGGGAAAACAAGGAGGAGGAAAAGGAGGAGGAGGAGGAAGACAATGTGGGCGAATGATGAGAGTGACACAACATGTGGGCCATACGCACCCCTAAACACGGCCTCAGCCGACTGAACCAACTCGCTCTCAGCGCTCAGCGACGTCTCCGAGCCGCCAGCCTGGCAGCTCGGAGACGTCGCTGAGCGCTGAGAGCCAGCTCGGAGACGTCTCTGAGCTCTGAGAGCCCCCTCCCTTGCCACAAACACATGCCCCCCTCAGCGCGCCATCCTCAGCCCTGTGAGCAGGCCGCTCTCAGCGCTAAAGCGAGTCTCCGAGCGCCAGGCTGGCAGCTCGGAGACCGTCGCTGAGCGCGAGGCCCTCCCCCGGACGCCCTCAGACCCTCTTGGGGCTTCAGCGACGTCTCCGAGGCTGGCTCTCAGCGCTCAGGACGTATCCGAGCTGCAAGGTGGCAGCTCGAGACGTCGCGGAGCGCTGAGAGCCCCCCTCCCGTGCCCCAAACAGCCCCAGCCGCCCTCCTCAGCCTGTGAGCAGGCCCGCTCTCAGCGCTCAGCGACGTCTCCGAGCTGCCAGGCTGGCAGCTCGGAGACGTCGCTGAGCGCTGAGAGCCCTCCCCCGGACGCCCTCAGACCTGATGGGAGCAGACCCGCTCTCAGCGCTCAGCGACGTCTCCGAGCTGGCTCTCAGCGCTCAGCGACGTCTCCGAGCTGCCAGCCTGGCAGCTCGGAGACGTCGCTGAGCGCTGAGAGCTCGGAGACGTCGCTGAGCTCTGAGAGCCCCCCGCCCTTGCCCCAAACTGCCCCTGAACACGGCCTCGGCCGACTGAGCCAGCTCGCTCTCAGCGCTCAGCGACGTCTCCGAGCTGCCAGGCTGGCAGATCGGGGACGTCGCTGAGCGCTGAGAGCCAGCTCGGAGACGTCGCTGAGCTCTGAGAGCCCCCTCCTTGCCCCAAACGCCCCTGCATGCCCGCTCTCAGCGCTCAAGCGACGTCTCGAGCTGCCAAGGCTGGCAGCGCGGAGACGTCGACTGAGCGTGGAGAGCAGCTCGGCGACGTTTCCGCTGAGCTCTGAGAGCCCCCCCTTCCCCTGCCCCAAAAACCAGCCCCTCAGCACGCCCTCAGCCTGTGAACAGGCGCTCTCAGAGCTCAGCGACGTCTCCGAGCTCTGAGAGCCGTCCTGCTCACAGGCTGAGAGCGTGCTGAGGACCATGAGGGCCCTCAGGCCTTTGAGCCAGCTGGGGTAGCTACCCCAGCTGGCTCACAGCTGGGAGACGTCTCCCAGCTGTGAGCCAGCTGGGGCTGCCAACCCAGCTGGCTCACACGCATCACCACTGTAAGGCAAACCTTTATGTAGAGGTGCGACCTGTGAGCCAGCTGGGGTAGCTACCCCAGCTGGCTCAAAGGCCTGAGGACCCCTCATGGTCCTCAGCACGCCCTCAGCTTGTGAGCAGGACGGCTCTCAGAGCTCAGCGACGTCTCCGAGCTGGCTCTCAGCGCTCAGCGACGTCTCCGAGCCGCCAGCCTGGCAGCTCGGAGACGTCGCTGAGCGCTGAGAGCCAGCTAGCCAGCTCGGGAACGTCGCTGAGCTCTGAGAGCTATCCCCACTCGCCGAGCTGAAGAGAAGGTCCTGAATACAGTGAGAATGTAGACCCACAACGCCTGCACTAACATCCCACGCCATCCCCCAGGAGAGGATGATGATGATGATGATGAGGAGGAGGAGGAGGAGGAGGAGAAGGTGAGGAGGAGGAGGAGGTGGAGGAGGAGGAGGTGGAGGAGGAGGAGGTGGAGGAGGAGGAGGTGGAGGAGGAGGAGGAGAAGGAGGAGGAGGAGGAGGAGGACGCAGTATGAAGGAAGGCGGAGGCACGGTGGAGTGGAGATGGGAGGGAGTGTTGCAGACGAGGATCGTGACTGCGAATCGCTAGTCTGACCACGTATTGGTGGCTCGATTGTCGCGCTGCTGTCCCTGTGTTGTTTGTTTGTGCCCAGTGTGTCTGGGCATGGCAAGAGTGCAACATGTTCTAGAAATGTGTAGAACATGTCAGCTAGCCTCGCCTGACGGTGCGCAGGAACCCCTAGGGGAAATAAGGACGGGGACGAAGGACATGCGCGGGGGCACCTCGGAGGCACTTGGAAGTCATCTGGAGGTCCTGGAGGTCACCTGGAGGTCCTGCAGGTCCATCTGAAGTCTCGGGGGCACCTAGAGGTCACCCTTCGTGCGCAACTTAATAGCGGTTGGTATGATGCTCGCATCTGAATTGCTAGACGTCTGCCAGCCTTGCTTCCACATGGGGCCAATGCTATTGGAGATGCGCACTTCACGCTATCACAAGTGCAGCCCACGCTGAGAAAACTACTACTCCGATCTACCCTCGCCACGATTACCCTAGCGAACGGCCCAACCACATGCAATAATGAATGCCGCATCGCAAGCGTGACGAATGAGACGGAATTCAATGGGGCGACGAAACGCGACTGACTGATTGACTGACTGACTGGCTGGCCGAAAGGGGCCGCCGCTTGCGACATCCTCACACATTGGGAGCCGCCGCTCGAGACATCCTCACAATTCGGGCGGCTGACTGATTGCCTGACTGAGCAGGCTTTCGGAGCGGGTTTCGAGGGTGCCCACAGTTGCAACACAGCCCAAAAGCGGCACCGAAAAGGTCCAACAGGACTCCCGAAACGAGCCTCCCACATAATCATACCAAAGGCACTTGGCATGATTCTGTGGCGGGGGTGGTTCGGGGCTCCTCTCGGGCCCTCATATGGCCTATCGGAGCTCCTTGAAGGCCTCCGAAGCGGTCTTGCAGGGGCCCAAGAGAGCTCAACTAATGCCTTAAGACGGCCCCGAAAAGGTCCAACAAAGCCCCCGAAACGAGCCCCCCACAGAATCATACTAAAGGCCTCTGGTATGATTATGTTGGGGGCTGGTTCGGAGCTCCTGGTAGGCTTTCCTGGGGCTCTCCTGAAGCTCGTTTGGAGTCTCTTCAGAACGAGGGCCCAGCGTCGCAGGAGGGTTGGGAGACACTAATTGATCCATTCTGAACGCTGGAATGATGTCCGAAGCTTGGGGGGTGCAACTTGGACCCGTGCAGCCGGCAAGAACTCGACCGGGGCCCCCTCAGACGACTGTGTAAAACGAACAGCTGACACCCTGCGTGCAGTCACCATTACAACACTCAATGTCAACGCCACGTGTCTTTTCCACCATCATGACCATCATCACATCACCACTTAGCGCCCAATCGGCGCGATCTCTCTCTCTCTCTCTCTCTGCAGCCATTTTGGCGCCAATTTGAACGGTCGGCTTTACGCGATACCATAACGTCGCAGGGATGGTTAAGAAACTCCGAGCACCCAAGTACATACGCGTGGCCACAGATTTCAGTGGCATGGAAGGTCCAATCATAGCAATGAAAAAATATGAAGCTCAGGCACAAGCACGTGTGGTCCTGCGATAAGGCACGTTCTTGTCGCCAGTTCGCATCGACAGTACTGGGCCCTGAAATTGTTTATAGTGACGTAACCACCAGGAAGCCAGATCAGTTGGGAGACATTGATTTCTATGCGTTTTCTCCTCCATGTCAAACCTTTTCAAGTCTTGGAAATCAGGAGGGCGAAGACGATTCAGATGGCAAAGGCCAATTAGTGAAAAATGCTCTCAAAGTTATCAAGGAGAAGAAACCACGATTGGCAATCATGGAAAATGTGAAAGCCCTTGCCACCCACAAGAAGTACACGAGGACCTACAACAAGATCCTGAAGACTTGGAAGGGTCCGGGGTATAACGTCTACAGCGAGGTCATGCTGACCTCGCAACACGGGGTCCCTCACTCCCGTTCAAGGGTCTACGTGGTCGGCATCCGGCAAGATTCCTTGAAGCGGCCATTCGAGTTCCCTGAGGAGATCCCGCTGAAGTTCACAGCAATGAGTGTGCTGACACGTTCTGCCCAGGACAAACCGAAGGCCTTGCCAGAGAACTCGAGAGAGCGCAAATTGGTGAAGGCAGCGTGCCAAAAGTTGCTGACCACTAAGCCCAAGATCGATCCACGCAAGCGCTTTGTCGCAGTAGACATCGGTTGTACGCCCCAATTTGCTTGCCACACTGTGGACATCATGCCTTGCTTAACGGCAACACGTTGCGCAGACTTCGGGTACTGGTTGTCTCCGGTAGGCCGCCGCATCAACATCAAAGAAATGCTCAATTTCCAGGGCTTCCGTGAGTCCGACGTGGATGGTTGGCAGGCGTCGGGTATCTCAGAGCGTGGCTTGGCCCACATGCTGGGCAATGGTCTCTCCTTGAATGTGGCTGAGCGTGTGATCGGCCGTGCGCTGTGGTCGGCTGGCCTCGTTGCTTCTCGCCCAGCTGATCGCTGGGCATCTTCCACTGCTTGGGCGAATGTGTAATGCAATGCACCATCTCTGCGCGAGTCATGCCGCGCGCCATCCCTGCACGAGTCCAAAAACATCATTCAATCATCCATCATCACGTCCCCTCTTTGCTGTCATTCTTTCTCTCCCACCTCCTCACTCCCCCCTCTGCGTGACTCCCCCTTGATCATCATCGCTTGTGCTTTCATTGATCCGAAGTCTCGATTCTGTGACCCTCGGTCTCCTCTCATTTTTTGATATCGTCCCCACTCTCTCTGGCTCTCCCTCTCTCTCCGCTCACCTTGTCTAGCCTGACGCGTCATCGCTATTACCAGTGCTCCTGGCGCTGCCCCTCACGCCACAAGATCCCCCTGGTGCTCGCGCTGGCCTCCTACACAGGCACTCAGATTACCTAATGTTGATTGTGCGCTCCGCAGCTGAAGCATAACAGCAGGTCAGCGCTAGTGATTGCGCGGTTGGCGGCCAAACCAGAGACGGCCTACTGTTGGTTGAATTCATAGCGCCATAGGTTGCGCGCTTAGTTCGTCTGCAAATATCGCTCACGCTGCCGAAGCAGACGCGACGTGCAATTGGTTGAGCTTTCGGTTGTGCCTTCGCGATCCCCAAACTGACCAAAGTAAAGATCCACAAACTGATCCACGTAGAGACCCCCCAAATGAACAATGTAGAGACCCCCGCACTTACGAAAGTTGAAGCCCCCGAACTGCCCAAAGTAGAGATCCCAAACCTGACCAGATTAGAAATTCCCAAACTGGACTATGGAGGCCAAACCTTCAAACACTTCAGCGACGCATATCTGGTGGCACGAGATGGAAACGATGCGAACCTTCCGCCCCAAGAGATCCCCAAGAGGCACACAGAGGCCCCAAGAGGCTCTCGGAGGGCTTGGAGCAGGCCCCAGCCCCCCCAAAAAACCTCAGGCCCAAGCGCCTAGGAAGCCCCAAACAATTTCCAGGAGGCACTGGAACTGGATGGCGGAATTTGCCGAAGGCCAAGAGAGATTGGTCCGCCGCGGCCGGCGCGCGCGCCGGCGGGGGCATAGCGCATTGTCGCCCTTCATGTTCCCTCCTCCTCACTCCGCACCTTCTGCCTCCTCCCTCGTATCTAAGAGATCGGGGGGGATAAGACGATAGATTTGCCCATCCAATTCATCCGTCCATCCCGAGTCCCCCTCCTCCTTTTTTTCTCATCCGTAACCAATTGTGCTCAATCCTGTTTCGGGCCATGAAAGATTGCAAAACACGCCAGCGCCGCCGCACGTTGTCGCGATGGGCCGTGTCTCCGTGGGCATTATTACAGCCAGGGAATCCTGGGGGAGGGTCTTGGCTGTGTGTTCGATCCCGCGATGAGGAGTCTTTCAGTTTTGGTTGCAAGGCGTGCACACGCTTCTCTCGGGCCAAGGGTTGTTCTCCGCCTGGCATAGGGCCGTTTGTAAAATGCGAGGTGGCAGGCTGTTCCGCGCAAGCTGGGCATTTCCGCAGGCATGCCGAATCAAAGTTTCACAAGTTGGCAGTGAAGTTTCTTCTAGGGGAAAGAACCGAAGGAAACATTGACACACTGGCGCCGCCAAGCAGTGCATTCCGACAAGTGCTCGATCATGTGCTGTTACACGGTGGGGCTGCTCACGCGGGGCTTCCAGAAGTTGGAGCTTCTAAAAAGATACGCTGCATGATTGTGTGTTTGGCAGAGGCGAGCAAGCGAGAAGACATGAAATTTTTCAAAGACCTACAGTCCCTCGCGATCGCCAGGGACGCCAGGAAATCCAAGCTCCTCATCAGATTTGTTGCGGTCAACTCGAAGCTTCAGATTCGCTCTGGAATATTTGGGCTTGCGACTGAGTTCGGGAGCGGCGCTGAACGCATTGCCAATGCCACTCAAGCATTGATGGTCGAGTTCGCTACCAAAAACATGGGTTCAAGCAAGGCCGTGCTCATCCGACCTTTGCTGGATGTTGTCAGAGATAAGATGCACATGGTAACCATTGATTCGGCGTCAGACGAAGTTCTAGCCTCTGAGATCATGAGAGAACCGATCCTCACAAGCCACCGCGTCATTGCACCCAACCTGAAAATTGTACTTCGAGATAAGGCACACGCGTCCCGCAGGAATCCTCCAGGGCGAAAGACAACCAAATCAGGGTGGGGAGGGGGAAACGAAAGGCATGTCAATTTCCGACGTCACCGAAATTTCTGAGTCGTTTGGGTCGGGGGGCCTTCGTTTCAGATTCCAGTGTGTTTTCCAAATTGCTGCCCCTAGAGGATCTTGAGCAGGCCTTGGAAGATGGGCGACAACATCCATGATATCGTTACGCGCACGGCAACAGGGTCCAGTTCACCGGCCCAGATGTTGCAACACAGCACGGACCTCCGCAACGACTTCAAACAGATTTTCAAGGAGCACCGGCCAGACGGTGTACAGATTGGCAATTTGCGAGCTGCCAAACACAGGTTTGAATCATTTCAGAAACCGCTCGGCCGCACCATCCGCTTATTTGACCTGTTGCACCGCCTCATGGTCCAAGTGGCCAATGCTAAAAGGGATAAGCAAGGTAATCGGGCCATGGAATGGCTCACATGGGTATCAGAATCGCCTCGCCATATTCTCTTGGTGGCCATGTTAGCAGACGCCTCCGACGAGGCGTCGGCACTGACCCGCTTCGCTGATGTAGAGTCTATGGACGTGGCTTGCTTGGCAGACCACGTGCTATCATTTCTGGATCGCTCGAACGCTCTGTTTGGAACTGATCGGCTTTGCACAGCGCGCGTGGGCTACACCAAGCTCGTCATCGATTTTCTGAAGGAGCCTTTCGTGCGCGTGGCCCGCGGTAAGATTTTCACGATTCCCCCGGTCACTAGGGAGGACGTGGGCTACTGCATAGACCACCTGCGAGGATGGTTGAAACTAGCAGCCTTTGAAGTGCGAGCAGAATTCCCGTCGTGGGAGGCCAGGCTTCCTCGATCCTTCTTCCTCATCTTCCGCCGTCGTCTCCTCCTCCTCCTTCTCAACCAACGGTAGTTCTTAACCGTGAGAAAATACATGTTAACCGTGAGAAAAAAAAAAACACAAAACCAACGCGTACAAACAACACGTAAACGTGAGAAGAAAACATCACGTAAAAACAACACGTAAAAACAGCACGTAAAAACAGCACGTAAACACGACACACACAACATACACACAAACACACACACAACACACACAAATACATACACAACACACACATACACACAACGCAAACACACATACACACAAAACACACACAATTACGTACAGCACACACACATACATACACAACACACGCGCACAACACACATACACACAACACACGCGTACAACACACACAACACACAACTACACACAACACACAACACACAACACACACTGACAACACACACAATACACACAGCACACACAACACACACACACAACACACAACACACACAGCACACACAGCACACATAGCACACACAACACACAACACACAACACACACAACACACACAACACACACGCGCACAACACCCAACACAACACACACAACACAACACACACAACACAAACAACACACACGCACACACAACACGCACGCCCACAACACACACGCCCACAACACACACGCCTACAACACCGTAAAACAACACAATCGTAAAAACGAACATGTAAAAAAACACAGACAACACACACCACACACACACACACACGCCCACAACGCACACGCCCTCCTCCAACTCCTCCTCCTCCTCCGTTTCCTCCTGTTGTTTTTACGTGTTGTTTTGTTACGTCTTGTGTTTGCGTGTTGGTTTTACGTATTGTGTTTACGTGTTGTGTTTTACGTGTTGTTTTAACGTGTTGCTTTCACGTGCTGTTTTTACGTTGTGGTTACGTGTTGTTGTTACGTGTTGGTTTTAGGGTTTCGTTGTTTCACGTTTTGTGTCGACGATTTCTTTCGTCGTTGTTGTGTTTTGCGTTTGCGTTTGTTGCGTGTTGTTGTTGCGCGTTGTATGGTACGTGTTGTGTGTTTTATGTGCTGATTTCACGCGTTGTTTTACGTGTTCTGTGTTTACGTGTTGTTGTCGCGTGTTGTTGTTGCGTGGTGTGCTTACGTGTTGGTGCTGCGTGCGGTTTAAACGTGGTGGTTTTACGTGGTGTGTCCACGCGTTGTTGTTACGTGTTGTTTTTGCGTGTTGTTTTAAGTGTTGTGGTTTACATGTTGTTCTTACGTTTCCTTGGTTCAACGTGCTGTTTCGACGATGTCGTCAGGTAGTGGTTTGTTCTGCAATTGCGTACGTTGCGTGTTGTGGTTGCGTGTTGTTGTGTTACGTGTTCTTTGTACGTCTCGATGTTGCGTGTTGATGTACGTGGTGTGTTAACGTGTTGTTTCTACGTGCTGTGTTTGCGTGTTGTTTTATGTGTTATTATGTTGCCTTAATTTTACGTGTTGTGCTTACGTGCTGAGTTGTGTGTTGTGGTCACGTGTTGTTGCTATGTATTGTTTGTTACGTGCTGTTAGTGTGTGGCGTGTTGTTTTTACATGGTGTGGTCATGTTCTCTGTGTTATGGTTCGTGTTCGACGCTTTTCAACAGTGTTGTTGTTGGTTTGCTCTGTTGCGTGTTGTGTTTGCGTGTTGTGTGTAAGTGCTTTTGTTTAGGTGTTATCTTTACGCGTTGGTTTTACGTGTTGGTTGTACGTGCTGTTTTTGGTCGTGGTGTTTTGCGTGTTGTTTTTGCGTGTTGTGTGTTGGGTCTTGTTGTTTATCTCTCGTGTACGTGTTGTGTTCGCGCGTTGTGTTTGCGTGCTGTTGTTGCGTGACGTGTTGGTTGTACGTGTCGTTGTTACGTTGTCTTTTCTTACGCTGTGGTTTCGACGCTTTATCATGTCATTGTGTTTGTTTGCTTTTGCGTCTGTTGCGTGTTGTTTTTGCGTGTTGTGGTTGCGTGTTGTTTTGTTTTGTACGTGCTGTTTTAAAGGTTGTGTTAGGTGTTGCTGTTGCGGGTTGCTTTTACGTGTTGTTTTACGTGCTGTTGTTTGCGTGCTGTTATTTTTTTTGTTTGTGTTTTTTTATGTGTTTTTGGTTTTTTTTTATTTTTTATTTTATTTTTTTTTGTGTATTGTTTTCTTTGCTTTCTCTGTTGTTTTTATTTTGTTTTTTTTTTTTTGTTTTTTTTTTTTGTTTTTGTTTTTTTTTTTTTTTTTGATTTATTTTTTTTGTTTGTTTTTGTTTTTTTGTTTTGTGTTGAGTTTGTATTTTGTTTTTGATTTTTTTTTTTTTTTTTTTTTTTTTGTTTTTTGTTTTTTTATGTTTTTGGTTTTTTCGTTTTTTTTTTTTTTTGTTCTTTTTTTTTTTTGTGATTGTTTTTTGTATTTTTTTTTTTGTTTTTACGTGTTGCATTTACGTGTTGCTTTTGCGTGTTGTTGTTTGTTCACGTTTACGTGTTGTTTTTACGTGTTGCTTTTACGTCCTGTTGTTTCTCACGGTTAGTTTCAACCCTCCCCATCTCCGCCCCCACCTCCAATCGATTTCCTGAAGCCTAACGGTCCACGCCTAGAAATCCGCTGGCCCTCAGGAGGGCTTCCCCACGATGAGGTCAAGCCTGATCCTCCAGATCCTCCACTCCCTCCCTCATCCGACTCTCCTTCATCCTGCTTCTCCTCCCTCTTTGTCTCCTCCTCCTCCTCCTCCGTCTCATCCTCCTCCTCATCCTCCCCCGCCTCTTCTTCCTCCTCCACGCTGCTTTGTTTATTGCCTCTCCTCCCGAAGGTGGCGCAGGCATTTCGCATCTTCAACGTGGTTGCCAAGGTGGAGACTGGGAGGCGTTCGAACAATGCAATCGATAAACACATTAACTGCTTGGCCAAAGTGTGCAACGTGAGCCCTGAGAATCTCAAGCTTCAATTTCTAGACTACGAGGATGCTGCCATTCGAGAGGCCAGTTTTAGCCGCTGCGATAACAAGACTGCCTGGCAACGTGTGCTGCAAGAGATCGCCACCAAGCGGAGCAGCACTCGTCGGATGCATCCTGATAGTGCACTCCGACCAGTCCTGTATCGTTATTTCGCGTTCTGTGGATCCACATCAGGAGTTGAGCAAAGCTTCACTTTGTCTCAAATTTCAACCACAGACCGGCAGCCTGCGGCACGATTACTGGAGTGGTCTTACCTCAAGATCAAAGTAGATTCGAAACGTGACAACTTGGACACCCTGTGCGAATCAGCTCAGAGGGTTTGGATCGGGCGTGGCTTCGGAATCCACCGGGCAAGCGGGGCAGCCAGGGCACCCAGGCTTGACCGAGGGATTAAGAGAAGGACCCAGGACACCAGAGACACAGAGTCCAGATTCTTGCGAGCTCGGCGCTCCGATCTGGGCACACGGCCATCCAGCAGCATTGAGGACATTGGAGACAAGATCGAACAGCTTGAAGTGATGTGCTGGAGCGAGAAACACGATCAGGAGTTGAAATTCGCCCAAACAAGATTCTAGACCGAAAGGCCCAAGCATTCAAAGAGGGCGTCTTGGCTACGATACCATCTAAAGCAATTCAAGACAGGGCAGCGGCCAAGAGCACAGATCGATAACTTCCAGAAACGCGACCGTGCAGAGATCAAACGGATCAAGGAAGAGATAGGCGGCCCCCTCCCGAGCAAGGCCGCGTTGGAGAATCGCAAGGTTCACTTGGCTTCAGATGCTTGGGCTGTCAAAATCATCAGCTGGAACATGGAGAAAGTACCGAACATATGGGACGCATCCGTGTTCGTCGTGAGGGGCCCTACTGTCACTGTGAGAACAATGCTGCCATGCCTACGGCGTGGGCTGTCATTCTTAATGGTGCTTTCGTGGTGACTCCATCCATTTTGGATGGGCACGACGGTGTATGCATCAAATATCGAGATGTGGTTGGCGAGGTTGAGCGCTTAGTTCACATCGCGGACCGTTTCCGAGAAGCTCACCCCGCTATCGCCAACGTCGTTGACAAGTGTTCTGGGCGCTTAGGCAGCCGGTGGTCCGTGATCGACCTCCCCACTTACCTGGAGAAGAAGCATGTGTCCAAGACGGTCGCCCTGGCTACTTCCAGGGACAGACTCGACAAGGACCGCATTCACATGCCTCCTCCTCCTCCCCCTCCTCCTCTTCCTCCTCCTCCTCGTCCTCCAGCCCCTCCTCCTCCTCCTTCTCCACCTCCTCCTCCTCCTCCTCCTCCTCCCTCTCCTCATCTTCCTGCCACTCTTCATCCGTTCTCTTCCACCTGCTCCTCTGTCTGCCTACACTATTACATTCCTCTACCACTCCCCCTCTTTCTGCCCTTCCTGGCCCTCTGTGCCCCTTTCCTCCTCTGCCAAGGACTTCGAACGGGGGCGCGTGTACAGCGGCAAGGCATTTTTCGAGCTCAACCGAACGTTGATGCATGACCTTTCGCACTTCCCATCCAGACGAGTTGGGTAGCATCTTTCAGTTTTTAGGCCAGCAGATTCGGCTAGGGGGCGATGCAGAATCCCGAAGCTGGTGCCAAAACGTCGAAGCTGAAAACTTCCCCCTGCTCCTGGAATGCATTCTGGCCAACCTTTGCAATTGGATCCGATCCAGCCGCGGCAACGAGAGCTAAAAAACCAACGACCAATAAATTTAGAGCGATACGGAAACACGTAACATGAAGCCGTATGCCTCTCCGGGCAGCTGGCCTGTTCGACGAGGCTCGGAGCCAGGAAGGCCCTCCGCACGGCGTCGAGGGCGTCGCTGACTCCCTCCTCCTCCTCCTCCTCCTCCTCCTCCTTCTCCTCCTCCTCCTCCTCCTGCCTCATCCTCCTCCTTTCTCCTGCCCCTCTTCTTCGTCCTCCTCGTCGTCATCAGAAGGAGAGGGACGATGAGGTGGAGGAGGAAGGCGGAGGAGGGGGGTGGAAGAGGAGAAGTGGGGAATGAGGACGTGGAAGAGGATGAGGAGGCGTCGGAGAAGGGGGAGGGGCGGAAGGAGGAGGAGGATGAGAAGCGGAAGGAGGAGGAGGAGGAGGAGGACGAGGAGGAGGAGGAGGAGGAGGAGGCCGCCACGCCTCGCTCAGCGCCCGAATATCTGGTCTCGCGTGCTGTCCAATCCCCTCCCCCTTTCCCCATCAATTCCGTTCCCTCCAGTCCTTTCCAGTCTCTCTCTGTTCCCTCCTCCGTCTGCTCCACCCTTGTCTTCTCCCTGTTCCTGCTGCTCCTACTGCTGTTCCTCCTCCTCCTCCTGTCTGCCTCAAGGCTCAAGCACCATGAACGGGGGTCGGAGGAGCCCGCCCGCGGGTCTTTGGAGAACCCGTACTCCCTTCCAAAGCTGCCCAGAGCCCCCCCGGGGCTCCCCAATCCAGGCTTGTCAACCACCATGGTTGCCCCCACGGTCGGCTGAAAAGAAACCGTGGTGGGCGCCCGACGCGGTGGAGGTGGTAAAAAGGACGCCCCCCGCCCTCGAAAACCGTGTTGGGGACGACCCGCATCCTCCTGCATTGGCGGCGCTGGCTGCCTGGGGTGATGCCTGGCACGCGGGCGAAAATGTTGTGCTCATCTGGCTGGACACAAATGGGTACCCTGGGTAACCTGAAATCCTTCCTGCCCTCAAACGGCCCAAACACAAAAACATACCCCGCATATGTGGCCCTAACCGTCCGAGTGAATACACCCCTAAATGTACCACTTCACATGGTACGACGTGATTGTGAACACGGCGCCGACGTGGGTGGGCCCACGGGACTGAAGGACACCCGCTTTTTTTTTTTTTTTATTTTTTTTTTTTTTTTTTTTTTTTTTTTTTTTTTTTTTTTTTTTTTTTTTTTTTTTTTTTTTTTTTTTTTTTTTTTTTTTTTTTTTTTTTTTTTTTTTTTTTTTTTTTTTTTTTTTTTTTTTTTTTTTTTTTTTTATTTTTTTTTTTTTTTTTTTTTTTTTTTTTTTTTTTTTTTTTTTTTTTTTTTTTTTTTTTTTTTTTTTTTTTTTTTTTTTTTTTTTTTTTTTTTTTTTTTTTAACTTTATTCGGCAATCGCCCGAGCCCGCTGGCAAATCGTCTCCTCCTCCTCCTCCTCCTCCTCCTCCTCCCTCCTCCTCCTCCTCCTCCTCCTCCTCCCCCTCCTCCTCCTCCTCCTCCTCCTACGCGACCTCGCCTTGATTTTTTGCAAGGATGTCTCCGAGCGAAGTCGCAACGCCTCTGAATTTTTGCATTGCTTTGAGCTGAGTGTCCCCGAGCAAGTAGACAGGAATAACCGCATGTCGTTGACAACACGCGACTCGGCGGCGCCAAGAGTGGTAAACTAACCCACTAACCTGGCTAAGCCCTGCAAAGCTCCGCGAGGGCCTCACGACCGCTCTTGGACCCTCCGTGAGTGCCTCACTCCGCCCCCGGGCCCTTCGTGAGGGCCTCGCGCCCGCCCCAGGCTCTCCGTGAGAGCCTCGCGACCGCTCCCGGGCCCGCCGTGAGGGCCTCACGACCGCGCTGGGCCATCCGTGAGGGCCTCACGGCCGCTCCAGGGCCCTCCGTGAGGGCCCCACGACCACGCTGGGCCCTCCGTGAGGGCCTCACGCCCGCGATGGACCCTCCGTGAGGGCCTCACGACCGCTCCCTGGCCCTCCGTGAGGGCCTCACGACCGCGCTGGGCACTCCATGAGGGCCTCGCGACCGCTCCCGGGCCCTCCGTGAGGGCCTCGCGACCGCGCTTGGCCCTCCGTGAGGGCCTCACGACCGCCCCCGGGCCCTCCATGAGGGCCTCACGATCGACCAGTAGCTTCCGTGAGGGCCTCACGACCGCGCTGGCTCCCCCGTGAGGGCCCCGCGACCGCTCCCGGGCCCTCCGTGAGGGCCTCACGACCGCGCCGGGGCCCTCCGTGAGGGCCTCACGACCGCTCCCGGGCCCTCCGTGAGGGCCTCACGACCACTCCAGACACTCCGTGAGGGCCTCACGACCGCGCTGGGCACTCCATGAGGGCCTCACGACCGCAACCGGGCTCTCCGTGAGGGCCTCACGGCCGCTACTGGGCCTTCCGTGAGGGCCTCACGACCGCGCTGGCTCCCCCGTGATGGCCTCACGACCGCTCCGTGGCCTCCGTGAGGGCCTCGCGACCGCGCATGGGTTCTCTGTGAGGGCCTCACGCGATGTCCGGACACTCCGCGTGTGTCCCACGTCAGCACTCGGCCCTCCGTGAGGACCTCACGACCGCTCCGTGGCCTCCGCGATGACATCGCGATCGTCCCTCAAGCCATCCGTGAGGGCCTCACGACCGCTACTGGGCCCTCCGTGAGTGCCTCGCGTACCACCAAGGTCTCCGTGAGGGCCTCAGGCCCTCCATGAGGGCCTCACGCATGCCCCCCCCCCTGCAGCTGCTCCACACCTTCTGTGAGTACCCCACGTCCGCCCTGTATCACCTCTATCACCCGGCGATGTCACAGCGGTCGCCCTTGTGACTTCCGTAGGGTCCTCACGATCACCTGTGCGTTCATTACTAGAATTCCCTGGTCTTCCTGTGCATCCATCCTTGGTGACATCGGCATCATCATTCAGCCGTCCGCGACTGCTTCGCGGATGCTGAATGTTATGTTGACGATGTTGCTGAGTTATGTTACTAACGCAGAAGTTGGTGATTATGAGCAGCACCCATATCATGTATTCATCCCAGGCTGGTACGTTACGCTCGTCGAGTTCTGTGACTCGCGGGCGCCACATCAGCTACGTCCGATGGTTGAGGCTGCCTCGGTTCTTGAATGCCGCGATGTCATGATGTCGTGATTATCACACTTTGCAGCAAGTTGCTAGCACTCGTCGAGACAGTTGAGCACTTTGAACACTTCAATCACATGTCTGCTTCACACTGAGTTGCTCACTCTTCCCTTCTTTCCATCTTCACTATCGAAATAACAATACTTATATCTCTCGTTCTGTTGCTCATCCTGACCCATACCTTATCATCCCACATGCTTTCGCAAGGCTGTACCTTGTACTGGGTCATGCTCATCATCGCCGCCGCCGCGCATGCCGTGTCGTACAACTCAGGTGAACTCCTGGAGCGATGCACAGAAATGGCTGGAACACATGCTTGCTACTGTTCACACATCGTTGCGCGTGACTTCGCCACATGATGTTATCGATATTGCCAGTAGCAACATTCGACGCTTGACTATGTCTACCTCTTTCAGTGGTATTGGTGCTCCTGAAGTTGCATGTGACACGCTTTATCACGCTCTATGTGCGTTTAGTGATGACACAATACGCGTAGACCATACTGACAACACTCACCGTCCTCGATGTTTATTCGGTGTCGAGATTGACGCGGCTGCCCGCGCTGAGCTTAAATTGTTACCACATGGACCTGAATGCTTGTTTTATAACGTCGTCGATTTCTTCAGGGACTCCCACCGTGATTTCATATGCGCGCATGCATCCACGCTAACCGCTGCGCATTTCGAGGATTTGGTTATGTCTGGGAACTTAACGAGACGCCACGCAGCTTGTTGCATTCACGGCATGGCGTGCGAATTGCACCGAGCTGATATTCACATTGCTGGTACTCCTTGTCCCGACTGGAGCCCCCAGCAGAACCAACGACTTGGCGAACATGGTCCGACATCCCTTGCTTATTACGCACGGTGTGCAACGCGTCGCCTTATCCAAGAGCCTGGGATTTTACATGAGAATGTACCAGAATTTCCAGTATCCTGCCTTGAACGCGTTCTTCAAGGCACCATTTCCTTGTTTGACAATCTGTGTTTGCGCAGTTGCCTGCTGATATTGTATGCAGTATGTGCATGGTGTGCATGGTGTGCTGCGTTGTTCACTCACCCTCACCTTTTTTTCTTCTTCTCTTCTACATCTCTACATCCGCTCCCACATCATCCTTGTTGTCGCCCGCCCGCCCTCGAGCCCTCGAGTCGTGTCGGGTACTCTGCTCCCCCAGATGTGTCAATTAATTATGTTCGTTATGCATGCGCGCGCCTCGTCTTTCTTTAATGAAGGCCTTGCAGCCAAAGTTGCCGCTAACCCACCAGCGCTGCACGAACGACGATACAACGATGCGATGCAAGGCGCGACGAGCCCACGACGGATACGACACATGCATGAATACACACAAGTGCGGTTGACTTGGCAACGCAGAATTGATGTGATGTGGATGGTGGGGTGGTGGTGGCGGTGATGATGCTGGCTGCAAGATTGAGACATTGTGACGCAGGGTGACACGATGGCCTGAATACTTTTGCTTGCGCGTGCCTGTCGCTGCCTTCGCGCTTGCGTAGCACGTGTCCTCGCGTCACGTGCTCCTTGCCGCGCAGATCTTTACTTGATCGAGACCTGCGTTATCTCGCCAGTGGACTTTGGGTTCCCGATTGACAGGGAGCGTCGATACACGTGGTTGCGCCACAAATCTACTGTGGTGTCGCCCGTGCCGAGGTCTCCGTCATGGTCAGAGTGGGTGACGCTTCTGCATCGCCCCTGTTACATCTCTTGGCATGTGTATTTCACTCGCTATGACGACGATCAGGTGCGCGCAGAGTTGGAACGGGCGCAATCCCGTCCCAGTGTTCAGCCATTGCTCGTCGGTGTGGATCCAGACGCAATGACGCACTCAATAGCTCTGAACGAGCGGGAGAGGGAGTGGCTTGAAATGTATCGTGGTTTTGTTCGAGGACACCCACTTGGATCTGTTGTCGACCTCGATCAACATCCAATCATTCACAGGACCACCACCTCTGGTAAGCCGCACATGTCGACGTTGATCAAGGGCGCAGGGCTATTGTTCTCTACATACCACGAGCGGTGGTTGACTCCTCGGGAGAGCATTAACGCTCAAGCGTTTCCGATTTTCGAGTCGTTGTATGGAGAATCGTGTTCGTTCTGCTTTCCTTTGCCACGGCGTCGTACCGATACGATTGGCCAAGCGGGGAACTCCATGCACGTCGCCGTGGTGGGGGTTGCACTCTTCTTCGGCGTGTGTACTATCACCGCCGGGACTGCTTACCATGATGGTTGTATGATTATACAATGATAATTGAGTGACGTGGGTGGTACGGAGGATGGTAAAGGGCAACCGGGTAATAGGCTACGAGGGTAAGGATACGAAGGGTACGAGGGAATGAGGGTGAGTCTGTGAGTTACCCCCTCTCTCTCTCCACCCTTCCCCTTCCACCCTTCCCTTCCACCCTTCCACCCTTCCAACGCCGCCAGGAGCGCGACAAGCATCGCGGCGGGCTCCTCCAGCTCCGTCGCCGCGGGCGTCGTTTCCCTGGCCGGCGGCGGCGCTGCGCGGGAGGGGCGGCCAAGGCGGCGGAGCCGAAGTGCGAGGGGCGCAGGATGCGTCCGCAGGAGGAGTCCGCCATCGTCACCATCGCCCGCTTCGCCGACGAGGTTCTGAGCTGAGGACCACCACTGGCATCACCTTCCCGCCGGCGGTTGCTCGCACTGCGGCCAGCTGAGCATATGCGATCCTCAGATGATCGTAGTTGGCCTCAGGGCTTCAGGTTTGACAGTGTAATGAGAATATTTGTCGCGGGGGGCGCGAACGCGTGTAACAATGTAACAGTTTAACATGTCTAACAGTCTAACGGGCCCAGGTGAGGCCAGGGGCCAGGGCGCCAGGGGGCCAGGGGGCTTGGGCTTGGTGGCGTGGTGCAGAATATGCAGCGTCTCAGATTCCGAGGTGCTCGATGCTCCTGGATGCGAGCGCATCAGGGCGAGGCATGCCCTTGGGACATGTCCTCCCGCGCCTCGTTCCTTGTGAATTGTGTGCCAGGAGTCTGCTTCTCCGCTTCTCCACATGTAAACGATTCTCGTGGAAGCCTGGGGGTCTGGACGCTAGGTTGCCGCCCGCTCGTGCCATGATGTCTGATGCAACTCGGGGTTGGGGCTGGGACCCAATTGCAGCGGTGGGCCCGGGCCAGAACGGCCAGAAGGCACCGCGCGTGACTGTGATCAGTGATCCGAGTGCGAATCAACCACGAATACAGAGTCTTCTGGGTTGCGTCACGCCCTACTCCTCCACCACCACCATACCACCTCCTCCTTATCTCCTCCGCCTCTCCGCCTCTTCCCCATCTTCCTCATCTCTCCTTTCTGCTCCTTTTCTCCTCCCCTCTGTTCTCCACTCCTCATATCCTTATCCTTGTCGTCTGTTCAGGTGAGTTTGGGAGTGGGGGAGAAGGGGAGAAGGGGGGTTCAGGGGTTTCAGGTGGCTCGGGGGGCTCAGGTCAGGGGCTCAGGGATTTGGAAGTTTGGAGAGTTTGGAGAGTTTGGAGGTTGTTCCATCCTTCCATGTTTCCATGTCTAGTCAATGTCTATCCGAGCCTCGGCGATCGACCGATGATCTTTTGGTCATCTGGTCATCTGGCTGGGCAGTCCTGTCCTTGCGCTCAAGCCCGGAGGTGTTGAGGTCCTGAGGTCCTGAGGTCCTGAGCCCTGAGGTCTAATGGGTCGTTTGGTTTTCTTGGCTCCAGGTGTCCAGGGGGGGCGGCCACTGGAAGGGCCCAGCGGAGGGTGCCCCCGCTCCCGCGGCCCGAGACCCCACCCCCTCCCCCCCATCTCCGAGACTCCGAGACTCCAACGCTCCAACAGTCCAACACCCCAACACTTTGACTTGTTTCGTGTCCTCTTGCCCCGAAGCCACTAGCTCGAGGCACCCGTTTGGCCGCTGTGCCGTCCGGCACTGCCCGCCCTGCCCACCAGCTCGCCCCGCGTCCCTCGGGGTTTTGGGACGCGACATCAGTTTCGGAACCATGCCGGCAGTCATCAGTAAGAACGAGTCTCCTGGATCCGCCGAGCGCGCCGCTCGTGTGAGGAAGCAACAACGGTCTGGGAGCCCTTCTACGACTTCTCGTGCTTCTTCCTCTATGGACCGGGCGGTCGCCATGATGGGTGGCCAAGACGTGGTGGCTCCAGAAACGGCCCGGAAGCTTCTCTTTGGCCCGAAGGGGAACATCGACCAGCGATTTCCTGACCACGAAGGCCATTCGGCCATTTGTCACTGCGGGGGGGCGTGCAAGTGCGCAACGGCGCAATGACAGTGAGGAAGAAAGGGCGCGGAGGACGAGAGGACGAGGATAGATGACGACTTGACGACTTGACGACGATGGGCGCGAGGGCAGGAGGGAAGGAATCGGGGAAGGAAGGGGGGCCCTGTGGGCCCCCTGTGGGCCTGAGGTGGCCTGAGGGCTCTCAGCCTGCGAGCCGACGGCGCCGACGGCCTTGCGGGCCTGATGAAAGGGCATTTTTGGACCCCTGACCCGGACCACGACGTCAAGAATGCTGAGGTGGTGGTGGAGGAGGGGATGAGTGGATGGAGGAGCAGCACAGGATTGGCCGAGAGGGTCGAGATGCTCGAAAGGAATGTGACGAACGATGAAACGATGCGAACGATGAGAACGATGAGGGCCCCAGCCCGCCCGAGGCCAGCAGCGGTACGACATCTGCAAAGCGTCTTACTTACAGGACGAAAAGATCACGGTCAAGCTATGGGGCTCGGACGGCGAGCGCCTCTTGCAGCGCCACGCGCGCGTGAACCAGCGGGCAACTGGCGGGGCTGTCCAAGACTACGCCCAGAGAGTGCTCAAGAACGGGGTGATGACAGAATTCCGGGGCAAGATGATGGGAGTTTCTGCTCGGCCTGGCTCGGGCGTCTCAGACATCCTCATGGTTTCGGGCGCCACGCTCTGCGAGGCCGCACTTCCGCGCCTCACCACTTCCTCAACTCCTCACGCCCCCCTCCTCCCCTTCTCCCCGCCTCCCCGCCCTCCCCTCCGAGGACTCCCCTCCTCCTCTTCTCCTCTCCTGCTCTCCTCCGTGCTCCTCCCTATCCTCAGACTCCTCGTCGTCTCGTCGTCGTCGCTCTTCCCATCTTCCCCTCTCTCTCTCTCTCTCGCTCTCTCTCTCTCTCTCTCTCTCTCTCTCTCTCTCTCTCTCTCTCTCTCTCTCTCTTCTTCTCTTCTCTTTCTTCTCTTTCACTCTCTCTGTCTTTCTCTCTCCTCTTCCTCTCTTCCCACCTCCTATCCCCCTCCTATCCCTATCCCCCCCTCCCCCCCTCCCCCCCCCCCCCCGCCGAGGGCATCTACTGCGCTGCCGAGTGGGCCGCCAAGCACGACAAGAACAACCGACGCATCAAGCATCTCAGGGAGCATGGAATTGAAATCCAGCTTTGGAGGAACGACACTCCAATGGACGTACTTTCCTGGTTGAAGAGTGAAGGCAACAACTGGCATGCTGGGCTTTCTACTACATGGCACGAGATGGTAACCCTGGTCGACGAGATCGAGGGCGCCTGGCAAGTGCACAAGAGAGCTGAGGAGCATACCTGGGGATCCTTGCCCAAGACTGGGCCCGACAGCTTGCCAATGAGGCGCGCCGCGTGGGTCATGGAGAACTACGGGAAGACGTTCAAGAACTCGAAAAACTTATACGTCCGCTCGAAGGCGCTGTACAACAACCTGACTCGCGTCGGCGCTTGGGATACTTTCAACGCGCTCGTTTCTGCCAGTGGCAACGGGTGTGACTTCCAGAAGCCCTCGCTAGATGGGCCTACCGTCATCCTGACAATGAACTCCTTGGTGACGCTGATGATGAAGCATTTCTCGTCTTCTCTTGACTCGGGCGCCTTCCGGATTGTGCTCGTTGAACTCTTGAAGTTCGCGATCCCATGGGTGAAGCCGTTGCCAGATCTCGGTTTGGAGCAGGTTCACGACGACTGGGTGTTCGACTCCACAGCGAGCGTGTCGAAGTTCGAGGCGCTCACATTCAACATGGGCGCATCTGTGCTTTACAAGGAGAAGAAGGAGAAGAGGGTCGCTACCGCAAAGCCGAAAAAAGATGCGCGGGCGAAGAAGGCTGCGAAGTCGGAGAAGGGGAAGAAGTCGAAGCCGCTCATGGACTTGATGCCACAGGAGGTGATGAGCCTCTCCAGGTCTTCGGTTGCTGCGTCGATGCGCGTCGATGACATGGGCGAGGCTGATCGCGAGCTCTTCTCCGGTATCGATGCTGGCGACGATTGCGGCGCTGCCCAGGACGCCCAGGACGCCGCCCCCCGCAACAAATACTGGCTTGATGACCTGGCAGGCTGCGTACTTGATCCAGTGCAGGGCCTCCCAAGCGCCTACGTCGAGAAGCGCTACGTGGCGACGCTGATTGGGCATGGCATTAAGTTCGCCCTGCGCGGTCGAGTCACTTTGGCCGGGAAGGACTTCGACAGCTGGAAGGCCCTCAGGAAGGAGCTCCGCGCGATGATGATCAGGAAGCACGGGCATGCCTTGCGGGACTACTACGAGGAGCAGGCGTGCGGTGGTGGCCCCATTGCTCCTGCGAGCTCTGAGGACGTGAAGAAGCAGGTGGACTCCCTCATCGAGAGCGCGAACGACGCGGACGACACTGCGGAGGCGGCCGAGGCGCAGAACAACGTTGACGAGACGACCGCGCTGCAGAGCGCCTTCGACGACGCCGCCAAGGACAGCTACTCACTCCACCCCTCCTCCCCTCCTCCGTTACTCCTCCTCCACCTCCCCCTCATGGTCTCCTCGTCCTGCCCCTCCTCAGGGGCCCCTCCTCCTCCTCCTCCTCCTCCTCCTCCTCTTCCTCCGTTTCTCCACCTCCTGCTGTTCCTCCTCCTGCTCCTCCTCCTTCCCTCATCCCCATCTTCCTCCTCCTCCTCACTCCTCCTCTCCTCCTCCCTCTTCATCTATCATCCTCTCCTCCTTTCTCATCATCCCCTATGCCTCCTCCCTCTCCGCCTCGCCCTCCTCCTCCTCGCTCTCCACGCTGCTCATCCTGGACTCCTCCTCATCCGTTCCTCCGCCTCTTAGCCTCTCTTCTTTCCCGTCCTCCCGTCCTACTCTCATATCCTCCTCTCATCCTCCTCTCCTCCTCTCCTCCTCCCCCTGTTCCTCTGTTCCTCTGCTCCTCCTTCTCATATTGTCATCTTATCCTCGTCGCCCTCCTACTCCACTGACCCTCCCATCCTCCCCTCCTGCTATTCTCTTCCTGCTAGTCCACCCCCTATCCTAAGGACCTATCCTGCCAGTCCGCCCGCCCACTAACCCCCTTCCTCCCTTCCGCTTCCGCCCCCCACCCCCCGGCCGCGAGAGGGCGCCGCCTCGGTTGCCGTGGACCGCCTCAAGGTGCTGCTGCAGGACCAGGCGTTCATCAGGCCTGGGCAGCGGGCGGCGGTCATGATGAGGACGTGGGAAGGGATGGGGGAGTCCGAGAGTCTGAGGATGAGAGGGGGGGGGACGAGGAGTCGACGAGGAGAGGAGGCTGAACGGGAGGAGCAGGAGGAGAATGAGGCGATGAGGAGGAGAGGAGGACGATGTACGGACCGCGCGGAGTCAGGGAGGATAGGAGGATAGGGAACATGGGGGGGAGGTAGTAGCGGCGGGGCGGTTGGCTAGGCGGCTAGGCGGGCACGAGACAAGGATGAGGGTGAGGTGGTGAGATGGTGAGGTGCTCAGGAGAAGCGACCCCTCCCTCCTCCTCTCCTCCTCTCCTCCTCCCCCTCCCCCTCCACAGGCAAATGGTCCCCTTCGTTGCTCAGAACACTGCCGTGGGCATCCCCATCGCCATGTCGCCCGCCTGCCGCGAGCTGATGGCTCGCTTCTCTCAGAAGGCCGTTGCGATCGCCCAGAAGCAGGGGGTCAGCGACGATGATCGAGCGGGGTCCCTTGTCGCCGCCATGTCCAAGGACAGCCGCTCGCTTCCCCTCTTCGCCAGGGAATGAGGAGGGAGAGACATAGAGACATAGAGACAAAGAGACACACACAGAGCTGCAGAGAGACAGAGAGACGAGGATGGCAACGCGACGCTACGACAATGCGAGGTGATGAGGATAAGGATGAGGAGGATGATATGGATAAAGATGATACCTATAAGGATGATGAGGGCATGAGGGCATGGGGGGATGATGGGGATGATGGGGGAGGGAGGGAGGGAGGAAGAGGGGGAGCAGAACATGATGATGATGAGGGGGAGGAGGAGGGAGAATGAGGGAGCGAGGGGCTGAGATGATTGAGTGATTGAGAGATTGAGCATGACAGGGGCAGAAGCTGCAGAAGCGCAGAAACTCTCCCCGCCAGTCTGCCTGAGGATGCGTTCGTGGTCGTCCCCCAGCAGTGGGTGGACTTCGCCCGCGCGGTCCAAACGTGCGTCGGTGAGTCTGCCTCCGAAGCCGTCGCGCGGAAACTCTCTTTCGGCGCTTTCCCGTCCAAGGCGCAGCTGTTCAAGTTCCTGGCGTACCGGACCTTGCTGGCGCGCGAAGTGATGGCGCCGTTCCTGACGGGGCCCGAGCGCGCCACAGGCTTCGACTACAGCCCGTCGTTGCTCTTCGTGTACTCTGCGCAGCAAGACGTGGCCGCGCTGTTCGACCCAGCTGACCAGAGCCCCACCGCGCACGCGGCCGCTTGGAAGGCCATGCTGGCCGCCGGGAAGTCCGACGATGGGTCCGCCATTGACCAGGCCGTCCTCAGGACCCAGATGGTCACGCTCATGCGCGACCGCGAGGAGGCGATGGAGGCCAAAGTAAAGGAGGCAGATGCTGCGGTTGCCCGCGATGCAGCTGCCGAGGGGGAGGCCGCGCAGGCGTTGCGGCGCACCGAGCTCGAAGCCATGAAGTCTCTGCCCGAGATTCGGTCGATGTGGGCTGGCACGTGCACAATTCCGCCGATTGAGATTGCCAACCTTGCGATGAAGGTCTCGTCCCACTTGCTCGAGCTGGCCTTCCAGGGCAAGACGCCCGCAGATCTGGTACCCGACGCGGGCAGTGCTTCCATCACGGCAGATCCGTTCACTGTGGGACCCGCTGCGCTGTACGTGGTGAAGAACGACGCCATCCCCGTGACCGAGCTGGTGTTGAATTTCGTCGGCAAGGCCATGATGCCATGATGCTATGATAAGGGAAATGAGGATGAGCGGAGAGGAGCGGAGGTTGCGAGGACGACGAGGAGAGGCGGAGAGAGGAGGAGGATGAGAGGATGGGGGGGATGGCGAGGGTGATCAGGAGAGGTGGATGAGTCGAGAGGACAGGAAGACAGGAGGTCGATGCGGGGAAACAGGAGAAGGGGAAGGAAAAGGCGGGGCAGGAAGACATGAGGAATCAGTGAGGAGTCAGAAGGACGGACGGAATAGGGGAAGGGTGATAGGGTGATAGGACGAGCGGACGATGAGACGAGGAGAGGAGGATAATAGGGGCGGAGAGGCGGCCGAGGAGAGGAGGGGGATAGGAAGAGGGAGGCGAGGAGGAGGAGGAGCAGGTCGGAGCAGGAGGAGGAGTGGATGAGGAGAAGGAGGAGAGGAGGAGAGGAGAGAGGCGGAGGAGGAGGAGGAGGAGGAGGAGAGGATGACAGGGTGTTCCTGTGTTCCTGAGGTCAGCCGCATCGGGTGCATCGGGGCTTTACCTCTCGCCAAGCTCGAGGGTGACGTCGAGCTCTTCGTGCTTCCGCAGACAAGCGGTTTCGCCACCCACGACTTCGTGCCGGCGTGGGCAGTCCAGGAGGAATCGGACAGTCTTCGGGAGGAAGCCAGGAACGAGGGTGTGAGTGCGTTGCTTCTCGATGAGCGCTCGTGCTGCGTGGAGGTCTCGCATAAGTACGTTCAGGTGGCGGAGTTCAAAGGGCTCAAAGTGCCGCTGAACGCGTGCCAGCTTGTGTTGGGCCCCACGGAGAAGGCCAAGTACGAGAAGGCTGCGAATGGCACCGCGTTCCGCCTGATGCGCAAACCGTTGGAGCGCGCCGTGAAGGTGGCTCCCGCGAAGATGTCCCTGGGGAAGCATCCGGGGGCATCGAGGCGCCGCGGCGCAGCTGGCGGCGCAGCGGACAAGACGCCCGCGCACTTGAAGCACTTGAGCCGTTAGGGTCTAGGAGTCTCGGTCTAGAGCACGGCACAGGGGCCCAGGGTGGACGCGAGATCTTTGGAAACATCGAGCGTCGAGGGGTCGAGGGTGATAGGGCGATAGAACAAGTTAGAACAATAATCCCCCGTGCGCCCCTGGAGCCGAGGACCGACAGCTGCCGTGGCGTGTTTCCTGAAACTCTGCATTCAATTCAAATTTCGGGGCTTTCATGCGAAGGGTGTGCGGAGCGGAACGGTTAGTCCTTTCCGACTAACAATTCGTCCGATTCTGTCGTGCTGCGGGTTTGCACCAGAATCGCGGCAGCTTTCCTCTTTCACTCTTCCACTCTTCCACTCTTCCACTCATCTACTCATCCAGTGGCTGAGTCATCCACTCCTCCATGTCGTATCCTGCTTCTCTCCTCCTCCTCTCCTCTGCCTCTCCTGTATCATCCTATCATCCTCATCATCCTCCTCGCCACTCCTCGCTCCTCCTCGCTGTCTCCTCTTCTCATAATCCTCTTCCGTTCTGTCTTCCTAGTAAGGCTTTCGGGCGGTAGGGCGGTAGGGCGGCATGCCCGCCTTCCGCCATCGGCCCATCGGCTCTGGCGGGCCCGCCGTCGGCGCTGTTGGCTGCGCACGGCGCACGCCGCTCGGGCCATGAGGCCATGAGCGAAGACCCTGGGGCACCAGGGGTTCGATCCACGCGAGAGGATTGCGGCTTCTTCCCTCGCCTCTCACATCATATCTCCTCCTTCCCTCCCCTCTCCAACTCCCCCCCACTTCTCTCTCTCTCTCTGTCTCTCCCCCCCCCCCTCTCTCGCGCCGCCCCCCTCCACCCCCCTTGCCCAGCCCAGGTCCCATCCCTCCATCCCTTTCCCCCTTCCCCCACCCCTCGCATTCTCGTCGAGGGGCAGGGGTTCGGAGGTTCAGAGGGCCAGAAGGCTCAGAGGTTCAGCTGGCGTCATTTGGGATCCTGGACCCTGTCATCCTGAAATCGTGATCGTGAACCCCCCAAGGCCCCAAGACTCCTGGGTTCATGGGCCCCAGGGCCCAGGGCGTCCGGGCATCCATGGATCCATGGCTATTGTCGTCTCATCGTCGTCGCCGCGTCGTGGTGGCCCAAGTTGTTTCTTTTACGACCCCGCGTCGACGCGTCGACCCATCGACATCTGCCGATTAGCCAGCAGCGTCATGCAGAAAACCACCCCTGACGGCTCGGACGGCAACTTCAACTTCGTCAATGGCTCCCGCGACATTCCGGACATTTGGCTCCAGATGACCTACGGCTTGTGCAATTTGGCAAAGCTGAGGCACTTATGAAGAACATAAAGAGGAGGAGCGGAGGGGGTGGAGGGAAGGATGAGAAAGAGGAGATGAGGATTGGGGGAGGATATGATGAGGAGGAGGAGGGGGATTGGGGGAGGAAATGTAGATGATGAGGAGGACGAGGGCATGCGGATATGATGAGATAGGGGCTGGGGGATGAGGAGGAGATGAGGAGGATGATGGATGATGGGATGAGGAGGAGGGCGATTGGGGGACGGGATGACGGGATGAAGAGGGAGGATGAGAGGATGAGGAGATGCTGAGGAGGAGAGGAGGGTTTAGGATTGGGTGTCACGAGTATGATGTGAGGAGGACGCTGAAACGTACCCGCCGTAGGCGCTGGTGGAGCTTGCTGGGTCAACATCTCCGCCAAGTGAAAGAGCGGGGCCAACGGGCCAACGCCAATGAGAGAGAATGATGGGCCGGGGCCGCGTCGACGAGTCGCGGCGACGGAGAAGAGGACATAATGTGAGAAGGTGGATGGGTAGGAGAGGGGGAGAGGTAATTTGGAGGGGGGGGGGGGCTCGTTTTTCGTGGCTGGGTTTTGCATGGCGCCGCGACGCGTCGACTGTGTAGTTACTGGTGTTCTGCACTGTCTGCGCGCCTGTGTGCCTGTATGCCATCCAGTGTTGCTGCGTTGTTGTTTCCTGTCCGCGCGGGCAAGCTGCGCAGCTGGCTACAAAATCATAAAACACTGCGACCTCCATGTCATCTTGTCATCTTGTCTTCTGTGCTTGGCTTGTCTGCGAAGGATTTGGTCGCGGTTGTCAGATGTACGAGTGTCGTGAAGAGGACGCCGCCGGCGACGAGTGAGGAGGACTCGTGGGGATCGCGACGATGACACGGAGGGGTGGAGGAGCGGAGGAGGACGAGGAGAGGAGGAGGAGGAGCGGAGGAGGACGACGATGGCGACGATGGCGTGAGTCACCGACTCTCCGATAATGCATGCTGGAATCTTTCATCGAAATCGCACTTGTAGCGGTCCGATCGATCCACGCGCACGAAACAACAATAATGTCAAGCTCAACAAACGAGCAAGTAACATCAGAATATTGCGCAACAGAATGAGATACAATCACGCAAATACATTGTCGATCATCGTGGGAACCTGGACACGAGAAGACGAACGGATGGCATATGCCACAATGCATGAACATGCAATCACTGCACCTGACACCGAAAATACACAGCAACGAAAACAAACACAGCCTTCAGAGAAAAAAACAGTTGTCCAAAGTCACAATCGTTCTCCGTGAAAACTTGAAACCGAAACGCAAATTTGAATGACACGCGCTGTCTACTAACATGAAAATTCAGATCAAATTATGCGGAAATCGCAATACCGAAATTGATTATAGTGTCGTCCAAGAGTTCGACGCAGTTGTTTTCACACGACAGAAGTCCGGACATTTCGGAGTAGTTAATAAGGATTTCAGCCATTGTGAAAGAAGCTTTGTGCTCTCCCCAGAGGTCCCAGAGGCCTCGTGAGGTAGGGCGTTTCTGCCTCATACGCCCTCTTGCGTAGCCGCAACTAGCTTCACCATTTGCCGAGGGAGTTGCTTTACCACTCCACTACCACTACTACGGCGACTACTACTAGTAATGTCATGTTTACTAGTAGCAGTAGTAGTAGTTGTAGTAGTAGTAGTAGTAGTAGTAGTAGTAGTAGTATCAGTACTAGCACTCCTACTTCTACTACTGCTTCTACGACTGCTACTACTACTACCACTACTACTACTACTACTACTACTTCTTCTACTACTACTACTACTACTACTACTACTACGACTACTACCACGGACGCTACCACTACAAGTACCATTACCACTACCAGTACTACTAGTACTGCTACTACCACTACTACTACTAACTACTACTATTATTACTACTACTACTACTACTACCACTACTACAACCACCACTACCACTACCAGTACTACTACGACTACGACTACTACTACTACTACTACTACTACTACTACGACTAGTATTGATAGTAGTAGCAGTAGTAGTAGTAGTAGTAGTTTTTGTACTAGTACTAGTACTAGTGGTAGTAGTAGTAGTAGTAGTAGTAGTAGAAGAAGTAGTAGTAGTAGTAGTAGTAGTAGTAATCGTAATCGTAGTTGTCGTAGTAGTAGCAGTAGTAGTCGTAATACTACGACTACTACCACTACTACTACCACTACTACTACCACTACTACTACTGCTACTACTACCACTACTACTACTACTACTGCTACTACTACTACTACTACTACTACTACTACGACTACTACTACTGCTACTAGTACTATTACTACTACTACTACCACTACTACTACTACTACTACTACTACTACTACTACTACTACTACTACTACTATTACTTTCCCTACTACTACCACCACCTCGACGACGACGACGACTACGACTTCGACTACGACTACGACTATACTACACATTCGACTGGGATTGCGACTGGGAATACGGTTGCGATTGCGTTTTCGGCTGCGACTACGATTACGACTACGACGAACAGTAGTTGTTCATTACTAACGAATTACTCGGGCGATGGCGACGACGGTTACGACGGGCTCGACGACGACGAGGACCTCCATGTTTGCTCCTAGCCCGTTCTGCACCAGGCCGGCGACCCCGCCGCCGCGCCCGCCCTGCCAGCGAGGTGGAGCGCGCCTGCTTCGGGTGACCCCGGCGCCCATGACACCCACGCGCGCGCGGCGCCTCTGCCGCCGCAGCTCGGTCCGCACCCGCGCGTCCGCCCCTGGCCGACCAGTCTGCCGCTGCTGCGCCGAGCGCCCGCCAGCGGCAGGCGCCGGTGAAAAGAGGGCGCAGGCGCGGAGCTCCGGGTCGAAGAAGTTATTATTGCATACGCGAGTTGTCGGAGTTCCGCGCCGATTTCTTGGATCCGCGCGTCCGTCGCCGCCCCTGGCGCGCTCCGCGCGTCAAGGAGGGGTTCCAGTGCCGATCCAAAACCGCGCGGACCGTCGAAAACTTTAATCTTACCTATGCGACCACCCTTCGGGTGATAAGGAGGTTGGGGGGGGAGGAACCAACGTTTCACTCGATCGGTCTCACTATCGATCTCACAATCGATCTCACGATCGGTCTCGCTCGATCGATCTCACCCGATCGATTTCACAATCGATCTCACTCGATCTATTTCGTTCGATCGATCCCACACTTGATCTGATTATCGATTTCACTATCCATCTCACAATCGATCTCACATTCGGTCTCAGTATCGATTTCACGATCGTTCTCACAATCGATCTCACAATCAACGTCATCGTCATCATCAACAACATCGTCAGCAACGTCATCATCATCATCATCGGGACACCAACATCATCACTCCATCACCATCATCATCAACATCATCATTACAATCATCATCAAAATCGGGACACCATCATCACCATCATCAGCAACTGCACCATCATCAACCTCGTCATCGTCATCGGGGCACCATCATCATCACCATATTATCATCAATCCATCATCATCGCCATCACCAGGATTATCAACATCATCTTCGTCGGGACACCATCATCATCAGCAACATCACCATCAACATCGTCATCACCGAGACTCCATCATCACCACCATCACCATCATCATCAGCATCGTCAACATCATCAGCATCATCATCCTCATTATCGGGACATCATCATCACCACCATCACCATCATCATCATCATCATCTTCAACATCATCACCACCATCACCATCATCATCATCTTCAACATCATCACCACCATCATCATCATCATCATCATCGGGACACCATCATCGTTATCGGAACACCACAATCATCATCATCATCATCATTCCATCATCATCATGAACAGTATCACCAATAACATCATCATCCTCATCGGGACACCATCATCATCAACAACATCATCATCAACATCATCATCGGGACACCATCATCATCACCACCATCATCATTACAATCATCATCACCATCGGGACACCATCATCATCATCAGCAACATTATCATCATCATCATCACCATCATCGGGCCACCACCATCAAAACGCATCACCATCATCACTTCATCATCATCCATCTCATCAACATTATCATCATCATCGGGTCACCATTATCAGCATCAGCAACATCATCATCAACATCATCGGGACACCATCATCCTCACCATCATCATCAGCAGTACCATCATCAACCTCGTCATCGTCATCGGGGCACCATCATCATCATCCCACCATCAATCCATAATCATCAACATCACCAGGATCATCAACATCATCAGCACCATCGGGACACCATCATCATCAGCAACATCATCATCATCATCAACATAATTTGCATCGGGACGCCATCATCACCACCATCACTATCATCATCAGCATCGTCAACATCATCATCATCACATCATCATCATCATCATCATCGTCATCATCATCATCATTATCGGGACATCGTCATCATCGCCACCATCATCACCAGCATCATCATCTTCAACATCATCACCAACATCATCATCAACATCATCATCATCATCATCATCATCATCATCATCATCATCATCATCATCGGGACACCGACGGGACACCGGCGAGACACCAGCGGGACACCGCGCCCCACCGGCCCCCGGTCAGGAAACATTTGGTTCGGCCGCGCCTCAGCCGGAGGCGGGACCCGCGCCCCACCGGCCCCCGGTCAGGAAACATTTGGTCGGGCCGCGCTTCAGCCGGAGGAGGCTTTCTTTTCGCCCGCCCACGCAGCTTCGCCTCGCCCGCACACACGGCACGCACGAACACGAAACCGAAACCGATTTCCCGGTAGGGGGGCTCTCCGTTCCACTTCGATCTCACCCCGTGTCTTCCGATAAAAGAAGGCGCGGTGCTCCGGGCAACGGTACGGGAGCTAGGAGGAACATCCTAGAGCCTCGCGCGACGCGCAGGAGTTGTATCATCTAGTCCACACGTCCGCCCTTTCGTCAGATGTGAGACGGCGTTCGCGCGGCGATGTTCTGACGCACCCAGAGCATCAAATCCTCCAAAATATTATCCTGAAAATAAAATGCAGTTCAGCGTGATTTTTTAGAGAGCGCTCTCTAAAACTTTACATCGCTGCCTAAACATATTTGATCATGTATACGCACGGCCACTGCACACGCGTACGGCGCACGTGATTACATATGCTTGTACATACACGTGCTATCACGCATGCTTGTACACAAACAACGCGCAAATGATTGCACATGCGCATGCGCACTTGCGAAGCATGCGCACGGAATGCCTGGTTCCTCGTCCCCCTCCTTGTCTTTTTCATCATTGCCCCCATGCTTCAATACGCTGCCATCGATGCGCCAGCCGCGAATTGTTCGAACACGGTGTTCCGATGGGAGCTGTTCTTTCCCACAACCCAGAACTAGGAACGCCAGGTAAATCGTCGGAACATACATCAACATTGCCCATCGCCATCGAGATCGTCATCGTCGCCGTCGTCATGGATCGTACCACGCGGACTTAAAGCGCGATCGGTTGCGTGTTCAAGATGGTGTTCTTGTCTGGGGTGTCTCTACATTCTGGTGTCTCGTTTTCTTGGTCCAGATTTAAAGGCGTCTCGAATGTCGAAACGCCTGATTTCAAGACTGGCGTCTCGATAGCTTGGTTGTCGTTCATCGCCGCGTCTCGCGACGCCTCGCAATGAGCAAAACCACGAAATGTTGGCGCCATTCTGTCAGAGTTTGTTGTTGTTGCGCCCTCAGAAACCTCTGGAACCCCAAGGGTGCTCGAGGCCTCGGACGGCGGTTGACGAACGCCCTCCCGTGGCTACAACCCAATGATCGGAAGCCTACGGCGGAACAACACAAATTCAGCGAGCAAACGACGAGCGCAGGCGCCAACGGAGGGAACAACAGGGAGGAGGGAGGGAACAATCTGCACAAACGGAGCCAACACGCAGCGCTGGCACCGCCACTGCTTAGGATAACAGACTCCTCTCAACAAAATCGCGCAAGCGCGGAGCGGTACGTTCGCCTGCGCACACACACACACATGCTCGGTGACCCATACTCGGGCTTAATCGCACCCATGCGCACTCGCACCCAGACTCATTCACTCTAGGACCCGCCACTATTCAGACCCATTCGCCCTCAGACTCAATCGCAATCATACCTTTCATTGTTTTCAGACTCACTTACGTTCAAACTAATTCAAGCTCAGACTTGAGGAACTCATGCTGAAGCTGAGACACTCGAAAAATATGTATACCCCCTGTCATCGTTCATGCTCTGATTCCGTCACACCGTGAGACCCATCCATGCGCAAATCCATTCACTTTCCGCCGCGCTCTCCGATGTGCAAATTTTGAATCGATGTGCCGTTTGCGGGGGGGTCGGCGAGTGGCCGCGCAGAGTTCCATGATCAATTGGTCGAACAGGCAATGGTGTCTCTGCAGTCCCATCATTGCGCCAGGGAACGGGCCATCGGACCTACTTGAACACTTGGTCACCTGCATCTCGCATTGTTTTGGCTCAAGCTAAGCATCGAAGTTTACATGCCAGACTTCCGTTATGGCGCCCCGCGTGCACGCGTGGCGTGGTGACATTGGTGTTCTGGTGGACGCGGTGGCTCCTTACGTTCAAGACATCATCGTGGTTGGAGGCATCAACTAGGAAAGCGCGGATCTCAAGATCGGCACCGACACAACGCAGTTCGTGAACTACAGGGGCTTGTTTACCAACCTCGTTCGCGTGGACACCCGAGGGGCCTACTTCAGCCAGCAGGACATGCAGAAAGCCTTGGATGCTCAGTTCTCGAAACCAGAGTACAAGTCTGGGGTGTCAGGCACGGTCGCCGCCAGCCCTAAATGGGGCACTGTGGGGGAGGCGGTGAGACACACGGCATACTCAATCATGGTCATGCGTGGGCGTCTCAGGTCGAAGCGCGAGCAATGCCAGAAGGAAAAGAATTTCGGCGCAGGCGCCCGCATTAGCCACCCAGCGGAGTTGCAGGAGATCTACCAGCTTATTACCGTGAAGACCAATGGCGAAACTACGAACACCCTTCAGCCGATGCCTTTCTTCAGGTCTGCAGGGCAGGATTTCGATGATGAGGATGAGAGCGATGGAGATCCCATGGCTGTCATCTGGACGCAGTTTGACTGGTCGAAGATGGAGGCGGTTGCTCTCATGAGCGATGGGGCCGCGAGGAATGCAGACGAATACGTGGATGGTGGATCTGGCTTCGCCCTCGCCAGGTGGAACATTGGCGCATCGATGGAGCTCGAGATCCCAATCACCGAGCTCAAGGGGGCAAGATCGTCGGGAGGGGCGCGGTGCAGGATGCAGCTGCAACCCTGAAGAAGGCGACGAAGGGGCGGGGGCCTGCAGCTGCAGAACCACCTCGCAAAATGCCTTCCGCAGCCGCTGCCGCCGAGAAGGCGGAGGGGACCATGCTCGACGACGAGGGCGAGGAGGAGGGGGAGGGGGGGGGGCGGAGAAGAAGACCTCGAGGAAGACGACACGCCAACATCTGGAAATAAGCCTGCCGCAGCTGAACGCCCACCGCGCAGGAGGCCGGCAGGCCGGAAGGCGGTCAAAACGACCGAGGAGTTCCCCAACATGAAGTACATCAAGGGCACGCTACCGTGCGAAGCATGGCCGAGTTCATTGGGCCCATTGAAGAAGTCATACACGCTCAACATGGATGGCAGTTCCAACATATCGGTCCTGTTCGAGAAGCGGTCCTTCTACTGCAGCAGGGTGGAGACGATTCCGCCAGAGATTGCCGAGCACGGTCTGAGGATCAAGGCTCAGGGAGGCGTCCAGATCGGTTTCGGTTCCGACGCGAAGTCTTCGTGGAAGCTGGCGAAGCAGGTTGCTGGGTGGATGTAGGGCTGTGCGTAAATTAGTCCAGCGCAGCTCGGATGCCTCAGTTTCAACTCGTTGGGTCAGCAGCGTCAGAGGAGCAGAGATCGCAACTAGCAGGTCCGATCACAACATCCAGGATTGCAGCAGGGCCGAGCAGCATTGAGCACTTGAGCATTCCGACCTGGGACTCTCCCTGGGGCCACCCTCCAGGAGCTCCCCGCCCCCCCCCCCCCCCCGGGGCGCGCCCAGGGAACGAGGAACAACAGTAGAGGAGGAGAAGGGGGAGGAGGAGGAGGAGGGCGACGATGAGGAGGAGGAGGAGGACGACGACGAGGACGACGAGTCGAACGACAAGCGTCTTCCACGCCCCGACAGGGTCGGCGAAACAAAACGAGGAGAGTTGAAACGAACACGCTACTACGCCACGAAACAAAACGACGAGCATCGAAAAAGCGTGATCAGCTGAGCTACGTGAGCAACACCGCAATATATCAACAAACTGCGTGGAACTGACGAACTGTCGCCGACTGTCGAAATTTAGCACGAATCAGCAACTCCATAGCGCCATCTGGGCTCAAGCCAGCATGTCGGACTTTTGTTTCGATGACATCGTCCATAGCGACCCCGTCTGGCTGTGGCCTTGCACTCACAAATGCCATCTAGCCTGCGTTGCCAGGAACCCAACTGGATTCCCATGTCCAGAGTGCAGACTTCCATGGGCGCCCGACGATACGGTTCTGCTCATGCAAACGTGCGCCGACCACGGCATCCGGATCGACGTTTCAGCTCCCTCGCCACCAGAAGTGAATTCTGGGAATCCCAGGCTTCCCGCGGACTTCATTCCTACATGCTGCCCTCGCGTTGCGATGGATGAAGATGGCAACTCGGTGCCATTGGGCGATGATCGGCGCATGTCGTGGTTTCCAATCTTACAAGATGGTCAGTGGCAACCCGCGTGCAAGTGCATGACTTGCTTTCAGGATATAAACTTCAGCGCCCATCAAGGCCGCATTAACCGAGAAGCTCCAGCAATGTGGCCATCGTGCCCAACCCATGGCCTTCGGGCTGTCGGCTACGACTGATCGGTCAGGGCATACTGCTGGGTTTGCTGCCCCCAGAGCGTCGACTTCGACGCCCCGATGACCTTTGAGCAGCGCATGCACGAACACTTTCATCCCGTTGTCGATCGGCCTGATCTTCAAGCAGAGATTTCCGTGAGCTCTGACTCGGGGGCAGAGACCGACGCGCCGACCGATGGCAACGGGCGCCCCGAGGTCGGCGACGGTATGTCTATCGATGCGCGCCCAGCGGCGACGGCAGCGACTCAGACGTTGATTTTGGCGCCGCCATGGGCGAGCTCGAGCTGATCGTTCAGCGGGCCGAGGTTTTGGACGGACTGGTACATGTGAGCGCAGCGGCAGATTGTGACAGCAACGATTTCTAGTGCCTCACGGTTGCGTCGGTTCGCGGCTCGAAACGCAACGCGGCTCATGCAGAACAACGCACTTGCACAACCACGCTTGCGCCGTCCTGTATTTCTGCGCCTCATCCTGGTCCTCCACCCCATCCAATCCCTCTTCCACCGCCTCCGCCTCCCCTCATTTCCCCCTCCACCCCCCTGCCGCGTCCTTTTCCTCGGCGGCCCTCGACTCTCCTGTGGTCAGGGACTGCGAAAGCGGTGATCCACCGCGAGCCTCTCGGGAAGGACGCTTCTCGACACCTCCAGGTGGAATCGGATATCAAACGTCCATTTGGTTCCAGCCCGAATTATCCGGAACCTGTCATGGAAACCACGTCTCGAAACGCTCTGGAAGACCGCGCCCCGAAAACTAAGCCAGCGACTTCGGAACTGATTCGGTTCTTGAGGTCGGGTTGGGCAGGTCGCGCTTAAGATCCAAACCAGTCCAGCCAAGGTTCTGGGATGGCAGAAAAAGCTGCGACAAAATATGTTGAAACGGTTGCGACCAAACAACCCGCCCCGAATGATGTTGCCGAGCAATTCTTCCGAAAGAGCTGAGACCAAATCTTTCGGACCGGCTGCGGCCAAACGCCCCCCCCCCACCCCCCCCACCCCCGCCCCCCGAATGACGCTGCAAATCTTGTGAAACAGCTGACGCCGAAAAACCTCAGAGCCAATGGGCCTCGGGCGCTCAGACGGGGCCATCGCCGCCCCCCGGCCTCAATTATGGCGCGCGCCCCCAGAACAGATGGGCCCTCCGCGAGGCCTCACTCAATCCACGACGACCGGCGCAGCGACTTGAGGGATTCACCGACGCGAAGCTGCCCTGGACAATCCATTACTCTTTGAATTACTTTTTGAATTTGAAACTCAAGGAACAGATTCTCGATGCTGTCGTTAGTTTGTACTCT
The DNA here is from genome assembly GCA_963575745.1 of Prorocentrum cordatum. Classification (NCBI taxonomy): domain Eukaryota; class Dinophyceae; order Prorocentrales; family Prorocentraceae; genus Prorocentrum; species Prorocentrum cordatum. Next base: position 217,000 of record CAUYUJ010014559.1, read on the forward strand.
TTGAGTTTGAATTCAAAGAGTAATTCAAAGAGTAAGTCAAAGAGAAGGGCAGACCAAATGGGCTTAGATTGCGCGATCTGTGCGAGGGGCGTGCCAAGTGCATCGCCGTGCCACTTTGGGGTTCAAGGCTTGCAGTCCGCACAGCTACTGACAGTGTGCTTCCCGAGTTGCCAAGCATGGGCCCCAAGAAATCCATGAAAGAGCTTCCCAAGTCTTGCGCCGACCTCAAATCCCTCCTGCTGAAGGATGGCAAAGAGGTCGCCGCGGAGAACCTGAAGGGCAAGGAGATCGCGACGCCGAGGAACAGGAGCATCGCCGCCATGAAGGGCCACCTCAAGGCCAACAACGACGTGGAGGCTCTTTCCAAATACGAGAACTTCAAGACCGACATCGAGCGCAGGACGTTCTTTGCGAACTACCTCATCGATTCCGAGACTGCTAGCGCGAGCTGCTCCAATGTGACGGAGAAGGTCACGTCGAATACAGGCGAGAAGACGGGGGAATGGGTAACCGAGGGCGAGCACGGGGGCCCCATGTGGCTCAACAACCCAACGCATGCGAAGGTGGCGGTGAAGGGGCTACAGGCACGTCTTCATGAAAACCCGCTGCTGGCTGCGATCGGAGTCAAGCATTGCAAGGTGTACAGGAACAAGGAGATCAGCGCCACGGGCGCGGTCGACAAGGCCAGCGTGACGCGTGAGGCCGCGATGACAGCTGAGCAGCATCAAGACACGGTGCAAAACATGAGAGCGGGGGGTCTGGCAGGAGCTTCGAGTCCATCAGGAGGTGGCCCCGGCCAGCCGGCAGGGAAGCGCCCGCGGAGGACTCCGCCAGCTCCAGACCCCCCGACGAAGGAGCAGAAGGAGCGCAAGGAGGCCAAGCAGAAGTACGACAAGGCGGTCGAGTCCATCAAGTCGACGGTGGATCGCGCGCGCACGGAGCTGAACGACGTGACGCTCGTTCAGAGGAAGCTCGAAGCCAAGGCCTGGGGCAAGGAGGCGACGGGCTTCCTCAAGTCGGAGACGGCATCTCAATCGTCCATCATCGAGGAGCTCTTCGAAGACTACGGGGAAGCGAAGGATGTGAATACGGCTTCTCTGAGTATCTCCGAGATCAGTGCCAGGGCGGTGCAGATGGAGTCTCAGGTGAAGGAGGCATCTGAGAGCTACAAGAATTGTGCCCATGAAGTGCTCGGGCAATTTTCCAGGATGAAGTAATCTCGGAGCTGAACATCAAGGGGCAAGCCTGCGCATGCGTCAGGCGAAGCGTGGGCCTTGGGGCTGCGACGCGCAGCGCCGGTCCAGCAAGAGCTCAAGGGGGGGATCATCGGCCGTTCCCATCATATTGTTTTCTTGCCTCCCGCAGTTCCGTGCTAACTCCTTATCCTCGCTCATCCACCTCTTCTTTTATGCGCGATAGCTTCCCCGGACAAATGTGGACATTGACCCCGAACTAGACGATGCCTCGAGTGGGGGCCCGACAGACCCAATAAAAGATAATGTCTCGAGTGGGGCACGCGAAGCATCACGAATCATATTACGTATACAGCGTAGCCCCGTCAGACCCAACGCGAGATGATATCTCGAACGGAGCGCGCGAAGCGTCAAGCATCAGAAGACGCAGGGGCCCGTCAGACTCACAATTAGACGATGACTCGAGCGGAGCACGCGAAACGCCAAATATCATATGATGTCTCGAGCGGGATCCCGCCAGACCACAAATGAGATGATGTCTCGAGCGGAACAGCTCACGAACGAACGACACGTATTCTCGCGTGTTTGATTCGCAAACCGAGTGACGCAAACTTCATGGGCCCCGACGTCCATCCATGATATATAGCCGTTTTGGCTCCGGCCAGGGTTATATTTCAGTGTAGGTTGCGTTGCTCTCGTGGTCCTAGAGGGGGGGATTCGACGGCAGCTCGCTAACAGACCGAATCCAGCAGATGACACAGGGGTGGACTTTGCAATTGAGAGCTCAAGCGTACCGCGTCCCAAGAGACAGAAGGGTAACGCTGTCTCAGATTTTACGTACACCATGTTCAAAGCAGGCCGCCTGACTGCTCCTGAGGTCCAGGAGCTCAACCAAGCAGCTACGTCACGGCGTCGCGACATCAACGCCGAGAAGTACGCCAAGGCAGGGGCATCAGGCAAGCACAAAAGGAATACAAGCAGAGACCTGATTTCCTCGATGGGGAAGCGCCCGAAGCTGCCACCAGTCCATGTGACAAAAATTCCTTTCTGGGACAAGGACACACGCAAGCAATACATGGACTGGTGCCATTTCTTGTTGCCTCATGAGCTGCTGTTCTACCTGGCGAACTCGTTTGGCAAAGAGACAACGCTTGGCTTCGAATGGGGCCCAACCCTTGGCCAAACCATGACGGAATGGCAGACCCGCGCGCGCTTGGCAAATATTGCATGGCAATCGGGTCGCGGGGTGACCCAGCGCCATTTTGGACCAGAGATTCGCTGTACATTGCTTTGCTCAACGTCTTGTCAGGTAGCAGGCGGACGCGATATATGCTGGTTGCGTTTGGCAAAAAAATAAACATGTTATGATTGCGGGTGTTCGGGCAAGTGCACTTTCGAAGCCGCGTGGGAGGTCTTATCGTGGTAATTTCGCTGCCTCCTTGCTGGTGTATCCCCATTGCGTCGCGAAGACAGCGCTGCCTTTCGTGAGTCTGGAAAATGTGGCGACAAGTTGCGGGCAACATGGGCAGATGAGAAAAAACAGATCGGCTTCATCGCTGGTGTTATTCAGAATCGTGGAGACTGGGCCTGGTTCAAACAAGCTTTCGTTTTTCATGGATGGCAAGCTTCAGCAAGCGATTCCAGAATGTGTTTCAAATGCATGGCCAACTGCTCGACTCATCCGTTCACCGACTTCACGCTCACAGCTTCGTGGAGAAACACAATGATTTCAACGACTGCGATGTTGACGGGGTCGCTGGTTGAGGGTCGGCTTATTTCTGAAATCTTTAATTTGCCAGGTTTCATGTTGTCGTACTGCTTGTTCGACCTCATGCATGTATCCGACTTGGGGTGCCTGCAGTATTGCTTAAGCGTTGTAGTTTTCCAATTATTTCGAGAGATGGGCGGGCTTATCACAGCTCCGAAGCCGGTGATCGGTGAACTTCTCATGCTCATCAAAACGTCGAGCAGGTGCATCGGCCAGACATGTTTCCCGATCGATGGCCTTACCCTCGCTATGATAAAGGGCAAGGGCGCCCCTCGGCTGAAAGTCAAAGCCGCCGAGGGGCGGCATCTGCTGCCAGTAATCGTTCATGTTATTGAGACGCTGTTCCCTCCTAGTGGCGAGCTCGCAGAGCTCCGTTATTGGTGCGTCAAGCACCTCAACAACATGTATTAAGAGCTGTATTCGTGGCGTGATTCGAGGGGCGGCACAGGCCGCACCGTGGCTGAATATGGTCGGAAACACTTGTTGATGCATGCAGAGCTTGCTCGAAGGAGCATCGCTTCTGCTAACTGGCAAGGCACGGGGTGGTTGATGTGGCGCGTGTACCCGAAGCATCATGCTCTTCTGCAGCACACCCTCGAAGACCAAGTGCAGACAGCAGGGTGCCCAGCTCTCGTCTGGAATTACGCTGACGAATCGTTTATTGGTGATGCGGTGGACCTCGCCGGGTCGTTGCACGGTTTGGCGTTGCATCGTACATTGGTGTCCAAATACAGGATTTGAACGGCTTGGGGGGGTCAACCATGAACATCATAATCATCAACATCACCAACAGCACCCGATAAATACACACACCACGATAAACGGAATGCGAAACGCTGGCAACATTGACATACACATTGTCACGATTAACATCCGCATCGTTTCACATGGCCGACAACAAAACAGGAACCGTCTTCGTTAGCATCATCTGCGTCAACATCACCACCAACATGACCAATATCAATCCTTCAACCGTCGCCATCGCCATTGCCGTGGTGACCGCCGCAATCCGTCTCTGCACCTCTGCCTCTCGACCCATTCCCGCCGTCACGGCGTCGAGAAGATCGAGGCACTGCCGTGCTCCGCGAGAGAGCGGGGGAAGGCGAGGATGAAGATGAGGGGGAGCGGGACGGCTCTAACTCCGAGCCGCCTTTGCTACGTGAGGCTTCGCCTGCCGCCGTCCAATTTGCGGGCCGTGGGGAAGTATTGGAGGGCCGTCTTGGAGGCCGTCTTGGAGGGCCGTCTTGGAGGCCGTCTTGGAGGGCCATGGGGCCATTCAACTACAAGGGCCGTCTTGGAGGCCCCGGGAACGTCTTGGAAGCGTCGCGGAACGTATCGGATAGATGTACAATTTATTTGAATGCAACGTGTCAACAGTGGTTGATGAGAGAATTGGGTCGTCGACGTGAGCGCGTGCACATGTGTTCACGCCTGTATTAATATATGAGTCCCGCGATCGCGGATAAAAGCGAGGGTGGGCGGCGCGGCCTCGAGGTCTGAACCGTGTTTGAATGGGCACAGGCATAGAAACATAGTCGAAACATGCCGTCTTGCAGAATGACAGTATTTCGTGGTTTTGCTCCTGGCGAGGTGTCGCGAGACGCGGCGATGAACGACGACCAAGCTTTCGAGACGCCAGTCTTGAAATCAGGCGTCTCGAAATCTCGATACGCCTTCTAAATATGGCCCAAGAAAAACGAGACACCAGAATTTAGAGACTGCTTGTGCGGCTTCAGGTGAGAGGGGGGTTGCGCCAGCCGCGGACGTCTTTGGGGGCCGAGTTTCGGGTTCCAGGGGCATCGAAAGTGCGCATTGGAGAAGACGCTCTGATCAAGTAAACTCCCTTTGGGGCGCTTCCTCTGATCAAGTAAACTCCCCTTGGGGCGCCTCCCCTGATCAAGTAAACTCCCTTTGGGGCGCCTCCCCTGATCAAGTAAACTCCTCCGCTTTTTTGGGGGCGGGTCGCGGGGCGGGGGGGGGGGGCGACGCCAAACAACAAACAACGAACAACAACAAGCTTCCGCATCGCGGAAGCCCATTACAGCCACGCGCCCGAGGACAGTGTATGACCGTTGAGCATTGCACGTGCGCGTGCAAATGCACACGTTTACCCGCACATCCACATATAGAGGCGAATAGACACGCACATGAACGCGCAAGTGCATGGACATTAGCCCACGTGCGTGCACGTATGTGCACGTGCGTACACGTATCTGATCGTGCGTGGAGCGAAGTGGTCAACAAGCAGTTGCACACAACGGGGCAGTACAGTTGATCTTCTGAGATGTTGGAGCGCCGTTGTTCTTGATATGCTCTTTGGATTTTTAGAGTTGCTCTCTAAAATCCCAAGGGCGCTTAAATTTTGGAGAGCGCTCTCTAAAAAAATCCTGCACTCCAAAATCATGGAAGATCAGATGGTCTGGGTAAGTCCGACGTAAGTCCGACGTGAATCTGAAGTAAATCCGGCATGAATCCGACGTAGATCCGACGTAACTTGGGACGCAGTTTGCCGCGCGAGGCCTCCAGGACACAGGGATCATTCCGATTCGATCGATTCGATCCGATGCGGGCGCGCCCGATTCCGATTCGATTTCGATTCGACTCGGCGCAGGTTGAAACCGATTCGATTTCGATTCGATCTCGATCCGATTCGATTTCAATTCGATGCGCCGCCCCCCAGGGGCTCCCCTCATGCTCCCCTCCTCTGACTTTGGCATAATCCACATGGACGGCCGCGAACCGGTCGGTTCGGTTGCGTCGGTGTCGGTCAGAATCGATCGGTTCGGTCGGTTCGGTTGTTGCGGAGTCCTTGCGTCGTCGCGCCCTCTTCGGTTACTTCGGTTGATTCGGTTTCGCCGCGGGCGCCTCGCTGACGCCTCGTGCCGGCCCAGGGGATCGAATCCGCCGGTTTCCAGTTCGGCTTCGCTGCCCACGGATTCGCGCCGATCCGATGCCGCTTGGCTTTCCCGTTTCTAAGAAAACAGGAGGAAGAGGAGGAGGAGGAGGAGGATCAGGAGGAGGAGGAGCAGGAGGAGGAGGAGGAGCAGCAGGAGCAGGAGCAAGGAGGTTGGTTGACTGATTGGCCGGATGTGCGCAGTGGCGCGTTGTTGGAGGCTCCCTGGAGGCGCGAGCTCCAGAGGCTCCCCGGAGGCGCCGGAGGCCCCAGGGAGAGAAAAACGATGTTTGAGGCCTCGAAAAATGCGTTTTCGGCTCCCGGGAGCTCCGGAGGCTCCCCGGAGGCACCGGAGGCCCCGGGGAGAGAAAAACAATTCTTCACGCTTCGCGTATCCCCACCAGCCCATCTCAAAACAGCAACTCTAGCGAAGCATGCCGACAGTCGTGTTTTTCAGGCGTGTTTCCGCCTGCCCCCGCATATCTCCCCTGTTCCTCCTTCCTCCCGCCTCCTTGTACATCCTCCTTGTGGTGGGAGCGGGAGAAGGACGAGGCGGAGGAGGAGGGAGAGAAAGCGCTCCTCGTGGTTTGAGTCGTTCGGGCTTCTCGTCCTGGTGTGAGTCGTTCGGGCCCTTCTTCCGTTCGGGCTCTTCGTGGTGTGAGTCGTTCGGGCTCTTCGTCCTGGTGTGAGTCGTTCGGGCTTCTCGTGGTGTGAGTTGTTCGGGCCCCTCGTCCTGGTGTGAGTCGTTCGGGCCCCTCCTCCTGCCCGTCCAGAAACGACGCCCAGGCGAGTAGAGGGTCGTCCTGATGGGCTTTTCGGCGTCTTGGGTGCCTCGGGGGGGCCTCTTTGGGCCGTTTGGGATCCTCTTGGGGGCCTCCTGGGGGCCTCTTGGGGCCATCTTGGGGCCTCTTGGTGCCTCCTGGGCGCTTCTTGGGGCCATCTTGGAGGAAATCGATCAAAGAAGAGGGGAGCTTTGATTAGCGCTGCCCCCTGAGAAGGCCAACATGGAGCCAAAACCTCAGTAAAATCAATGATTTTGGCTTGAAAGAAGATGGGAGCTTTAATTAGCGCTGCCCCCTCAGAAGGCCAAAATGGTGCCCAAACCGTAGTCAAATCAATGATTTTGGCTTCAAAGAAGAGGGGAACACTTTTCTGCCTCCCCCCGTCGGGGCCAGAATCCTCGTGAGGGGTGTCGTTTTTTAGCCCTCCCAGGAGTCGAACAAGATCCCTCCAACGACCCGCGGGGCGCCCTCTCCAGGCCCAGGGGGAGGGGGTAGGGGGAGGGGTAAACCCATCCCCGAAGGGGAAGAAGGGGGGTTGAGAACAGAGAGAGCTCTCTAAACCACTCACGCCCAAAGGGCTGGTGGGATTTAGTAGTAGTAGTAGTAGTAGTAGTAGTAGTAGTAGTAGTAGTAGTAGTAGTAGTAGTAGCAGTAGCAGTAGCAGTAGCAGTAGCAGTAGTAGTGATGGTAGTCTCAGTAGTGGTAGTGGTAGTTGTCGTGGTAGTAGCAGTAATAGAAGTACTAGTAAGAGTAGAAGTAGTAGTCGTAGTACTACTAGCAGCAGCGGCGACCCGCCCGACTATTGCCTCCCGCTGAAGAAGGGCACGGCTGGCCTCGCGGACCCGGTGGTCGCCGCCTGGAAGGGCGGGGCTAGCTGGAAAGCGCCGGGCGAGCTCGGGGTAGGGGTGATCAGGAGGAGGAGGGACAGTGATGATCAAGAGGAGGGTGAACGTAAGTAGTATATTTCTAGATTACCAATCACTTGTGGAGGAGGATTGGAACAGATAGTGAGCATGAGGGCCAGGAGGAGTAGGAGTAGAGCGAGGCCCAGGGCACAGCGGGAAGGGGGGGGCCCCACTGAGGGAGGGGGGTGCGGAAGCGCATGGAGAAGCGAACAGCGAGGGGCAGGATGAGTGGCGGGATCGGGGAAACACGAGAGAGGGAGAGAGAGAGAGAGAGAGAGAGAGAGAGCGATAACAATATATATATATATATAGTCCTCTCCAAGCCGCGCTTCGCCGAGTGCGTTCTGGGGGTGCGCCGGTCACCCCGAAGGCTCCAAGAAGCCGAAGACGCCTTCTACACGGGCATCAAAGCCTTGACGACGGCCCAGGAGTCCTCCCGAGTGCTTCTAAGAGGTACATCCCGTGTCACTCCTTGCGGGAAGTATACATGTTTAGCATTTTCGTTTCTTCGGTCCTCACAGCGTCCAAGACGACCCAAGGGCCCCAAACTATCGCCCCAAGACAACCCAAGAGGTTCCCAAGAGGGCATCCAAGCGGCCCAAGACTAGCCCCAGAGTGCCCCAAAAAGGTCCCAAGGGAGCTCCAAGAGGGCCGCAAGAGGCCCCCGAGACGGCCCAAGAGGGCCCCAAGACGGCCCAACGACGGCACACCCACCCCGAAACAGCCCAAGAGGGTTCCGGGACGGCCCTAGCAGGCCCCGGGCCGGCCCACAAGAGCCCCAAATGGACCCCCAAGAAGGCCCAAGCGGCCTCTCCGTAGCAATTTCTGGCTCAAGGCTCCAGCCTGCCAGCCAGGCCCGGCTATTTGCTTTCAAGCTCCTCTGGCCCGTAGGGTTCCGCTTCCTTGCTCCCGCAACGTCATGGGATGCCGCACCAGCAGACGGGAGCCGCAGCTGAGGCTCGAGCAGCAGCCGCCCCTGGCGCCGCTGCCGCTCCTGTCGCTCGCCGGCCGCGTGCCGCGCGCGCCGCCGGGCCACAACGGGCCCCGCGGCCGCGCCGACGCCGCCGCGTGGGCGGCGCCGCCTGTGGAGCCTGTGCTGCGCATGCGGCGCGTGCCTGGGCTCTCGGCGGTGGCTGCCCTTGAGGCGCTGGCACGTGCGCGACTGGCGCCGTTCCCCCAGGTCGGCGGGGCGCGCCAGCGCACGCGACAAGAGGGCGCGCTGGTCCTCTGGCCTGACCAGCGGGCCGCAGCTGGTTCGGCCGTCGTCGGCGAGCGCGGGCCATTCGCGGAGGCCTCCGTCTCCAGAGCGCGTAACGAGGCCACGCCCATCGACGCGGCCGGGCAAGGCCTCAATCAGGAGGCCACGCGCAGCAGCGCGGGAGCGTGAGGTTCGAGCTCGCAGGACCTCCGTGCCTCCGCCCCACGCCTTCGCCGTTTAATTGGATGCGTCCTCTTCGACGGGAAATCTCCAGGCAGGCTGGCGTGGGTCGCCTTGTCGACGACGAACCACCTTTATCGTCCGCGGGTTGCACTTGTCTCGCCCTCTGTTTTTGGCAGAGGCCGTGAGGTTGGCGTTGCCGACCTTCTCATTGCTAGTCTTCTCCACTTTGTAGTTGCTGAGCCCCTGTCAGCTTCTCCTCCTGCGCCTCTCTCTACAGTAACTCCTGCAGTTTTGTTTTGCAGAGCCTTTGGGTAGCTTTGGGTAGGCTTTGCCGACGCTTCCATTGCTACACATCAGAAGCTCGCCAAGTGGAATCCGCGCTAGGAGGAGGGAGCCTGGTAGTGAGGTGGTGAGCAGGAACAGGAGGGGCAAACTGAGGAGTTCAGCGCCGCGACTCGCCACCGTACCAAGCTCGAGCCTACCTTCTGAGCGGCATCGGGAGTCCCTGATGACCGACCGCGGGTTGCATCTGTCTCGTCACTCTTTTCTGCGGAGGCCTTAACACAAACTCTGCCAACAGTGAGGATGATGTTGTCCTCCGTTTGCTTACATCTGTTCTTTGAGTTACCGCTTAGAGTGAGATTGACCAACCACCTGCTCGTGTGAGTCGCAACAGGGCTAGCACGCCTGAGTTCGCACCGACAACCAAGGCTCTGCAGCACCTGTTTTCTGCAGAGCCTTTGGGTGGGCTTTGCCGACACTTTGATTGCTACTGGTCTCCACTTGTTTACACTTTTGTCCTTTGGTTACCGCTCAGATCGAGACTGGCCAGCCTCCTGCTCGTGTGAGTTGCAGCGCGGGCATAATATCCCACCGAAAAACCAAGGCTCTGCAGCACATGCCCACTGGCGAATACATCAGCAGCAGCAGCAGCAGCTCGCCAAGTGGAATCCACGCTAGGAGGGGGAACGCCGTAGGGAGGAGGAAACAGGAGGAGGAACAGGAGCGGCAAGAGGAGGAGTGAGCGCTGCGCCTCGCCACCGCACCAAGCTCGAGCCGACTCTCTGAGCGGCCTCGCGACTGGGCCAGTGCGCCGAAGCCCGGTTTGGATGTGTCGGTGGTTGCTGGTCGTTTGCCGGAGCAGAGTTCGGCGCGGTTGGCAATCCCTAGTGAGCACGAATCTTTTCCAGTTTGAAGCCAAGCGGGGCAAGCTGTGGGTGCGAGCGGCTTCTGCGCGCACAATGGTGGTGCGCGAGCGCTTGCTCGTGTGGAGCGCGACAGGCTTCGAGCGTACAGCGCCTGGGGCAACGCGCAGCGTACTTTAGACTACTGTGTCAGTCGGTCACTCTTGCTTTACTACAGTGCAGTGCCATTGACTGCTCTCTGTCGCGCGCCAGATAGGCTGCGGAATGCAGAACACACATGCATTGGGACACCGGGTGCTGAAAAAACAAGTAGGCCCAAGAGGTCCCCAGAGATTCCCCAAATAAGAGGCTCCCAGGACGCTTCCCATTTGGCCCCGAAGTCTCGCGTACACGTCCTGCACGGCGCTCCCAGAAAGGCTTCCAGGGGCCGTTTTGGACGCTCCGACACCTCGCGAAACCTCCTGTCCAGGCCCATGGGGAGGGGGTGCGGGGAGGGGTAAACCCCTCCCCGAAGGGGAAGAAGGAGGGGTGAAATAGGAAACTCCTTAAACCGCCGACGCCCAGAGGGCCGGTGGGATTGCCCGACACCCCGCGCATTCTAGGCTTAGCAGGGACCCCCCATGGCTGTCCGACCCGGGGGGCGCGTCGCGCGGCGGGGCGCGGGCTCGCCCCCACGTAGCGGGTAGTTCGCTAGTGTTCTGAGGAGCGGCATCGGAAGAGCTGGCTTACGCGAGCGATGATGGCGTGAGTATATTTCCGTTCTGGATGCGTTTCTGAGGGTCCCGGGGCCCGATGATGGGCCCCTGGATCCCCGGACATCCGACGATGTATTCATTCAGCGCGCGGTCCCATCCGACGATGTGGGGTAGTTTTCCGTCCCGGATGTTTTTTGTTGATGGCACCAGGGCCTGGTCTTAACATGCCCCACAAGGCCGAGATCGAGGAACAGGTGGGTAGCCTGCCGTCCAGCACCATGTATCATGGCCCTGGGTCCCGATGACACGCCCCAGAGGCCGAGATCGAGGAACACCTGCAGGATTGAAGAAGACACGTCTTCGGGATTCTGAGAATGTGGCCCTGCGGTGCCAGGGGCGCGCCGGCAGCCCCGCCCGCGGGCCTCGAGGGGCAACGATGAGGGGGCGACCAGCTCGGGAGGGGGGGAGCATCGAGTTGGAAGCGGCGATGTACTGCCGAGATCGGCGATGGGCCCCTGACAGCGGACTGGCGGGATCGGACCGATCAGATCGTCGGAGCTCTGGGCCTCAGGGTTTCCACTCACCCCCGCGCGGTGCTGATGTGCCGCGGCGGATGGGCGAGCTCAGGGGCCAGTCGCCTCTGGAGCCGCCGCCCGGCGACGGGGAGCACGGCGAGGACGAGGACCTCGGGGGCCGTCCATGAGGGGTGACGACTCACTAGGGATAGCCACCCCTAATTACTGGGAAATCGGCCTCGGTTTCGTGTTCGGGTTCTGCTTGCGGGCGAGGCGAAGCTGCGCGGGCGGGCGAGAGGAATAAACTCTCCTCTGGCTAGGGCACCGCTGGGCCCATCGACCGCCCCCCCCGTTTGGCCGGTTTGGGCCAGAGGTATCTTGTCAGTGTCCCGTCAGCTTGTACTAGATCGATAGACAGTGAGGTCGATCGTGAGATTGATGGTGTGGTCGATATTGTGATTGATAGTTCGTGGGATCGATTGTGAGATCGCTCGTGAGAGCGATAGTCAGTAGTGATATCGACAGCGAGATCGATAGAGGGACCAGTCGTGAGATCGATAGTGAGGACCACCGTGAGATCGATAATGAGGCCGACAGTGAGTTCGATCGTATGGTCGATAGTGAAATCCATAGTGGGTTCGATAGTGAGATCGGTAGTGAGGTCGATTTTGAGTGGTATGTTGAGATGGATCGTGGAACCAATCGTGAAATTTGCAGTGATATCGGGAGTGATATCCCGTCACTATCCCGTTGTGAGATCGATGGTGAAACCGGTCGTGAGGTCGATCGTGGGTGGTAAAGTAAGATCGATTGTGAGGTCGATAGTGAGATCGATAGTGGGACCGATGGGAGATCGATACCAGGATCGATCGTTTGATCGATAGTGAGTTTGATCGTAAAATTGATATTGACATCGATAGTGAGATCGATATTGAAATCGAGTGAGTGAGACGTTGGTTCCTCCCACCCCCAGCCTGCTTATCACCCGAAGGGTGGTCGTATTGGCTTATAGATACGCATCAGAGTGCGGGGTCCGAACGGTCATTTACTGTCCCTTGGCGCCGCGTGGCTGAGTTGGGGTTTTCGGTGCGGTCGTTGTTGCGTTGTTGTTGTTGTTATTGTTGTTGACGACGACGAAACCACTAGCTGGCGCCCCCCCACCCCCTATCGCAACGCAGCGCAACGCAACGCCCCCCCCCAGCGCCCCGCAACGCGACGCAACGCCACTCCCCGCGCAGCACAACGCATCGCTGTGCGATGCCCTCTCTTCGCGTTCCTCCTCCCCTCCCCCTTTGGGGCGCGCCAGTGCGCGCGACAGTTGCCGTGCTCTTGAGTTTTTTGGTGTGCCCTGCTTTTTTGGCTTTGGCTGAGGCCGCGCTGCGCGCGGATTTGGCGGCGCCTGCGCTGGGGGCGACCTTCGTGTGACAAGCAAGATGGGGGGGGGAAGGAGAGATGGGGTGGGGCAATTGGTCTGGGGGGGAGGCGGGGTGGTAGGGGTGCAGGGAGGGAGGAACGCAGCGAAAGGAGGAGGAGGAGGAGAAAGAGGAGGAGTAGGAGGAGGTTGGCGGGCCCATTCCCTTGCGTGCCGGGGGACAATGGCGCGAGTTCTCAAGACGAATCCCTCAAATCATTTGTTCTTGCACTCCTTTCGGCGGTGCGCCCGGGGGGGAAGTGAGAAGGAACGGGCGTTCCAAGAAGGCGGCGGGGCTTTTCGGAAACCCTCACGCCTTCTGAGGAGTTGTTTGCGTCTTCGGGTGAGGCTTCGAAAATTGCTCAGAAGGCCAGAGGGCTTCTGAGCCCTCTGAGAAGGCCCGCCCCGTCTGAATTCCCATGTGGGTTCGCCGCCAATCCTTGTTGTCATGACCCGTAGTGGTTCTCGCTAGCGGCACGTATAGGAAGAGCTTGCTAGATGGTTTTCGGAATGTCCTTGGGTCTCATCTCGTCTCGACCTTTGGACGACAGTTCATGTGTGTATTTTTGTTGACTCAAGATCGCCTGTCGGCGATCTATGTCGGCACCACGACGGGCGGCACCGAGGTGGTCACCTGTGCGCGATCGGCCCTCCTGGTTGGCGCGGCGGCGGCGCTCTGGAGCCAAGCGGCGCTGTGGTCGGCTGCCCACCTCACTCCCGAGGCGGTTCGCGCGCTCGGGGTTGCTGGCTCCCGCGGGCTCGCGGTGGCCGCCCAGGGCGCGGAGGCTGCCTGGGCTTGGGGTTGGCGCGGGCTGCGCGCCTTGGCCAGCTTTGCCAGCTCTTTGGCGGCGCTCGCCTGGGAGCATCGCTGGCGAGCGGCACGGGGGGCCCGTGCCTGCTGGTCGGCGTGTCGCGACCTGGCTGGCGGCGCCTGGGGGGCCTGCTGCGCGGGGGCTCGGCGCCTGCGGCGGTGCTGGAGTGCTCGGCGAGCCGAGCGGGCGCGCCATTGCGAGCTCGCAGCCGCTTCAACCGCTCTGGAGTACGCCTTGACGGAGACGGCGCTGGCGGCAGGTGCTGCCGTTGGCGTGGGGGTTCCGTGCTGGGTGCTGGTGTCGCGCGGAGCCGAGTGGGACGAGGTCCTCGTCTTCGGCCAGGTGCAGGGGAAGGACTACAGCTTCGGCTTCAACACGGACGATGCGGGCACGACCTCCGTGTGGGTGCTCATACGGTTGCTGCCTGGGCATTTCCGCGCCGCGGTGGTGCCATGCGGTGGGGTTCTGCGCACGGCTCCCTTTGGCATCGGGGCGGCCGCGGTCAACTGGGTCTGCGCACCTCCGCACGCGGCGGTCCAGTGGGATCCGAGCGTGGCCGAGATCGCGTCCCTTCAGCTGGAGGCTCAGGGCGTGGACAATGCCCTTGGTGCCATGGCCGTTCCTGCAGGCGTTGTGATGGACGCGGGCGCCACTCTGCCTGGGCTGCCTGTGTTCATGCCGGTGGACGGGCCTGCACCTGCTGGTCCTGGAGGCGGAGCTCTGGTGGCGCAGGGGGCAGGTGCGGCGGCGGCGGCGCCTCTGCCAGGCGCGGCGGCTGCACTGCCAGGCGCGGCCGCGGCGGCACCCGCGGCTGCCGCAGGGCTGGGTTTTGCGGCGGTGGGCGCGCCCGACCACGCAGCAGCGGGTGCCGCGCCTTTAGACCTCGCGACGATGCTGCAGGAGGTGCGGGCCACCCAGTCACAGCTTCAGGGCGGGGTTTCCGCTCACGGGTCCTTCGGCGAGAGAAAGAAGAAAAAGGACAAGAAGGCCGACAAAACGAAGAGAAGGACGAAGAAGCGGAGCAGCTCAAGTGGGTCCTCGGGCACCAGCGTCAGCAGCGGCTCCAGCAGCGACAGCGAGTACCTGCAGTGGAAGGGCCCGAAGGCGAAGAACCGCCGTGTGGATCCAGCCCAGGAGCAGACGTTGGAGACCGAGAAGTTCAAAGCGAAGGGCGACCTGGTGGCCTTCGCGGCCAAGCATCCAGGGGCGCTCTCGGGTTACTTCCTTGCGATGGTGCACAGGAGGTTGAGCCACGGGCACCTCGGCGAGACCAAACAGCTGCGGCAGGCATCGGCGACGACGTGGGCGCAGGGCCACTCGGGTCTCACGGAGCTGCGCGACCAGAGGGAGGTGCAGACGATCGCGCGGGCGAGCGGCCTCATCAACACCCAGGGTTTGGCCACCGCGATGGACGTGCTGGCGCAGCTCATCATCGCGATCCAGCGGGCCAAGTCCAAGGGCGGGTCTTGGGAGAAGGCGGCTGCTGGCGGACTCCTGAAGCTCACCATGCGATTAGGTGGAGGAGGGCGCGGCAGAGGTGGCTGCGCCGAGGAGGCCTGGAGTTCCCCCTCGCCTCCGTGGTGGTCGGTCTTGGAAACTGGCTCAGCTTCGCAGGCGGCCCAGTAGGGGCGCCCCTTCGTCAAGGACGCATCGGGCGCCTGCGGCTCGTGGAGTTCGGCGCGCCGTCGCCCATGCTCTGCCCTATTCCGTTGGTGCGGCGCGGAGACGCTGAGCTCGCAAAGTTCGGGCGCAGCCAGCGGTGCGCAATTTTGGCCTGGGCTAACGTGCGCATCGCGGCCGTGAGCGGCCTCTGCGGCGCAGTCCGCGACTACCGCCAGGTGCCGACGCAGGCTCAGAGACGCGCGCAAGGGCGCATGCTGCTGGGCGCCTCTCGCCCCCTTGGGGCTGGGCTGGCCTCGCCCGGGGCGGCGGCGATTCAGGAGTTCTTGCGGCGCTCCGACGGCTACGAGCCGATGAAGTGCGTCGCGAGCCGCTGGGCGAGCGCGGGAGCGTTTTCGGCCAAGCCGCAGCGGTTGAATGGGCTGGGCTTCTTGACGAACATCCCCCTGGGTTTGCAGACCAGGTCCGTCGCCCTCGAACGTTGCCCCGCAGCAGCGGCGAGCACCCCGCTAGAGTCAAGAGAGCACGCGCCCTGATCGATTACACTTATCCTCGTCTGGTTGCTCGTAACGTGGCAGCTGGCCTCCAGTCCTACGGGCCCAAGAAGAGGGTCCGCAATCATCGGGGCTTCCCATTGGTGGCATGCGCGGTCGGCGTGATGTCGGACCTCCCTGTGAACCAGCTGCTGGACCCCGACCGTCTTCCTCGCCCCACCTCTGCCTGCCCGCCGCGGCTGCGCGTGGTGGGGGCCGGGCCTGGCACCAGGGTGAAGCTCTGGAAACGCGACCTGCGGCACTTGTTCCACCAGTTGGCCATCGGCAAGCGCTTGCATAAGTAAATGGCGCACCCTCCAGTGCCAGATCCGCGAGGGGGGGGGCCTGGCGTCTGCCCCTTCCACCGCGCCACGCCGACGGGCTTCGCGCCGTCGGCTGGCTGGGCGCAGTCGGATTTGGACGCGGCGTTCCTGAAGGCCGGGCTGCCGCAGGAGCGCAGGGTGATTTTCTACCAACCCTGCCCCGCCGAGTTGCCGCGGTGGGGCCCCGTCATCGACGACTTGCGGGCGCTGGCCGAGCGCTCGGCAGGCGACCGCGCTCGCAGCTCCGCCGCCTTCTGGATGACCAAGGCGGAGCGCGCCTGGGACCGCATGGGCACCCCTGCGCACCGCGGCAAGTCGGTTGGCGGCGGCCAGGGTGAGTTCCAGGGTGCCGAGGTTCATCCTTCCCAGCACTGGGCGGGCGCCGCCCACCGTCGCCGCCTCGACCTCTTCGCGGCCACGCTCGCGTTGCTGGGGCAGGAGATGGTCTACCGCAAGGACGTTGGGCGCCTGGCGGGGAAGCGCGGCTACGGCCAGAGCTATCGCGCCTGCTTTGGCTCCGCGCTCCCGCGCGTCTACGTCTGGCTGGAGAGGCTGCCGCGGAGGGGCCGTCGCCCGTCTGCTCGGTGTCCGCTGGCCTGGCACGAGCTGCTGGCGCCCGCCATCCTGCTGCCTTCTGCTGAGCAAGATCTGGGCGCTGAGTGGTGCCCCCCGCGCGCGGAGTGCACTGGCGCGGCGCCAGGGGGCCGCGGCGGGGCCTGGGCGACGCTGCCAGTGGAGGAGGTGAAGCACATCGGGCCACCGAGCGCCCTACACCACGCTCGACGTGGACCTCGAGGGCCGCTGCAGCCTCGCCAGGGTGACGTTGCCGCCTGCCCCGCGCTGGAACAAGGTCGGGCGCCCTGGCGGCATGGAACGCATCACCTTGGAGGGGGCCCACGCGAAGCTGTGGGGCATGGAGGCCCGCCTTCGCAGGCCAGCGGAGCTCGGCTGCCGCGTGACGCATGCTGGCGACAACGCGCCGTGCGCGGGCGCCTTCATCAAGGGCCGCAGCGCCTGCCGTTAGCTAAATCGGCGCTACCGCCGCGGGGCGGCCATCGAGCTGGCGGGCGGCTTCTCTATCTTCCATTTCTGGATCTCGACCGGGAAGAACCCCGCGGACGAGCCGAGCAGCTAACGTGCAGTTCGCGCAGGCCGAGGGCCGCGGGAGCCGCCTCAGCCGCGGCCGCGCCTGGAGGTCGTTCCTTCGACACCTTGGGGCTGGAACGGCCGCGAGGCGATCTTCCTCCACTGCCGCTCTGGACCGAGGCGTCGAAAGGGGGCTTGTGCGACGCCGCGGAGCAGCAGGCGCTGAGCGCTGGCTTCGCAGTGAAAGTGCTGGCCCACGACCTGGCGGTCGACAGCAGCCACGACTTTGCCAGCGTCGGTCTCGCGCGCGAGCGGCGCGAACTGCGCGGCAGCGGGAACGACGTGGGTTTTTTTCGCTGGGCCGCCTTGCTCTACGGTGAGCCGCGCCAGGCACCGCCCGCTGGCGGGGCGCCGGGGGCCGAGGCCGCTGCGGACTAGAGTCGAGCCGCTGCTGCCATTGCCGGGGCTGGCCGATTCGGAGCAGCGCGCCTGCGCGCTGGGAACGCATCTCTTTGCATTATGCCTCGAGCTCTTTTCACGAGTCATTCTTTGTGGGGCATGGGCAGGACAGGAGCATCCTCAGGATCCAGGGAGCGAGCCTTTCCCGTCGTTCTGGTGTTCGCAGGAGGTTGTGAATTGGATGTCAGAGTTTGGGGCTGCATGTCGGGTCGTTCGATCAGCGTCGCCATGGCGGTGTATATCAGAAGCCAACAATCGTCGTCACGAATGATGTCGCTTTGAAGGAGGATCTGGGGCTTCGCTGAAATCACCGTCATCGCCATCGAGGGCTGTGCGGGCTTGCGCCTGGTGTAAACTTCGTCACAGCCCAGCTTGCTCGCCACCCTCCGCAGCTGTGCCAGGCTCTGGCTCGCTCCTCCGCACGGGCTGACGCGAGGGCACTGGGGCTGCCGAGGCGTGGCGGAGGATCCTGGCAGGCGCCGCGGGCGCATCATTACCTTTTTGCTGAGCGCGTTGCGGCCCGTAACCACGCAGAGGTGCGCCGCGGCCCTCAGCGCCTTCAGCTGTGACCTCGAGGCGTTGGGCCTCGGCGTGGACCAGCTGTCTGAGGGGGGCATGACTGGTTCCTTGCCGAGCGCGTGGTGGACCTCTTCGTGGAGTCGGGCGGGGTCGAAGGCCAGGGGTCGGCCTCCGCGCTGCTGGCGGCTTTCGCGAAGGCCAACCCCCGCCGTCACTACCGCGCGACGTGGAAGGCGCTGGGCGCGTGGCGACATCGGCGGCCGCCGCTGCAGGCTCCTGCCATGCCCGCGGCGCTTGCGCTCGGGGTCGTGGACTGGCAGGCGCTGGCTGGGGAGTGCGGCTGCGCGGCGCCGAGCAGAAGGTCCTGTTTGAGGAGCCTTCCATTGTGGCCTGGTTCGGCCACTATGTCCTTCGGTATCCTGCGAAGTCTGGGGGCAAGGTCTGCCAAGCGTCCTTCCCTCGTCTGCAGCGCTGGCCCCAGAAGGCGGCCGACGCGCTGGGCTTCGGCGCCGTGCACTGGGCGACGCGCGGTCTGCGCCGTGGGGGTGCCACCGAGCTGCTGTCCAGAGGCGCGCCGCTGGCGGACGCCATGCTGTTTGCGGGATGGCTGTCAGGCCGTTCGGCTCGCGAATACATGCGCCGTGGCGAGGGGAGTTTGACTCGTTGAAGGGTAGACGCCCCTGCAGATGCGTGGTCATGTGCTTTCAGATTCTGCCAAGTTGGTTCACCTGTCTGGTGTGTTGTCCGAAGTGAGAGAGGCTTCCGCATTTCTTCTCTACGCGTTTTCTAGCAATCGCTTCTCTGGGGGGCGTGGCAGGGCAGTGCCGCCCGCAAGCTTTCAGCGATTCGCCTTGGCCAATCGACCCCTTTGCGAAAACGTTCGCAGCGCGTTTGATCTGCACGCTTCGCGTGCTGCCTTCCCTGAGAAGGGTCGGAGTAGAGATGTAGCGGCCATTCCTAAATAAGAAGAGCTTGCTATATGGTTTTCGGAATTCCCTTGGGTCTCATCTCGTCTCGTCTCGACCTTTGGACGACACCTCACGCGTGCAATGTTTTGGCCCGCTGCGCTCCCACCCGCCATGGTGGTCCAAGCTCGAGAGAGGAGCGCGCAGGACCACGCATGCTCCGCGGCGGGGCAGTGGCCCCCGCAAGTTTCCAGTGATTCGCCTTGGCCAATCGACTCCTGTGTGAAAACATTCGCAGCGCGTTTGATCTGCACGCTTCGCGTGCTGCCTCCCCTGAGGAGGGTCGGAGTAGAGATGTAGCGGCCATTCCTAAATATCATATTTACGCTTTCGATGTGCCATGTGTTTTCCGGTTCCGACGCGCTGTTGTGTTTAGGGTGTATCGCCGTTTTTTTGTTACGGTTGGTTCCCATCCAGGAGCCGATTTTTTTTTCATGTTCGCGGTCCGTTTTTTGTTGCCGTCTTCGTTCTCTTTCTCAATGTTTACGAAAATGGCAACAAAAAGCGGTATCGCTGTTGTTTTCCAGAGATCACATGTCTTCAGTTATTCAATGCGGGCCCCAGAATTTGCAGGGCCCACTTTTTTGTCTCGGGTCGTTCTTTGGCTGGAACGTTTGGGGAGTATGGTCCAGGGGCCAGGGATAGGGGGGAACGGCGACGGCAACGGCGACGGCAACGGCGAGGAATTATTCCAAATCATCAAGGGAGGGGAGCGGCGACGACGACGATTCAAACAGAAAAGCTCATCAAACACGCCGACATGGTCGGCAGATTTGGCCAATGCGGGGCCCAGGGTGTCCCGACCCCTTCCACAGGGCCCGTGTTTGGTCCCGGTTCGTCTATTGGCGGCCCTGGTGATGGCAA
>CAUYUJ010014559.1:241868-246868 GCA_963575745.1 Prorocentrum cordatum
ATGCGGAGCTGGTGAATGACGGAGGCCGCTGGGTGTCCCTTGTCACGATCGGTTCCGTGCGCCGTGGAGACCCTGTGGAGCTCGAGACGGGAGACAAGGTGATGGGCGAGCTGGCGCTCCACCGTATGCCAAATGGTGAAGTGATCGCCGCGTGCCGACCCGACTACCTGAGCAAAGTGGTGGAAGGAGGTGCGGCTGCCGACGGCGGAGACGCCCGAGTGCTCGCCCCCGTCTCCTACGATCCAGGCGGGCGTCGCTGGTGTGACTTTGCAAATGCCGTCAGCAAGATGAGCACAGAGCCGATGGAGGACTTCCCCCTTGAGGGCGAGAGGTCGGCGCTGTGGCTCTTCAAGTACGTCCGTGACCACGGCGGCACGTTCGACGCCCGCCAGACCAAGTGGGCCACGGAGCAGAAGATCGCCATCGACTCCACCGCCTATCTCATCCACGACCTCGTGGGTCTGGCGCTGGATCTCTCGGTGTGCTATGACCAGTGCGATGGCGGCAACCTGGCCAGTGTTGAGGTGCTGGCGCGGTTGTACCAGCTGGTGGAGGAGACCAACGGGACCCTGCAGCTGGAGGGCCTGGAGCACTACGTTGGGCGTGACCCCACAGGCGGCCTGCGCCGCGGGGTCGCGCTCAACCCTGGGCTTGCACACTATGCGACCGACAAAAAGAGCAAGGAGACGGAGGTGATGAAGCAGCGCCGCAAGGCTCGAGAGGAGTCCGCGGCGGCCAAGAAGGTCTCCAAGGGTGGCGGCAAGAAGGATCAGGAACACCCCTGAGAGAGGGGCGCACCACGGAGGACCCCGGCCGTGGTGCGAAAGTCAAGGGGTCAATTCACCGTCGTGATGCTGCTGCTGGTGCAGGAGATGGCCTTCTTCCTCTGGCCTGTCCTCGGCAGGAGTGTTACACTGGTGGCTGCACTGCGCTGTCGCGGGGCACGGAGCAACGTGTTCGGCGACGGCTCAAGGTCCAAGAGAGGACCGCCGAGACGATTCGAGCCATCAATCGCCTGGCAGGTTTTGACACGCCCGAGGTGGAGTCCGTCGGGGAGCTGACCGGCCCCTCCGCCCTGGTCTACAGTGACGTGCGGGCGCTTCACGCGGCTCATGCCCCCGAGCCGGTGAATTCGATCAGTCCGCAGGAAGCCTTCCATGAGCTTCTCGGGAGCACGCCCTCGTCGTACTTGGATGGCGATGAGGTCTCACCAGTTCGGCCCTACTCGCGCGAGTCGGTGAGCTGGCCCAAGAGGGGCAACCGCCCGTTCCCGCTGCCGACGAACGCGCCACCGGACCTGCTCCGGTACATGACAGAGGGCCAGCGAGATGTGTGGCTGCGGCAGCCGCAGGAGGTGGCGCAGGTACGGCAGGTCGAGGGCCTGCCGACATTGTACGGCGACACAGTTTTGAAGGATAATCGCGACGCCTACATCGGCTTCGTGAAGGATGGCCTTGCTCGGGGGATCTTCCGCCTGAGCCGCCGTCGGAAGGAAGCCGTCAAGGTCTTCTTTGTGAAGAAGAAGGACTCTAGCATTCGGATCGTGATCGATTGCAGACGGAGTAACCAACACTTTCGAGCCGCGCCGAAGGTCCACCTCTTCTCGGGCAGCAGCTTCGGGGAGGTCGAGGTCTCGGCGCACCAACAGATGTGGTACGCAGGGGGTGACGTTCAGAACGCCTTTTACCAGCACCAATTGCCGTGCTGGCTGCAGCCCTACTTCGGCCTCGACCACGTGCGGGCCTCGGAGCTGGGCGTTGCCGAGCTGGGCGGCCAGGCCGTGCGGGGCGACCAGGTCCTGTACCCCCTGATGAACGTGGTTCCGATGGGGTGGAAGTGGGCCCTCTTCATGGTGCAGCGGATCCACGAGCATGTTCTCGATGGAGTTCCCGAGCTGGGGCCGCGGCGCCGAGCGGGTGACTTTCGACCTCCACCTCGAGTCGAGGACGGGGCGGTGCACACTGTGTATGTGGATAACGTGCTGATCGAGGGGTTCGACCAAGCGGAGGTGACACGACTCCGTGAGGCTGCCTGCGTCGCGCTGCAGCAGGCGGGCTACGCCACTCATGACGAGTCCGACGCAGCGGCGAGCATGGAGATGCTGGGCGTCGAGCAGACCGGCTGTCCAGGGCGTGTGCAGGTGTCTGCGAAGCGCTACTGGCGGTTGTGGCAGGCGCTGGAGTGGATCCGGCGCAGGCAGCCTCCTCTGAGCAGTCGCCAGCTTGAGCGACTGATTGGCCATTTCACTTTTGTGGCTCTCATTCGCCGAGAGCTGCTTAGCACGTTGCGCGCCAGCTACGATTTTTCCAGGGGTGAATTTACCAAGCCCCGGAGCCTGTGGAAAAGTGTCCTCCAGGAGCTCAGAACCATCCAGGGCCTTTTAATCTTTGCGTCCAGGGACTTGGATCCTCACTGGTCCTCGGATGTGTTGGCCTACGATGCGTGTGAGTCTGGGCATGCCACGGTGAGGGGGGCCTGGACGGTGGGGGGTGTACAGCAGGTGGGGAAGTGGCACGAGCGCTGGAGGTATAAGAATGAAGACGATCCCGCCCGTGCAAATCCCCGTGGTCACGCTCTGGGTAAATCGTATGACAAACAAACAGATATGGAAGATACGTCAAACAAGGAGATCGATTACAGTGATGTGTATCTAAACCGAGAATTCCCCGACGTCCCCCCCCAGCTTGTGGAGTCAACTCGGTGGACACTGGAAAGATATCAACCGGTGTTTACTCGTGAACCAATTCATGTTACTGAAATGCGGGGCTTCTTGGGATCTATCCGTCAAGCGGTTCGGGATCCTGGAGACTGGGGAAAGTCGTGGCTGATGTTGGGAGACAACTTGGGGCTCATCCTCTCGCTCTCGAAAGGTCGGTGTCGAGATCCTCGTTTACTCATGCTTCATCGTAAGGCAGCAGCGTGGGCTCTAGCTACCAAATCGAGATTTGTATGTAGATGGCTACCCTCTGAGTTAAACCCAGCCGATGGACCATCCCGCAAGAGAGAGCCATCGGCGCCAGCTACGCGACTACCGAGTGGGCCACCCCAGCCACCGGCGGACCGCACCGACGACCTCCCACGTGGTGCAGGCGCTCTCTCGTGTGCCGTTGAGGTCGGGCTATCCACTGACGGACAAGCGGCAGAAGACCGAGCCAGACGTGGAGAGCCTCCGTCGTGCCAACCAGCCTCCTCCTGGGCATCCCATCCTGGGCTTGCTGGAGGCCAAGAGTGCGAGCCTCGACAAGGAGCGGCAGCTTCGGGAGCGTCGTGCTGCACGTCGGCAGGACGTTCATGGGCCGCTCCGGGACACGACGAGGGGACCAGGCATCACCGAGGAGGCCTCGCTGACGCAGAAGACACGAGATCAGTATCAACGACTACTTCACGATTTTCAGGAGCGGCAGCAGATGCAGGACTTGAGTGTGCATCCCGCCATCCTGGACGCGCAGATCGTGATCTACTTCGACAGACTTTTCCTGGAGGGAAAGGCCCCGTCAACGGGGGAGAAACTCGTCGCGGCCATCCAGTACGTAGTGCCGAGCTACAACGCCAAGGGCATGATGACCTTGCCGCGGGCGACCAGGGCCCTGCGCGGCTGGCGCCGACTGGTGCCACGCCGCACTCGGCGGCCCTTGCCCTGGGAGGTGGTGACCGCCATCGCGATAGGGCTCCTCCGGGTCAACGGCCTGGGGATGGCGCTCTGCTGGCTTCTCATGGTCGACACATACATGCGGCCGGGCGAGTGCCTCGACCTCCAGACCAGCCAGATCCTACGAGGGAATACACAACAACACATGGAGCGAGCTGCGATTCTCTTGCATCCCGCCGAGAAGGGGATGCCCAGCAAGGTCGGGGCCGTAGACGAAAGTCTGATCATCAACCGGGCCTGGCTCTCCGATGCCCTGACCAAGTACGCAGCGAGTCGGCCCCAGCGGGGGCCCCTGTGGGACTTCACACTCAAGGAGTTGAACGCCAGCTTCCTCACCGCCTGCA
Organism: Prorocentrum cordatum; assembly: GCA_963575745.1. Lineage (NCBI taxonomy): Eukaryota > Dinophyceae > Prorocentrales > Prorocentraceae > Prorocentrum > Prorocentrum cordatum. The sequence goes on from CAUYUJ010014559.1 coordinate 245,862, forward strand.
TCCCCGCGGGCATCAGCAGCCTGAAGCCGGTCCTCTACATGGGCCGGCACTCGGGCGCCAGCCTGGACAGGCTGACCAACAGGCTGGACCTCGCCGAGGTGCAACGTCGAGGGCGCTGGCGGACGGGAGCGTCGGTGCGCCGCTACGAGAAGCGGGCGCTCGTGCAGGAAGTCTACAATGGGCTCGACCAGAAGTCCAAGGCCTACTGCAACAGGAGCGCCAGCGAGCTGGAGGCGGCTATCGCTCGAGCCTGCGGCCACGTCAGAAGCATCAGAGGCGTGGGTTCTTCATGATCGAGGTGTTCAGTGGCTGCGGGGCTTTCTCCAAGGCCGCTAGGCGCCGCGGGGTGGAGGCCTTCCCCTTTGACGTCCTGCAGGGAGCCGCAGGGGACGTCACCCGCCGCCCAGTGCAGCGACGCATCCGACGGCTTCTGGCTCATCCTCGCTGTTTGGGCATCCCCCTGGCACCGCCGTGCACCACGTACAGCAACGCCCGGAGGCCAATGATCAGAAGTCGTGAATTCATCGAGGGCCTTCCGACGAACACTCCGTCGGAGCAGGCCCAGATCGCAGCAGGTACTTTTTTCATGCAGCTGACGGCCCAGCTCTGCAAGTTCGCTGTGAAGTGTGGAGTTCCTTGGGTGATCGAGAATCCTCAGACAAGTCTGATCTGGCATGCTGTCGAGTTTCGCAGTCTTCGTAATCTTGCCAAACAGCAGTCGCTCACGACTCACCTCTGTGGTTTCGGAGCGCGGTGGAAAAAACCTACGACGTTGTGGTCCTGGGGTGTGGAGAACATGTACAAGATGTTGCACAAGTGCCCCAGTTTTGGTTGTCAACCCTGTATCTTCTCGGCGAAACCTCATATCGTGCTATCGGGACCAGACCCCACAGGGGTCCGCTGGACAAAACGAGCTGCTGCATACCCTCCTCGGTTTGCATCCGTCTTGGCCGGCCTCTTTCTCGACTCCGGTTTCACCAAGCTGTTGCAGGAATCAAAGCAATCTT
>CAUYUJ010014559.1:251868-258673 GCA_963575745.1 Prorocentrum cordatum
TCTCGTGCCAGGTCTCCACGTCTTTCGCGCAGCTCACCGCGCGGATCACGCCACTCTTCTTCTCGAGGATGGTTTCGAGGGCGCCCTTCGTGCACGTCCGCAGGGTCTCGCACCGCACTGCGCCGCAACACCTCGCCATCTTCTTGGGACTCTTCCTGGGGTAGCCCATCTTCAGACGGGATTGGACGTCGGCGACGCCCACCGCCAGCATCGCGCCGCGGACGTCAGGCTCCTCCGACGCCACGCGGTCGCGCGTGCGTTGGATTGAGCCAGCTCCCTCGTTGAGCCTCGCCGCCTTCGCGACCGCCTCGCACTCGTCGATGCCGTCGTGCTTGTCCACCCACTTGGGGCAGGTGTAGACACGCCGACTTCCTCTTTTGCCCTGCCGCAGCTCAGGGCACCAGGGCCCCCCCCCCCCCGCGCCGCCACGCAGAGGGCGAGTTCGGCCCTCGTCAGCTCGTCGACGCACTCCGCCTTCATGACCTTCCAGTCGTCGAAGGCAGCGCAGTGGCGACGCCAACCCAGCCGCCGCGGGGGCCCATCTTCGCACCGCTGGCTGCGTTTCGCTGCCGTCCGCGGCGCTGGGCGCACCCCCGTGGGTCGCCGCGGTCCTCCGACACGGGCCCGTTAACGCTCTTCCCACGCAGCTGCATGGCGCGGAGTGCCGTGGCCAGCTTGCCCAGACCGCTCTCCGGGTCCGCGGAGAGGCCCGCGCACGGCACCACGGCCAGCGCGGCCTGGGCGGCCGCCGCGGCATGCCGCGCGGGCATGGAGGGTCCCGCGCCACTGGGCGGGGAGGCATTGGGGGCGGCCCCCGTACCTCCCCGCCCATCGGCCGCGGGCTCCTCCGAGTCGTTCTTCAGTTTGGGCGAGGGGGCCGAACCCTCGAAGACGTGCTCGAACTCCTCTTCGGAGATGTCGCTCTCAGAGGGGTCCACTTTCCAGTCGGGGCGAGGCGCGCGGGGCGGCCCCGGCACCTCCGCCACCGCCATCGGGCGCCCCACCTCCGTTGCAACCTCCTCCGTAGCCGGCGGCGCGCCCGTCCTGGGCGGGTCAATGCCCGCGCCCGCGCCCTCGGTGACCTCCTCCATCGCCGCCGTCGTCGCCTTGGCCTCCGTCTGCGGCTCCGTCTGCTTCCCTGGGGCCTTCGCCATGGCCGCAGCCTCGGCCTTGGCCTTGGCGCCGAGAGCCTCGCGCAGCGGCTCGGGATCGGCACGGGGAGGCGGGTCAGGGCATCGCGGTGGGCTTCGAAAGCTTCGGCGCCGCGGCGTCGCAAAGCCGCGATCCAAACGGCTGCGGCCGAGATTGGGGCGACGAGGAAGGCCGCGTGCCGAACTTTCAGTGGGCGGCCGACCCCCCCCCCCCCCACACACACACACCCCCAAAGAACATTCAAAGGTTAAAACGGCCCGCCGAGGGAGAAGGCAGCGCAGAGCCGAGCGTGACCAGACTAGGCCCCCCCCCCCCCCCCGTTCGGAACGAGCGCAGGGAGCGAGAGAGGGGAGACAACAACGTCGCGGGTAGGCGACAACCCCGACGGCGGGCCGCCGCGGGCCCCAGGGCACGCGGGGCGACCCCGATCGCGGCCGCCTCCCACCGCCTCTTGACGCTGGCCGAGCGGGCTCCTGGCGCGCAGCGCGTCCGATGGGTCAGACCTACTATTGAGAGCATCGTGTGTCCACAGTGGCTGAAGCGAGCTGATTGTTTCCCCCGCAACATGCGAGCATGACACGGGACGATCAGGATGCAACAAATGTAGAGACATCGGCGGCAGCAAGCAAGGCAGCGCGGCCAGGGCCCTGAACGGCGAGCGACGCAGGACATGGGGCACGGGCGCCTGACATGGATATCTGCGGTGCTTCACTTTTTCCTTGCGCTGCAGGGCCGCCTGATAGGGCCAGGCGATCTGCGCGGCCGCCACGGAGTCCACCGAGCTGATGTCGAGGCATTTGCGCCCGTGCAGGCCGCCTTGGTGCACGACGTCCAGCGCGGCTGCACCGTCCGCCTCCGCGTGCCATTCCGGGACGCACCGGGCCGCCGCCCCCGGGGCAGTTCAGCGCGCGCGCGCGGTGGACATCCACGGCGCGTCCGCAGACGGGGCCCGCCTGCGCCGGCGCGCGGGCGGGCGCTGCCGGCCTGTTCTGGCGCGTGCCCGCCGCGAGCAGCAGGGGCAGGTGCATGCGCCGTTTGGCTGCCATGCAGGACGCGTGGTCGGCGAGAGGCGAGACCCCCTCCAAATTCTCCAACCATGCGCCCGCAGAGGGGCCAGAAGCACCGTGCACCGCCGCCGCCGCAGCCGAGGGCAGGGTGGTCTGGAAAGCCTTGGTAGCGCGGTCGCGCACCCGTCTGGCGTGCGTCTTTTGGTCCGTGCCCGCTCGCCCTTCCAGGAGACGCTGCCACCGGCCCGGACGGGGCGCGCCCCCTAGTCCGGCGAGCCTGCGCAGCATCGGCCGCCGAGAGGGCTCGGCCCAGGCCTGGCCGGCGGCGCCAGAGGCCCGCCGCCGTCGTCTCCCGCGGCTCTGCAGCGGCTGCGCGGATGCCTGCCTCCCAGGAGGCGGGGAAGGCCGCTGGCCCGCGTGCGGCCGCGCTCCCGAAGCCGAACCCGCTTTCGTTGACCTCCATGAAGACTTGGGCCCGCGGGGCCTCGGCGGCGCCGAGCAGCCCACAGAAGATGGCGACTGCGCCGTCATCCACCCGGTAAGCCCGCGCCTCCGTGGGCGGGGGCGCGCGTTGCATATGGACGCGCGCCCCGCGCGACCAGATCCGCCCCAATCGAAAAGTGTCAAAGGCAGACAGGCCGCGCATGTGGAGCATGAGCAGCGCGCGGAAGTAGCGGTCCTGCTTGACCAGGAACGCCTCACCGCACGGCGGCGGCGCGTCGGCACCCGGGGCGGCCCCTGCACCGACGGCCGCTGCCTCCTCGGCGAGGCCTTCCGGCGCCGCAAAGTCCGCCAGGGGGACATCCCGCCGGTCCGCGTCCATGTCGTGGTCAGCATGGGCCAACGTAGAGCCCGCCGCCTTGAGCTCGTCTACGCGGTACTGCGCGCAGTAGGCGCACTGGGGCGGCAGCGCAGAGTGGGGGTCCAGGGGCCAGATCTGAGTCTTGGGCATCTTCTGTTTCAGGCGATGGGGCTCGATACGAGCCTTCCAGGCCTCTTGGCCGTGGAATGCCGCTTCCGCCGATGCGACGAAGTACGCATCATCCAAGTGCGCCGGGCAGTCGCCCTGCGGACCAACGGCCCGAACCGAGGCCCGACCTAGGCTCTGGTCGCCCGCGTTGCTGGCCGCGTAGAAGCCCTGGCTCATGTGGCATCCCTGATCGAGCCCGCGGATCTGCAGCGGCTGCGCGGATGTTTGCCTCCCAGGAGGCGGGGAAGGCCGCTGGCCCGCGTGCGGCCGCGCTCCCGAAGCCGAACCCGCTTTCGCTGACCTTCGCGAAGACTTTGGCCCGTGGGGCCTCGGCGGCGCCGAGCAGCCCACAGAAGAAGACGACTGCGCCGTCATCCGCCCGGTAAGCCCGCGACGCCGTGGGCGGGGGCGCGCGCTGCATATGGGCGCGCGCCCCGCGCGACCAGATCCGGCCCAACTGAAAAGTGTCAAAGGCAGACAGGCCGCGCATGTGGAGCATGAGCAGCTCGCGGAAGTAGCGGTCCTGCTTGACCAGGAACGCCTCACCGCACGGCGGCGGCGCGTCGGCATCCGGGGCGGCCCCTGCACCGACGGCCGCTGCCTCCTCTGCGAGGCCCTCCGGAGCCGCAAAGTCCGTGAGGGGGACATCCCGCCAGTCCGCGTCCACGTCGTGGTCAGCATAGGCCAACGTAGAGCCCGCCGCCTTGAGCTTGTCTACGCGGTACTGGGCGTACTGGGCGCACTGGGACGGCAGCGCAGCGCGGGGGTCCAGGGGCCAGATCTGAGTCTTGGGCATCTTCTGTTTCAGGCGATGGGGCTCGATGCGAGCCTTCCAGGCCTCCAGGCCGTGGAATGCCGCTTCCGCCGATGCGACGAAGTGCGCGTCATCCATGCACGCCGAGCAGTCGCCCTGCGGACCAACGGCCCGAACCGAGGCCCGACCTAGGCTGTGGTCGCCCGCGTTGCCGACCGCGTAGAAGCCTTGGCTCATGGGGCATCCCTGATCATGCCGGCGGATCTACCAGCTAGGCTGGGCGCGCTCCGCCTCCAGCGACTTGGTCGGCGCAGTCTTGCAGCCGTGCCTCGGCCAGGTGGCGTGGGCCTGGGACTTTGGCGCGGATCGACTCCTTGACCAATTCCTTGGGGATGTTGCTGAGGGCATCGCGCAGGTCCACCGCTACGACCCAGCGACAGGTTGAGCATTGGCCATCGAGCACGGGCGGCGGTGGAGCGCGCCGCACACGTCCTTGGCGAGGCCAGACTGCAGGTCCCCAGCCGCTGCGCGCGCATCCGCATGGAAGATCTTGGCCGCGCTGCCCGCCATGCGTCTGGCAACGTTCCCGCGTCCTAGGACGCGCACGCCTCCAGGAGTGGCCTTGAGGTTGCCCGCCAGGCGGGCAGCGACGAGGGCCGCGAGGGCCCCTTGGGGAAGGTCGCCAGTGGCGAGCCGAGCAAGCGCGTCGGCAACCGCGGCAGCTCCCTCCTCGTCCGTCTTGAGGGGGGCCCAGTGCTCGCAGCGTCCGCCGCCTGGTCCCGCACCGCCGCGCCTGGGGTAGCGGCCGAACCGGCCCTTCAGGTGCGCGGCAACGCGGCGGCGGAGTTTGGCGGCCCCCGGCCTCTCCCCAGGCGCGAGGCGAACCTCGTCGCCTTCCGCAGGGGCCATGTCCACGTCAGCCTGCCCTGAGGGGCCGCCACCACCAGGCACTCGCGGAGCGACCCCAGCACCTGGTGGTGGGCCCCAGTCGACAGGCTGCGGCGGATCAGGCATCTGCGCAGTGCGGAACTTGCGAAGTACCGCGGCCGCATCTGCCATGTCGCCCTGCGGCCAGACCGCCCCCGCGGCCTGGGGCATCTCTCCCGCGCGTGCGAGCTCGGTGACTCGGCGAACACGGGCTTCAAGCTTGTCCTCCCGACTGCGGCCCGCAGGGCCCTGGCGCGCCCGGTCTTCCATGGAGAGCCAGGCGGCATGCCGCTGGCCTGCGAAGATCTAACGTAAGCGCCCCTGGAGTCGTTCACGGCGCGCGGTCGGCGTGGGAGTCGAGCCTTCGCTAAGGAGGAGGCCATCCATCGCCGCGAACACCTTCCAGAGGCGTTCGGTTGTGGCTGGTGGCATGCCGCCCGAGCTTGCGTAGGCCTGCTCCAGGGCGAGGCACGCCCGCGCCCTGACGTGACTGACCGCAGCGACCATGCTGCCGGGGATCATGGCCGCCGTGGGGGCCCGCTGGAGCAGGATGCGCTCCTAGCTCACGGTGCCCCACCGCTGGGCGCGCCCCTCGATGCCCGAAGCAGGGGGCAGCGGGCCGCCCGCGCATGCGAGGTGGGCCAACTTGTTGCCCGCATGGCACGTCGTCGAGCCCGCGGGGCGAGTGGCAGCCGCCGCGACTCGCCACTCACCCGCGTCGAATCCCACCATGCAGCGCGAGCAATGGTATTTCTTGCCGCGACGGGCTGAAGACTGACGCACCAGCGGGTGCTTCTGCCGCCCGTCGCGCGGCGGCCCTGCCGCGCGGGCTGGCCCTCGACGTCGCGCATGGGCGCGTCGGCCACAGCTCCCACCGCAGCGTCGGCTTCGGCTGCACCAGCGTCGAGAGCGCACGGGGCGACCCCGGCGCTTTTGACGCCAGCCGCGGGGGCAGAGGCACGGGCCCGTTCCGGCGTTGCCGCAGAGTTACTCCCAGCCACACGTTCACCAGCTCCTGCGTCCGCGGCGCCGGCGGCGGCCGCCGCCATGTCCCGGCGCTTCCCTTCAGGGGCGAGACATGGTGTACGTAACAAGTGGGCAACGTGGAAGGAGGGCGCCTGCCGCCCGCGGTTTGAGGGCAATAGCAGCAGTAGTACCCCCGGACCCGCAGGCTCCCCAGAGCCTCGAAGGGGTACTACTACAACAACAACATCTACTACTATTACTACTACTACTACTACTACTACTACTACTACTACTACTACTACTACTACTACTACTACTACGACTACGACTACGACTACGACTACGACTACGACTACGACTACGACTACGACTACAACGACGGCGACGGCGACGACGACGACGACGACTACTACTACTACGATTACTACTACTACTACGACTATTACTATTGTTATTACGACAACTACTACGACGACGACGACGACGGCGACGACTACTACTACTACTACTATTACTACTTTTCCTCTCTTACGATTACTACTACTACTTCTACTTCTACTACTACTACTACTACTACTACTTCTTCTTCGGATTATATCACCACTGCGACCACTATTGCTACTACTTCTGCTACTGCTATTTCTTGTATTATTGTTAGTACTACTACAAATCGTATTCGTATTACTACTACAACTCCTATTATTACTTGTACGTGTACTTGTACGTTTAGTTCTACGTCTTTTTCCACGATTACTACGACTACTCGTACTACTACTACTACTACTACTACTACTACTACTACTACCACGACTACCACCATTACTACTACGACTACGACTACGACTACGACTACTACTTCTTCTTCTTCTTCTACTGCTACTACTACTACGACTACGACTACGACTACTACTACTAGTGCTACTACTACTACTTTCACTACTACTACTACTACTACTACTACTACTACTACTACTACTACTACTATTACTACTGCTTCTACGACTACTACTACTACTACTACTACTACTA
>CAUYUJ010014559.1:258773-366677 GCA_963575745.1 Prorocentrum cordatum
CTCCCTCCAGCTCCACTACTCACTTCTTCGCCGCCCTCCCCTTCCCCTCTGGGCGCTTCGTCGCTCCCTCGAGGCCCTGGACGGGGCCGCGGGCACAGCTGTCAAGACGTCCAACATGGACTACATGCGCACAATGAGCAGCGCCATGTACAAGGATCGGCTCAGCTCATTGACGCGCTTCCATAGCGAGTGAGTGGAGGCGCAGGACGCAGGAGCGGGCGGCGCGGCCCTCGACGTGCGTGCTCGTGACATCGGCGCTCGCATGCACTCACGATCACACCCACTTTGAGAGCACCATCGCACGCTCGCACACACAAAGGTTCACACGCCACTGCGCGCACAATGCCATATTTTTTGGGAGGCCGAGTCGTCGGCGAGCGTCGGACATTTAGATGCTCGGATCTTGGTCCAACGGGGAGTGCTGCTGCCGCAAGTGTGGGGAGAACGGTAGCGAGCTCTCGATCGGTCTCTCGGTGCATGCAGTGCGCCGTGTCCTACTCGTGCCTCCCTATTGTCACGTTTCGTTGGCCACCGTCGTCGGCGTCGCCATTGCTATCGAGACATGCTCGTGGCATCGCAGTCTGCTCATTCAAGTCGCCGTCGCCATAGTCAGCCATTCCACCGAGATGATGCTAGTCACGATCGCCGTCGCCATCGCAGTCGCTTGCGTCACCGTCGCAAGCACGAGCGCGCGAGCAGGGGGGATGAGAAGGATGTGGAGGAACATGATGAATGGGAGGAGGGGGAGGAGGAGGGGGAGGAGGGGGAGGAGGGGGAGGAGGAGGAGGAGGAGGAGGAGGCCTGGTCAGACTGCGTTCACCATTCATCTCTCACGTGCTACCTGGCATTGTATTCAACCCTGGGGTCTTCGAATGCTAGCCCTGCCTTCCGCCGCCCCCACCCAAGGACCTGGCCTTCTTGGATGCTCGCCCCAGGTCTGGTTTATGTATTTGTTTCGCGGGCCCTGCGGGGGCCCAATGCAATCCTACCGTGCGCTAGCTCAAGGTGGCCCCCCCCTCCATGGGTGAGCCCGTGCTAGCCTTTTTCTGGTGCCCCCCCATTCAATGTGCCAGAGCACCCCTCCCCGTCATCATCATGGCAACTGTCCTCATGCCCCCCTCCACCCCCGCCCTTTTCATCATCCTGCCTGTCCTCATTTTTTGTTGCGATTGGCGCGCGGCCGTCGGCCACCAACTCGTCAATAACTTACCCGCCTACGCTAGCACCCAACGTCAACAATATATAGATGAGACCACGCTGTGGCTTATCTACATGAGCTTCGTGCTCAAGCCATCGGCCTTGCTCGCCGAACACCCGCGCACTCCGCGCAATCATGTGAACCCGCACCAACTGGGCACGACCCATACGCCATGAGCAATGCACTTGGGTACCCAACGCACTGCTATGCACCACGCGCCCTGAGCCCACCTCTACACGCCCTGACCCATCACCCTTTGCACAAGTGGGCGCGCGAAGGACCCTGCGCGGAAATGCGTTAAAGCATTGCTTCGCGAGGCAGCTCGAAAGCCATCCGCGCGCAGACGACTGCGCATTGACTCGTAATGCCTGCGCAACTCGCGCGGCACATCAAGATACGGGCGCGGGCCGCCATCGCGCGATATCATGCGATGCAGTTTGGCACACCCACGCTTCGCATTTCATTGGGCTCGGAACGTGCGAACGCTGACGCATGCCAAGGCGCGCTCGCGAGCTCGTGGCGCACTTTCAGTGCCGCGGGACGGCACGCCCGAAACCATTGATCGACGCTAGCCCGTGATCCAGATGCCGACCTTGAATACCGATCGTGATGGCGCATCGATTCGCCGTGCCTTTGCGGCCGCGACGACTAGGATCCCTTTCCCCAAACTGCACCAACCAATATGCACAGTTCGTTGCACGCTGTGGGACAACCTACCAAAAACCACCGCTATTAAGGGAGGACGAAAACTTAAACCACCACATATAACCTTGAGGCTAGGCCCTTGGGCCGCGGGCAACCTTGCGCTTTCGCCTTTGGGCCAGATATTACCTTATTCAAGGAATGCCCCACGACAGTGTCTAGCCAGGCCAGTCCCCGTCTGATCCACTGCCTGCCCCTTTGGTATCCCAGGCCTGCCCGCCAAAGACGCAGGAAAGATCTGCGACGCCAACTTGCTCGCCGCCTTCGCCGGTCGCCTGCTCAGATGTTATCATCGTCGCAAGGTCCGCGATGTGTTAGACAACCAGCCAGCCAGTGTTCTTTGGCACGTGCCAGGCGTTCTCCGCCTCCGGAGATATTCTGATTGATTGAGAATTGAGGTTGGGTATTGCAGATACGGTTCGAAGTGGAAGAAAGGGGCGTCTCTGCCCTGTACATTTCGCCAGGCTGCCCCCCTCGAAGCCGAGCGCAGAGGCCCCCGAGGCTTGCGCGGCGTCGCTGGCCGCTCTCGCTGGCCGCTCTCGTTGTCCGCTTTGTGGCAAAGGTCCGACTAGTGTTTTCTGGGCCCGCCGCGCCCAAGGACGCCCTAAACAATTTTGCTCGGCGGTGGCCCGCCTAGCATCTCAATAACGGCTTCGCCAGCACAAAATGGAATTTGGTGCGTGCTCATCGGTGGATGGACGCCCTTTCCGAGCGCGGAACAGAGCGAATGCTTCGCCGCTTGAACCTCACTGGTGTCTGGACGTCCGTCGACGCGGGGCTCAAGCTTTTCTCTGGCTTTTTCTTCCCTCCTCTTTTCACAAAGTAAGTGCTCATCGGTGGCGTGGACGCCCCTTCGAGCGTGTTTCCGGTCTTGCGCGCTCATTGCCCGTGCATTCGTGTGCATTTGTAGTCGTGGCGTAACACAGGTTATTAGAACAATGTTAATTGTCAAATGCATGAATGTATGTATGCATGTATGTGTGTACGTATGTATGGGTTTCTGTGTGTATGCTTGTAGGTAGGTTGGTAGGTAGATCTGTGTATCGGTGTACACGTATGCATGTAATTAATTGTTTATGCGCGCATGCATGTATGTAATAATACAATCATGTTTGTATGTATGCGGTTACGCATGTTTGTATGTGTGCATGCATGCATGCATGCATGCATGCATGCATGCATGCATGCATGCATGCATGCACGTAATCCCGTATGTGCGTACCCGCGTGCATAGCTGTGTGTATGTATGGATGTATGTATGCGTGTGTGTGTGTGTGTGTGTGTGCGATCGTATGTCTAAATGTGCGTATGTAAGTATCGTTGCCTGGTTGTATGCATCTATGGATGTAGGCATGCGTGTATGCATGCATGGATGGATGCATGTGTGTATCTATATTTGTGCGTACGCGTGTATGAGTGTCTGTATGCATGCATGTATGCACATATGTATGTATGCGTATATGTATATTTGTGTGTATTTATCTGTGCGTGTGTGTACACGCGTGAATGCATGCATGCATTAATGTACGTATGCAATGTATGTATATATATATACATATATACATGTAGTTGTACATATGGTAACCCCACATGATCATACACATTATTCTCCCATGCATCCCATATCTATTCCTCCTCATCCTCCTCCACTGTTCTTCCTTTTCTATATCTCTCTCATCCCTTTCTCCGCCCCCCCTCCTCCTGCAGGAGCGTGGCAGCCGTACAAAGGGACCTCGGTTTGAACATCCTTACACTGGGGCTGCTTTCTGAAGGAAACCATAAGGACGCCCTTCCACGAGGAGGAGACAGGAGGATAAGGAGGAGGGTTTGAGGAAGAGGAGGTTGGGCACTGAACAACCAAAACAAACACAAGGAACAACTAAAAACACCAAAGAAATCAAATACCCACGGCTGCAAAACCAAACAAACACAAGGACCCCCCCCCAACAAAAAAAACACAAAGAGTTCAAGACTTACCCCACCCCCGCCGCCCTTACAGACATGCATGGATATATATATATATATATATATATATATGTGTAATGTAAATGTATATGTATATGTATAGGTATTTGTGTACATGTGCATGTATGTGTGTATGTCTGTCTGTCTGTCTGTCTGTCTGTCTGTATGTATGTATGTATGTACAGATGGCTCCGAGGAAGGGGGCACCCGCACCCTCTTTTCCACTCCTGCTGCAAGCCAACATGCTGCAGCATCAACACGCAAATTATACACACGCACGGGTAACATACTCATGCTTGAACACGTATTGGGCCCAACAGGCCTTGAGATTAGCATTGGCTAACAACGAAACATAACAACATGCGTCATTGAGGCTGCAGCGGTCCCCAGATGGCCGTTCGGAACTCACTCATTTCACGCTCACTTCTTGGACGAAATCGCTCGTCCCCTCCCGCCCGCCGACGGCCCAGAAGAGGCGTCCGCGGCCGGCTGCGGATGCGGCTCGTCCTCCCCGATCTCCATGCCCTCGCTCATCTGCGGGAGCAAGTAGTTACGGGGCCTTGATCTCACGAAACATCGGCTAGATGCACCTCACGCGCTGGTCCTCGTGGGTCGCCAGCTCCTGGTTTCCCCACTCGACCATGTTCTCGATCGCCTGCTTGAGCTCCGCATCGTCTGGCATCTGGGGTGCTATGACGCTCCCCGCGCTCGTGTCCAGCTGGTGCGGCACATCGCAGTACAAGCGCTCGGCCGCCACGCGCAGGCCCTCGACAACGTTCTCCGTGTCCTCCGTCGTCTCCAGCTCCTTGCCGTCCAGCGTGTAGCAGTACACGCCGTCCTAGGTCTGCATGTACAGCAGAGCCGCATCCTCGACGATCACTACCGTCCTGATATCGATGTTCCTCGTCCCCTTGCTCCAGGTCAGCGTCGCCGTGTAGCGCACCTGCTTGGTCTCTGGATCCCCCAGACTGTACAAGTTGGTCACGACCCTGCACGTCGTCTCCGAGTGGCGAGTCGGCTCCACTTGGATGCTTTCGAACTTGACCATAGCCGGGCGCAGACGGTGATGGTTTGCAATTGGCCCGCTCCTTCTTGCTACGAGCCGAAATAGGTTGGCGACGGACAGGCTCATGGGCTGCTGCGGCCATGACTGCTGGCTCGTTGGTTAATTGATATTTCCTGCTAGTCACAGTAGCCCACGACTTGTCGGCTGGCTCGGCTTTGTCTTTCGTCTATATATCTGCTAACTGTATAGTCGACGGCACCCATCGATAACTTACTCCTAGACGTTTCACGCTCTCCTTGGTACTGGCCAGATCGACAGCCAACCGTTTGTCCGAGCATGACCCCGTGCTCCCGCAGCCGATCATGATGTGATCGTACAACGACTTGCAGTCCTGTGACGGCAGTGGGAGTCAGGAGTGGGAGATACTCTGACCGTCGACGCAGACAAAACTCCCCGTCGTTGCCCTCGAGGAGCAGGCACGAAATCCACTGGAGGTGTCCCAAACCGTGCATCTGGGCCTGGGTCTCAGCCGCGAGAGTCGACGAAGTGACACGGCGAAGGCGATAGTTTTTCCAGACCAGAGGGCTCCAGGGGCTCAGCTCTTTCCGGGTCATGTTCACGTCGGTTGCGGCGATGGCATAACCAGCCTGGGTCCCAGATTTCGAGGTGTTCCGGTTCGACGCGTCGGCGTGCATGATAACTCGGAGTCGATCGATCGGAATCGGCTTGATCTTCCAGGACAGGTTCGGAAACTGCTTGGCCCTTCTCACGATCTTGTTCGGCCTCGGCATGCACTGCTGACTCAGCGAAACCTGGACCGCCAGATCTGGCCTGGACTCCCGGGCTAGCCAGTTGCCGCTCCCCACCGTGGCACGAAAGTTCGCGATCTCCTTATCGGTCGCCGGGGTCTCGGGGGAAGCTCGGGACCTCACACCAGCTGGCTTCATGGACTCGGGAAGCTGCTTCTGAGAGACACTTATCTCCATGGTCACGGGATTTGGGAAAGGGGAATGTCTCTCGAAGGAAGCTAATGAACGCGTGGTACTTTTTCCCTTTTCCACCGGTCAGGATGTCATCGACATGCGTCGATATCAGTCCTGGCAGGCGCCGGCCCTTAAACAGGAAGAACAGGTACGGGTCCAGCTTGGACTGACGCCAGCTCTCACACCCGTCGCTCGGCTTCCAGTCCAGGACGGTGTCTCTGAATTTTTCCCACCACTGAGGCGGGGCGTCGTTGAAGCCGTAGATCGGCCTGATCACTTTCAGCAGCTGGTCGAGATGGAGTCCTGGAGTGCCTCAGCGCGGCTGCTGCAGGTACAGGTCGCCGCCCTCACGCTTGGTGGGATCTGCCGCGAGGAAAGCCCCCTCGACCTCACCGATCTGAACCTGGAAGCCATGAGAGGTCAGCAGCTGGTAGGCCACAGCTTTCCCATTCTGCGAGAGGGTCGTCGAAGAAGTCCTGTTCTCCTACACGAGCTGCATCGGTCCGGGTCCGTGTAGCTTTGACTGCACAGACGCGCCTTGACCACCTCCGTCTCTGTGTCGTCGACTTTACTCGTCAAGATTATCCGGCTGCCGACGATCCGCTCCGGGCACGTCCGTCGGATCTCATCCGACTCGACCTGGGACACTGGAGACAGAGCCTTCTTCTTGTAAAACAGGTTATCCATCTCCTTGCCGATGCCGGCGTCTATCTTCGCGATGCCCTCCTCACAAGTCCACTTTGGGTCCTTCCGGTTGAGCTCGCGCCAGCCGCCCGCCAGCCTTGCATCCTCCAGTCCTCGTCCTCCTTTGCGTCCACGTGCAGCACGCACAGCTCCTCCTCGTCCTCCACGGTGTCCGACACCACGCTCGCCATCAGCACGCTCTATCGGGGGTGGACAGACCTCCCACCCTGACACGTCGATCAGTGAATCGTCCGTTTTCGGTTCTCGAGAGGGCGCCGCGGCCGTCTTTTTCCAGGCTTGCGCCCGCCAGGTTTGGGCCCGAGGTCGTTTTCAGTAAACCACGGTTTACTAAAGAGGGTTCTGTCCATCCCCGACTGTAGATGTCCTCGGACATCCTAGGCGCCTCCGCCGAGTTGACCGTCCTCTTGCCCACCAGGCGGCGGGGCACCGTCGCGTCAGCCGTCATCTCAGGGGTCGGTAGCTCGGCTGGAGCCTCGGACTGAGGCGCTGCTTCAGCACCTCCGTCGTGGTCGCCAGGTCCGGATCGCGCCGGCAGCTCCTCCGCCTCATCCTCGGCCGGTGTATCCGCCTCCGACGGCACCTCAGCAGTCGGGCCTCAAGCCGCGCCTGCTGGCGCCGCGCCGGGGGGCTGCTCGTCCGCCGTGATGTCCATGAACCCGCGCTGGGGACCTTGGCCATCCATGACCTCCTTCGTCAGGGCTCGGAGCTCAGGCTGGACGACCTCGGCGACCAGCTTCTCCTCCTCGGTGGCGTGTCGGAGCTGCTCGGGCGACGCCTTGATGACCACACCCGGCATGGCGACCCCGAAGTTGCCGCACACGGTGCCCAGGATCACGGCTGACCCACGCCCGCAGGTGTGCGCCTTCTTTCCAGGGATGCCCCTGCCACGGCAACACACGGCAACTCGGTCGCCCGGCTTGAACGTCTGAGCACTTTTGGAACGATTGTCAAGAGCCGCCTTGGCCGCGCGATTGTCCATGTACTCCAGTACGGAAGCCCTCGCCGCTTGTCGGCATCTCTCCATCTCGGCGGACGGCTCTTCGTGCAAGATCACGTTGTGGATAACGGTGATCGGGCCCTCCTGCATCAGGTCCGATGGGACCTCTGGGTTCTTCTCGTGGGCGATCTGGAACGGAGAGGAGCCATGTGCACGGAGGGGAGTGTTTTTGGCCATCACCACCGCTCGCACGCACGTCCTGTATTGTACTCACTCTTGTCCTTCGGGTTGGTCTGATCCTGCACTTTATTCAGCATATCCTCGAACCACGTCCCATGACGCTCAGCACGGCCGACCAGCTCGTGAGCTTCTCCTGCAGTGTCGCTAACTTCCATCCCCTGCTTCTCGAACGCAACGACAATGTCCTGGCCCAAGTTGGTCTTACCCGCACACCAGCCACTCTCGAATAGCTCCTTCAAAACCTTGCCTGTCTCCTGGACAAATATGGGAGGCATTTTATGTAGGCCGCTGCTGGGACACACGATGTTCAGGGCCTTCACCTTCATCCCGACCTTCCAGCCCGGTGGCTCCTTGACGTCCAACTCGACCAGCCTCAATGGCGCCATTTTAGACGGCACCCTCACGGGCCGCACGGCCTTGGGAAGCCGCCGTTCTTCACCGATCGAGCAGGCAAACAGCCGCGCCATGACCTGCACCATCTCACTTGCCTTGACCTGCTTCAGAATTCTCACCATGTCCTCGTTGCTCGGGTGGCCGAGGCTGGCATGCAGCCTCCGGAGGGACGCCTCGAGCGACAGTTTGCGTCGCTTGAAGCCTGCATCGTCGTCGGTCGTCGTCAGGGCGTCCGCCATCAGGAAGGCGTAGTCCATCTCCAGCTGACTCCCCACGGCTCCAGCTATCTTCTGGCACAGGTCCTTAGGGTACTTCTCAGAGAATGAGCTCCTCTTGGTATCCCCCGAGCAGTCCCAGCACCCCTGGTGTTCGGGATCACGAGGGCACCGCAGCTCCTTCAGCGTCCACTTGAGCATGTCCGCGTTGGTCGCAAGGCACCACTCCTTGGACATCAGCTCCCTCGTCACTGGGTCCTTCAGGCCCACCCGGCACCCGCTGACCGAGACGCGGTGCACCCCCGACAGCCTACACAGGTCCAAGGCCGATACATAGTCCCAGGACTTTGCCGTTGGAGGGACCTCGAGCGCAAAGTAGCGGCCACCCCTGATCTGCATCCGAGCTATCGCCGCACGGAATCTCAGATGTCCGACCGCCGAAACTTCTCTGGGTCTCACCGCGCGTGCTCAGCTGTCAGGTTCTGCATAATCGAGAGGAGTCCACACGGAGGGCTCATGCCCACGTCTTCGGGCTCCTCGTCGTCAATCAGGCGTAAGATCTTGTGTCGGTCCGTCGAGCGCCGAGCGTCCCAGCCGTTCTTCAGATCGAACGCACCGACGCTCTGGAATCCCATGGCCTCCAGGTCGAGCGCCACTCGAGGCTCAGAGAAAATCTCCAGGCACTTCGGCCGGCGGTCCAGCTTGGCCTTCGCCTCCAGCACACCCATGGCCCATGGTCACCATCCGCTTGGCCCGCCGGCTCATGATGTCGGTGACGCCTCTGACCACAGCACGTTGGTGTCGTCCCAGTCGCCGTCAGCCTCAGGGCTCCGGCTCGGCCCTATCGAAAACCTGACGACGCCTCGGCGACGAGCGCCTCCAGCTCCCTCTGCGCATCTGCCGTCCTCGCGTCATCAAGTTTCTCCACCTCCAGCACGTCGACCTCGGCCGTCTGAATCTTCCTCCCATCCTCGTTCTTCATCTCACACAGGTTCAGCTGGTAGTGGCCGCTGCCCGCGACCCTGAGCGGCACGGTGACGTTGATCCTCGTGAATCGGACCTCGACTCGCTCCATGTCCAGCTGCGCCCCCAAGGCTTTGAGCATGGGCTTGCTCGCTAGCAGTGGGGTCCTGCCAGGAACGACGCACAGGCGCAGCACCAAGATTCGGCCGCACACTCGGCACTGCAGCTCAGCCGTGTAGATCGACTCGAGCGTCTCCTGGTTGCCGAACCGGAAATTCGTCGCCTTCGCTTGCCTGAGGGTCTTCACCGTGAGGCCTGCCTTCTTCATCACCGCCTTGTGATCCTCGAGCGTCTTCTCACCGATGACGCCCTTGACGCACCCTGTGTCGACCACACCTGAGCCCGGCTCGTGCGCTGACGCGATCAGCGCCTCCGGGCCGACCTCCTCTTCATCGGTGTCTGCCGTCAGCCTGCGGTACGCCTCGATCACATCATCCATGTCGTCCCGCACCGCCGCGTACGCCTCACACAGGCCGGCAATGTCCTGATCGTCGTTATCGTCCTCGTCGGTGGCCAGCTCGCAGTCGCACTCGTCACTGCAGCCACCCTCGTCGTCGTACGGGGGCTGCTGGTACTCATCCTCACACAGGTCACTCGAGGCTCTCCTCGTCGCCCACCACGAAAACGCCCTCGTCGGAGTCACTCTCGATGATCATGACCACGTCTCCGCGCTTCTCGCCATTCTTGCCCTTCCCCTTTTGGTCTCGTGGTGATGGTCGGCGTTGTCGACGAGGCTTAGTACAGTCCCGACTGAAATGACCCACCTCGTCACAGTTATAGCATCTCACTTTGCTCGCCATGGTCTTCATGTCCGGCTTCTTGGGGCCGAAGCCCCGGGCTAGCTGCTCCTTCGAGATCCGGTTCCGCTGGTCTCGCCACGACACCAGGATCTCGATGGCCTCACTCTCGTCCAGGACGTCCCCTTCTTCCCCGACCTCGGCCGCGTCGTAGCTCGCCAGCAGCGCTGCAATGTCCGCGATGTCCTCGCTCTCGTCGGTCTCCTCTGCCACGTGAGCGCCGAAAGCCTTCGATTGCTGGCCGAAGTTTGCCGTACCGTTAGGGTAGGTCGTCCGGAGCGCCATGGTTACATCCTTCTCATTGCGCAATCTTCCCGAGGCCGCCAGGACGACCGCGAGGTTCTGTGGTGCCAGGGATGTCCCCAGCAGCAGCAAGTAGCCCCACGCCATGTCCGGCAGCACCACGCCCTCGGCCTCGCCTTTGGCGAACGCCGCTCGGGCGCGCCCACAGTACGTCGCCATCGACTCGCCCTTGGTCAGGCGAATCGTGAACACCTCTTTCAGCGCCTCTCCAAGCCTGTCGAAGATCTGCTGTTCGCCGCCCTCCTGCTCCAGGTCGTCCATGTCGACCACTTCCAGCGCCCGGGCGGCGACGTCGTCTAAGAGCGTGAAAAGCATCGGCCCTAGGGCCGTCGCAGGCGTCCCCTTCGACCTCTGCGCGATGAGGTACGCCCGCGCCCACTTCTTCCAGGATCTGTAGTCCCGAGATGCGTCGGCTCCTGTCCCAGCGAACCTCCTGATTGCGCCGCCGGGGCCTCCATTGTCCGTGTTCATCACCTTCTCGCGTCCCGCCGGCACTCGCCCGAGTGCCGCCCTGTGCGACAGCGCCTGCTATCGCGCGGCACGCTCCGCACTATCAATGCAGATATGGCTCCGAGGAGGGGGCACCCGCACCCTCTTTGTCACTCCTGTGGCAAGCCAAAATGCTGCAGCATCAACTCGCACATAATACATACGCACGGGTAGCATACACATGCCTGAACACGTAATGGGCCCAACAGGCCCTGAGATTAGCAGTATGTATTCATGTATGCACGGAAATCCATGTATACACATATATCGATGTAGGCATATCCCAATCAATCCATATATTCATCTATCAATATAGTGTCTACCCACCGCCCCATTTGATCCCATGACTTCGTTTCCCAAGGCGGTGGATATGAATAAGTCCCCTCCTCGCAAACGTTGAGTTGGGGCTCGGATGGACCCAGGCATGAGAGAAGACTCAGAGACCACCGCCACCGACAGCCCATCGGGGGACCCATCCCTGGGCGGTGGCACGCCCGAGCGTCGTCCAGTATTGTGTGATGCCAGGGCGTGCCACCGCCCAGGGATGGCTGTCCCTCAAGGCTGGCGGTTCGAAGTTCGATGACCGAGGTTCGCTTTTTGCGCGTTGTTGGTGGTCTTGGGTGCCTTGGTGGCCACGGCTGGATCCGTCTCGGAGTTCTGGTCATAACGCACCCCAGGAGAGGTTCAGGGGTCGATGCCCGGGTTGGAGGTTCACGGATGTTTTAGTCAGTTTTCGGCGGCCCATTCCGCGCAGTAGCGTGCGGTCTCGTTGTCGGGGACCTATCGCCGACCTCGACGATGCATCGCCGATCCCGGCTGAGCGACGGAAGAAAATGAACTCGATTGCGCTGACATTCGCACGCAAGTTGCCCGCGTAAGGTCGCGCGTAAGCGCTCTCGTTTCCAATGTAGCGTGCCGCGCTGGCGGCCCGCGGAAGCCACATAAGATTGCTATGCCATCGTGCGTAAGACTCGGTGTCGTTGCCCCTCCAGGCCCGCGGGAGGCGCTGCCGGCGCGCCCTTGGCACCGGAGGGCCAAAGTCCCAGATGTCTGATGACGTGTTGTTTCTAATCCTGTCGTTTTTCCTTGGTGCCCTCCCCTCTTCATCCGTCCCCTCCCTTCTCTCCTCTCTTGGCATCGCTCGGACGTGTGAATTTTTCTCCGCGAGGACCATCGAGGAGCATCTTGGATCATCTTGCGAAACAAATGAACGCGCGATACCGAATAATGTACAGGGAAGGGACATCCGAGCGATGGCAAGCTCTTGCACGCTTGTTGTCCCGGAAATGAATTGTCTTCCGCCGCCCAGGACTGGCCTGCGTTCAGTGTCTGCGCTCCAGCGCGCCTGCATTCGCGATGCAATACCTTGCGTATTCCCCAAGGTCTTCGTATCGTGTGGATGTTTTGTTGGTGCGCCGTCTAGGCGCGGATTCTTGCGTGCGTGCGTGTAGTTGTTTCTCGAGTCCAGCGTCTAGGGCTCATAATTGGACCCCAGGATCATCAGAATGTATCGAGCGCGGTGACGCGTCGCTCGGCCACAGAGCTGGAAGTAATGGATATGAGTTGAGCCTTCAATATAACCAGCCCATTGGGCAAAGGTGGCCTAACGATATCTGTCTTTCCAGCTGGGGTGTCGCGACCCTGGGTGGTCGGGACCCGGGGGGGCGGGACCCTTCTTCGGCCGCGCATTGGAAAATCCTGAGCGTCGGACATCTGCGATGTCGGCGCGATCGGAATGAGCACGGCAAGAGCGGGGGCGGATGCCGATTGCAGTGTCTGTTTTTCCCAACCATCCTGTGGTGTTGGGTCCTCGTTTTGAAGAGACGGTCCCCGCGTTCCTCCTCCTCCTCTCCTCCTCCTCTCCTCCTCCTCCTCCTCCCCCTCCTCCTCCCTCCTCCCCCTCTCCCCTGCGTTTCACCCACCCAGCACAGCGCTTCGTGGCCCCATAGGGAGCTCCACCGAAGGTTCCAGGTCTACCGTCCGCATGCGTCCCCCCCACCCAGTACAGCGTTTCGTGGCCCTCCTCCCCGTCCTCCCTGCGTTTCACCCACCCAGTACAGCGCTCCGTGGCCCCATAGGGTGCTCCACCGAAGGTTCCAAGTACACCGTCCGCATGCGTCCCCCCCACCCTCTACAGCGTTTCGTGGCCCTCCTCCCCCTCCTCCTTGCGTTTCACCCACCCATACAGCGCTTCGTGGCCCCATAGGGAGCTCCACCGAAGGTTCCAGGTCTACCGTCCGCATGCGTCCCCCCCACCCAGTACAGCGTTTCGTGGCCCTCCTCCCCCTCCTGCGTTTCACCCACCCAGTACAGCGCTTCGTGGCCCCATAGGGAGCTCCACTGAAGGTCCCACTGGCACCGCCCGCATGCGCCGGTCACCGCCCAACACAGCCATTGCTCCGTGCGTTTCACCCACCCAGTGCAGCGCTCTGTGGCCCCATAGGGAGCTCCACCGAAGGTCCCAGTGGCACCGCCCGCATGCGTCAGCCACCACCCGGCACAGCCCTTGCTCCCTGCGTTTCACCCACCCAGCACAGCGTTTCGTGGCCCCATAGGGAGCTTCAGCGAAGGTCCCAGTGGCATCGCCCGCATGCGTCCGCCACCACCCAGCACAGCCCGTGCTCCCTGCGTTTCGCACACCCAGTGCAGCGTTCCGTGGCCCCATAGGGAGCTCCACCGAAGGTTTCAGTGGCACCGCCCGCATGCGTCAGCCACCACCCAGCACAGCCCTTGCACCCTGCGTTTCACCCACCCAGTACAGCGTTTCGTGGCCCCATAGGGAGCTCCACCGAAGAAGATATGCATAATTGCGGTACTCGCAACTGCATATGGGTGGGTCCTTCGCCGGGCTAATTTTGAGCAGGGCGCGTTGTGTCCATTTGAGGCGTAAAGTCGTCTGCCCAACAGCGGCCGTGGTCGGTTTTGGGCAACATGCATCCATCCCCGCAGCTTTCTGGTATGGGGTGGTGAGGGGCGCCTCCAGAAGCGCTGGGCGACGCTTGAGGCGCCGCCCCTTGGCACGCCCCGCCGCGGCATGGAAGGGGTGCGGGCGGGGGGGCTCCTTCGCTGACCCAGGAGATCGAATTTCGTGATTGCCTGATCACGTGATCGCCCGACAACTCACCCCCCTCCCGGGGGCCCGGCTCCTTGTCCCAGATCATTGTTCAATGGCCCCCGAGCCAAATGACGTCTTCAAGAATGCGAAGGCTGAACATGACTTTTGTCCAAGAAGCTGGAGATCTGGGAAGCCCGCAGGGGCCCCCAAACGTCCAACGCCCGTGCCGTACCAATTACAGCTCATTCCCCTTGCCTCGTTTTCGCCTTGGTGGGCCTCCTGGAACGCCTTCGTCTTCACTGCAGGACTCCTCTCGGAGTTCCGGCTAGAAAACACATTGGGAGTGGTCCGGGGAACAGCGGTATCGGTAGTATTGTTTTGGTTCCTACATCGAAGAAGAATTTGGAGGTACGTGTGATTGTTTGGGATCTGCGCCAGAGCCCTACGGCCGTGCCGCCCCGGGCGCGCTCCGCGCGCCAGGGAGGGTGGTTCAGCGCAGACCCACGAAACCCGCGTGGACCTCCGAAAGCTTACATTTCTACCGCTCTTTATTCCTACTGCTGCAGAGAAGGGGTCCAGCACCGACCCTGGAAGTCTGGGCGGGCCTCCTGTTCGTTTCGTGCTGCACTCTTGCTGTGCTCCCTCGGTACCACCCAGCGCAAGCAAGCAATCAAGAAAGCCTTGCGTCCTGGTGGACGCGTTGGCAGGAAAAGTAATGTTGCCAAACGCCACACGAACCATCCGATGCACGGGGGCGTGACTCACCGCCACACCTGGGAATTACAGCGGCTATGAAGACGGCGGTGAAAGATCCGCTCACCTGCTCACACATGTTGCAACAACTTGTAAACTGAAGACGCCCATTGTTGTCTCGGTCGTCCGCGTCTGCGCTTGCAAGCCCAACTCTTCGGCGACCCATCGCCATTGCAGAGAACCCGATGCACCAAAGCTGTATGCCCATGCGCGACAATCTTCTCGTACAGCTTCATTTGTCTACCAGCCAAAACTTGCGATAGCGGTTCCGCCCCAGCCTGGCCCAGAACGCTTGCGTTGTTGACACGTGATATGAAAGAAGGTGGAATCCCAAGAGTGCGTCGCAAACATCGGCAATGGAAGGCATCGAGCTGGCATCTGTCTGCTTTCAGCCACCACAAAGCATCCAAATACTATCATAGTTTGTTCAAGACACTGCCGTCGTAGATCTTGTGCTTCCGCTTCCATCCAAGAGATGCGTGCGACCAAAGCTTGTTGAGTTGCTTGAACAGCTTACTTGCCTCTCCCAATCTTCTGCATAGCTCCGCCGACGCTCTGCCGTCACATGTAAGCAAACCTCCCAAATATACGGCGGCCCGTACAGTCTTCACGCCACCACCACTTGGTGTCGGAACTTTTTGATTCGTGGAGATCTGCATTTGTATTGTCTTCCTCCAGTTAGGCTCCAAACCATAGTTGCGCCCCTCGTCAACGATAGCTTTCAACATGTTCTGGAGGTTTGACTGGTATGTGGAGACTATCAATGTGTGTGTGTCGTCGGCATGAAGAACATCCCGGGTGACCACGTATCTGGGCTCCTCGTCCAGGTGTAGCGAGCCGACGGCGTCGTGCAGCATGACAGTCTGGATTGCTATGAATGAGTATGGAAAAAAGGAGCATCCCTGGGCGATTCCAGCGTTCTGTCGTCTCGGTGGAGGTGCCAGCGTGGTCTCGGATGACGAAGGAGCGGGACATGGGAAGTCGGCAGGGGTTCCAAATCTCAACAAAGCGTTCCGCATTGAATCTGGCTTTAACCTGTCGAACGCTGTTGCCCAGTCCAGCATTAGCACCAAAAGTCTCCCGTCCAGATTCGAATGCACAGCATCCATCATGCGTCTCACAAGCATCAGGGCGTCTGCTGTTCCACATCCTGGGCGAAAGCCGTATAAGCCGTATTGAGAGCCACGCGTGCGTGTTTCGAGACTTTCTTGCAACAATTTCTGGTGTATCAGTGCCGCCAAAATTTTGCATCGAACTGAAAGTGATGAATTTGGTCTGCCTCCAGGAATCCAGAATAGATATCTTATCCCAACCTTGCTGACATAAACGTAGTAACACACCATTTGCGTTCCCATCACACATAAGTACCTTCCAGAAATCAGAAGGGATCTTGTCGGGGCCCGCTGATTTTCCAGATTTGAGCTCCCGCAAGACCTTCAACAACTCATCCATCGTAAAATCATTTGTTCGGATAAGTAAAGCATCACCAATCGGTTGGCGATCTGCTGGTTGTAATTCAGGAAATCGGTTTTGCCTTTGCACTGATTCGAAGTAGTCGGCCATGATGTTTGCCCGTTCGGCCGTGTCGGATAATGTCCCGTCTGATTTCTTAATGGCGGCATGTTTGATCGGCTTCGGCTTGCGACGGTATCGCACAGCGTCCCATGCGCCTCCCCCCAAATGTTATTCCAGCCATGTCTTGCGGTCTTGCTTGCCAGACTTGCGGATCATATTGTTGAGGAGCTTTTCGATGGTGTATTCTCAGATTGGCCACACATGTTCCGCTCCGCAATCAAATCGACGGTCTGTTGACTTGTCCACGGGTGTCTGGGCTGGTCGGCCTTGAGTGGTAAGGTCGATGCCGCTACATGGAAAGCTTGATGCATGTTTGACGCGGCTTCCTCCAAAGTGCAATTCTGGTAGTCTGCGCAAATTGCGTTGGCGAAGGCTCGCGCGAACACCTTCTGAGTCACATTATCTTTCAACAACGCCTCATCGACGCGCTTCTTCTTGTGGGACTCCTCTACTTTGAACTGCATTGAGGTGTTCGCAACCGTGAGAAAACGTTGTGTGTTTAATGCAACGCCCCGGCACGTCCAAACATCAACAATAGTGGTGGTGTAGTCTTGATGGCAGAATATATGGTCGATCTGTCCAAAACCTCATTCGCCGATATTTGCCATTGGTGGTACACCCAAATCGCGGTAAGAGACTTTTCGATGATCAGGTTGATCGAACATTGTATGGGCCTCCGTGAGGTCGCAGGCAACACAACATTCAGTCAGAAGGCTCTGGTTCGAGTGGGATTCGTTGCTGTATGCGTGCGCAGTCTCGTACACGTGCGGGCCGATGATGTCTTCTTCGCCAGCCTTCACTCGGCCAAGTCCGACGTTGAAGTGTCCAAGGATACACGTTGTAGAGTGCCTGGTGTCGGGGCGAACCACGTCCTGGAGTCTATGGAAAAATGCCATTCTGCCATCCTGATGTCCTCGAGGATCTGTGAATGCAGTGCCGTGCGGCCCACCTCGAAAGCCAGGGCCCCCACAGCCAATGCGAGAATATGGCGTGCATGGATATGTTCGTGTCGTTAGCGATGCTGCTGAATGAATTCGTAACCGATTTGGGCTTATAGTGGCAGTAGGGCCGACTGCCATAGGTGAAACACTTCCGTGGGCAATTTTCTATTCGCCAGGGCGCCTCCCAGCGCCCTTCTGCATCCCCTTCCCGGCGCTTCCTCCCTTCATGCCCATCGACGCCCGAGCCAAAAGTTCACGTGATTGCACGTTCAGTTCTTTGATGCGGGGGTTGTCGTGCAACGTATACCACGTAGCCCAGGCTCCCACCCACTCGTACTCGACATTGAAACCCTCAACCTTAGCTGTAAGTGCGTGCTCACCTCCTACGGTCATGGTGTAGTGGGAATCGATGGGCGGGCCCACGTCGACGGAGACGTGGTACAGTATGCAATATTCATCTTTCAACAACCGCTTGAGGCCCAGGCAGAAATTTCGAGTTGCCCGGTCCTGTGGGGAGCGGTCTTGGGTAGCCCAAACGTTCTTCTCCCCGCTTCAGAGGCTGGCACGTCGTAGAAGATCAACTGCGAGGTCCCGAAAGGATGTATTCTGGAACTCTGCAAACAAGATCCCCCTGATGTCCCCTTGGCGGAGATTTTCTCTGGCATAGGCCCTGCCATATCGACAAGCTTCTCCTTCAGCCATGCGGCGGCCTTCTCGAGGCCATCCAACTCCCCCCAATTTCCAATCACCATGCTTAAGGCACGCTTGTCCACGACCTCGGGGGACACGTGCGTCTTGTCGCCAGCCTTCTTCCCCTCCTCATTCACCATAGAATCTTGGATGTACTCGTGGATCTTGGCCTCCACGGAATCAATGATTGGGAACGCCTTCTGATCAACAGTCGTGCAGATGGTCTCGAGTTTGTCGATCCGCACGTCGTTCATGCTCAGGCGTTGCTCCAAGTGGTCCAGGCGCACGTTCATCTTGGAAAAGTCGTTGCGAAGCCCATCAACCGTACTGGGCATGGGGCCCAGCTGTTCCTTCAGAAGGGTCGCGATGCCCTGCATGGTGACGTGCTCCCGGGGCGGCTCCTGGATGAGCTCATCCTCGTCATCTTTCTCCACCTCCCCCTCGTCTGCTGCATGCGAACGTAACCTGCATTGCCCTGCCCCTCGTGCTGCTCGGTCACATCCCCGAGTAATGGGGCGAAGGGGGAGTTTGGACCATGCCCAGTGCGCGCCATTTTCTGCTCCTTCATGCTCTCCCAAGGGTTGGTTAACACATGTTTGACGGGTGTGCCGGCCAGACGCGTATGTTTCGAGGCAGGCGGCGACGCCATCATTTGTTCCATTTTGCTTCGAAATTGAGAGTGACACGAGTCGCCATGATGTATGTGCGATGTGGCGCTGAGAACCAGAAGGAAAATCATGTGAGTGGGGAAGTATTGTGAGAGTGAAAGCCTTGAACCTTGAGCTCGCTTTGAGCCAAAGATGGACCTTGAGCCAAATGAACTCGCCTTCACCCAGCGCACACCTTCTATACTGTGTGTGGCGGCCCCGCAGGGCTGACCCGCTTGCTCAGAATTTGCCTCGTACACGCTCGGTGCCGGGCGCTTTCTCGTCATCGTGTCGGGGGAACGGTATACGCCAGGGCCACCACTGGAGTGCGAAGTTAGTCGCGCTTCGCGGTCAGAGTGATTTCGGGGCGAGGAAAAGTCCCTCACTGTTCCGGAGGGGGTCGGCACGAAAGCGCGAAGATATTCGCGCTTCGCGGAGCGTGCGGCGCGAAAACAGTTGTTGTTGTGTTATCTGTTCGAGTCGGAGATGCGCCTCCAGCAGAAGCGCATCATACTGGTGGGCCCTCCTGCGTCCCACTCCAGGCCTGGTGCGGCCTCGAGGCGTCCTCCCCTTCTTGGTCGTCCCTGTGTGACCTGCTTGCCGCGCCGCTCCCGCCTGTGATGCCTACATGTCCCGAGCGCACAAGTGCAGCCTCAACTGGGACGACGACCGAACAGCACGCACCCGTGCCCGGGGGACGGAGGGGGCTATGGGTGCGTGTTGTCGGAAGGTGCTCCCCGCTCAAACGGGAGCCTCCCCAGGTTCCGACAACCCGCACCTATACCCATAGGCAGTCTTCTTTCTTCCGACCCCCATATGGGTATGAGTGTGTGTATGTGTGTGTGTGTTGTTCGTTCGTCATGGGAGCCGAGTGCGGTGGCCCAGTGTGCAGCCCACCCCATGGACTCATCTGTGATCCAGCGGTCGTGCCCACGTGACCCCTTAGTGCACGGTTTTGTCAGTTCCTCCGCTCTTCACTTGCATCTTCGGGGGGTCTCGTGAGTCCTACAATTGATGTCTTTTCTTATGCCCCACGCGGGCTCTTTGCGGGCTCGACGCGGAATTGGCAGGGATTCGACGCGGAT
Source organism: Prorocentrum cordatum (assembly GCA_963575745.1). Lineage (NCBI taxonomy): Eukaryota > Dinophyceae > Prorocentrales > Prorocentraceae > Prorocentrum > Prorocentrum cordatum. The sequence continues at coordinate 278,476 of CAUYUJ010014559.1, forward strand.
TCGGCATGGATTCGACGTGGATTCGACGAGTCCGACATCGATTCGACGCGGATTCGATACGGATTGGGGCGGGACCGGGCAGGCAATGGAGGGAAGAGCCAGGAGGGGGGAGAAAGGAGGAGGAGGAGCAGGAGGAGGAGGAGGAGGAGGGACGATGAGGGAGAAGCGAGGAGAGAGGAGGGACGAGAAGGGGGGGGGAGGAGGGAGTGGAAGAGGGAGAGGAGGAGGGAGGGGGGGTCCTCCGCTCCAGGCGCGGCGCGGCCTCGAGGCCTGGTGTTGCCCGAGGCTCCAGGTCGACCGCGCCCTGGAGGGCCACGAGGCTGGAGGAGGAGGAGGAGGAGGAGGAGGAGGAGGAGGAGGAGGAGGAGGAAGAGGGAGGAGCGGAAGGAGAGAGGAGGAGGAGGAGGAGGAGGGGAAGAGGAGGAGGAGGAGAGGAGGAGGAGAGGAGGAGGAGGAGGAGGAGGAGGAGGAGGAGGAGGGAGGAGGGGAGGAGGAGGAGGGAGGAGGAGGAGGAGGAGGAGGAGGAGGAGGAGGAGGGGAGGAGGTGGGGGAGAGGATGAGGGAGGGGAGGAGGAGGAGGAGGGAAAGGAGGAGAAGGAGGGAAAGGAGGAGGACTAGGACGATGGCCTGCCTCCGAAGTGGCAGGTCCAAGAGGGCGAGGGAGGATGAAGAGGAGGAGGAGGAGGAGGAGGAGGAGGAGGAGGAGGAGGAGGAGGAGGGAGATGATGACGGTGATGCTGATGCTGATGATGGTGTTGATGATGTTGTTGATGATGATGATGATGCTGATGGTGATTATGTTGATGTTGTTGATGAGGTTGATGATTCTGATGATGATGTTGATGATGACGATGATGACGATGATGGTGATGATGATGCTGATGGTGATGACGATGCTGATGATGGTGCTGCTGCTGATGCCGATGCCGATGATGATGATGATGATGATGATGATGATGATGCTTATGATGCTTATGATGATGCTGATGCTGATGCTGATGCTGGTGCTGATGCTGATGCTGATGCTGATGCTGATGCTGATGCATGCCGATGATGATACTGATTATGATATTGATGATATTGATGGTGTTGCTGTTGATGATGCTGATGGTGATGATGATACTGATGATGGTGATGACGCTGAGTATGCTGATGATGATGCTGATGATGATGGTGATGATGCTGATGATGGTGATGCTGGTGATGATTATGACAGTGACTCCGCGAAACTTGATGTGAATGTTGAGACGATTGTGCGCGGCGCTACGGCGAACGCCACATAGTGAAACGACCTGCCCTCATTCCGTGAAGGTCATGCATGTATTACAACGAAAGAGCACGGCGCGTAGGCGAGAGCCACATTTGAAAGCGAGCCGCGTTCAAGTTGAAAAGTTGTTTAATCAAACATGTTGCAGACGAATGTGTGCGGCGCTAAGGCGAGAGCCACATTTTGGACGTTGCCTGCCCTCCATCTGTGAAACTTTTTCCCAATTGAAAGTTCCAGGATCATGAATTGTGAAGACGTATGTGGCGAAACGCCTGGGCCGCCCTTCCGACTGGCCTGGAAGTGCGACATGGAGTAATGGTTCTCAAGCAACAGGAATGGGGGTGGAGGAGGAGGAGGACGACGACGACGAGGCGGAGGAGGAGGGAGGATGAGGGAGGAGTAAAAGGGGGGAGAAGGAGGGGGAGGAGGAGGAGGAGAAGGAGGAGGAGGAGGAGGAGAAGGAGGAGGACGAGGAGGAGGAGGAGGACGAGAAGGAGGGGGAGGAAGAGGAGGACGAGGAGGACGAGGACGAGGACGAGGACGAGGAGACGAGGAGGAGGAGGGGTGGAAAGGAGGGGAGGAGGAGGAGGAGGAGGAGGAGGAGGAGGAAAAGGAGGGAGAGGAGTAGGAGGAGGAGGAGAGGAGACGGACGAGTTGGAGGAGGGGGAGGAGGAGGGGGAGGAGGAGGAGGAGGAGGGAGGAGGAGGAGGAGGAGGAGGAGGAGGAGGAGGAGGAGGAAGAGGAGGGCCACGAGGGTTGCGTCAACGCCGTGGCCTGGCGCAGCGACGGCTCGGTGCTCTGCTCCGGCAGCGACGACGCGCACCTCTGCCTTTGGGACCACTCTTCTGAACTCCAGCTCGCCGCCCGCCTGCGCACTGCCCACCAGGCAGGGCTCGTTTCGGCGCCTGCGGCTTCGAGTTCGAGCCGAGTTCGATTTCGGTTACGATTTCGATTCGGTTCGATGTCGGTTTCTCATGGGGGGCATCCGATTCGATTTCTCATCGGATCCCGATTCCGATTCGATCTTGATTTTGCTTTGGATTCGGATTTCTCATTGGAGGGCCTTATTAGCTTGGGAGCCGTTTGGGGGTCTTTGGTGGCCCAGCAATGTTCCGGCCAGCAGGAAGGGCGGGCAGGTTCGAGGTTCTGGGCTTGGGAAGGTTTTCTACCCTTTTCGGCCTCTGGGTTCGCTTTCGGGACAGTAAGTGAAGACGGGTCCAGAGTGAAAAAACGCACATGATGGACCCGGGGAGTGGTCTGGGGACCGATTTTGAACTGATTTGGCTTCATCCCCTCGTCCTGACCGTTTTCTGGGGTCCCAACCAGCTCAGACCCTCAGCCGCCTACAACTCCAGGCCAACATATTCTGCTGCAAGTTCCTCGCGCCAGAGCTGCTCGCGTCCTGCTCCCTGGACTCGAAGAAGACAACAATGACATAAACAAACTTTCGGAGGTCCGTGCGGATTTCCTGGGTCTGCGCTGGGCCCCCTGGCGGCGCCTCCAGCGCCGCTGGCGCGCGCCGCGCGCCAAGACAAGGGCCCAGCGCCGATCCAAGGAGTCCGCGCGGACCTCCGAAAGCTGTTGCATATGGCGTTTGTTTTTTCCTTCCATGGACGGCAGCGTGTGCCTGGTGGACGCCCGCGCCGAGCGGGTGACCCAGGCGTGGTCCCTCCACGCGGGCGCCGCGCAGCGCCTGGTGGTCGACGCGGGCGACGACTCCACAGTCCTGTCGTGTGGCGACGACGGCACCGTCAGGCGCCTCGACCGGCGCGAAGGCTCCGGGGCAACGTCGGGGAGGGCATACGCAGGCTCGGGGGGGACGCATCGACACCCCACCGCCCTCTGATCGCCGATAGGGGCCCGACAATCAGCCCGCCCCGCCCGGGAGCGTACGGTGTCACTGTCGGGGGCCTGTCGCGGATCTGTCGGCGGTGCATTGCCGACTCCGGGTCGATGTCCCCCCCCTCCCAACCAGGGCCCATGCCGATCCAATCGATCCGATTCGATATCGATTCTGGCCAGCCCGATCCGATTCGATTCCGATACGCGAGGATCCGATGCGGCCCTCTGCTCGGATGGCGCTGTTGAGCATCCTGGCTCGGCCGTTTCGATTCGATTTCGACTCTGTGCCGATGCGGCCCAGTTCAATGCACAGTTCGATCCGATCGAATTTACCGACTCGATGCTGACTGATCCTGCTGGTCCCCCTTGTGGCGTTCCCCCTCGCAGGTCTCCGCGGCCAGGGCATGCTCCTGGACTGGAGCCGGCGGGCGGCCAGTGCCTCGGGTCGCGTCTTCCCGAAGAAGAAACAGCGGCATGAGCAGAAACGTCTGGGAAAAGGCTCGAGCTCGCAGGAACTCGGGTTTCCCGACGTCTGTTTTTGACGGGCCCGCCCCGAATTTTGACGGTCCAATTTCCGTGGGATGTTTGCGGCGGGAGTTCGCGGCAAGTTTCAGATTGGGTCATGCCATTTTTCTGACGGCCCGTCAGGCCAGCCCGGGTCCCCGAACTCGAGCCTTACGTTTTTCAGAATCAACGTTCGGAGGTCCTTGCGAGTTTCTTGGCTCGGCGCTGGGCCTCCTTGGCAGAGCCTCCAGCGCCGCCCTTGTCGCGCCCCGCGCGCCAATGAGGGGGCCCAGTGCCGATGAAACAAATCCGCGCGGACTGACAGTTAAAAACAACTACTTATGCTGTTTTTTCTACTTCCATCGTCGGCGCGTCGCTCGGTGGCGTGGGCATCAACTCCATCTGCTCCTGCGAAGGCAGGCCGCACCTGCTGGGCGTGGGCGGGGAGGATCCGTTCGCCTGGCTCTACGACCGCAGGCAGCTGGGGGAGCTCAGCGGAGGAAAGATACCCCGGCCCAGACCCTCTTGAGTCGTGACAAAAAGTCACGACGGCCGATTAGGTGCATATTTCTGCCTCCAGGGGCCCTCGCCAGGCCACGAGACCGTCACAAAAGGACTCAGGATGAAACATATGCCCTGTGGAAGGGGTCCAGGCCCCCGGGGATCCACGTCATTAAAACAGCTCATGACGGCGGGTGTCTGGGAGATATCGTTACCATTCCCTTCTCGGCAAGGCTGAATTCGCTTCGGGATGCTTGCTGGCCAGAGCGCGCTGCGGGAGAGGTCCGGGCATTAGCGGTATCCGTATCTTTCGGGGTTCGATCATGGACCTCTTGTTGAACGCAACCGTCCAGTTTTCACGCCGAAGACCACTGGAATTTGCTGAAGACCGCCGAATGCTGTCAGAAAATCGCCGAAGACCGCCGACTACCATGCGATGGTTGCCGAAGACGGCCCAGGAGCGATTGGTAACAATTGTCCATCGCCGAAAACGTAAGTATCCCCCAGGAGCGTCACCTCACGGCCGCTGGCGAAGCTGCCTCGGCCCAACCGGTGTCCGTGTTCAGGGCGCCAGACACGCCGTGGGGCGCCAGCATGATAACCAGCGTGGCGCTGTCCCCCGACGGCGCCCGTCTGCTGGCGTCGTGGTCGGGCCACCATGTCTTCCAGTTCGGCACGGAGTGTGGGCTCTCCTGGCCAGACGCCGACGACGGGCTCATTCGGTAGCAAATCATGGGAGCATCGTGTACCCTCGAAACTCCGCTTTTAGAGTGCATTGGCGACGATCAGTTTTTGGTAATCCACGAGAGGGCGCCAACTTAGCGTCGATCAGCGTTGATTATCGCCGATTGCGCGTCGATTTAGCATCGGTCAGCATCGATACGCGTCGAGCAGCGCCGACTGGAAGGAGCCAGCGATATGGTATGGAGGCTCCCAGGAGTTGCCGCAGAAGGATCAGCTTGAGCTTCTGCTCGGGCTCGACGGAGTTTGGCGGGCATTGCAACCGGCGCACCATCAAGGAGTGCGCGTGCCCTCAGATCGGGGCGTTGCAATCGTTTCACACGGGGCATTGTCGCCCGGCTTCCAGCGCGGGGACCAACACAGATCGGCCCGGCTCGAAATGTGCAGCCGAAAGATGGGGCTCGTAGGACTCTGGCTGTGATTCCTCACGGTGGTGCCTATAGGGCTCTTGCCCACCTCTGTCGTCATTTTTTATGCGTCTCACTGTTCCAATGCATGTTTGCATTTCTCATACGCACCAGGTCGTCCCCCCGTCTGGTCTGAGCTAGGCCCAAGCATCTGTCCACTGAGGTGGTTCGTTCGTCCATTCTTCGCGATGGTGCCATTGTTTCGCAACGTCGGATCTCAAGGTACGTCGGAGGCCGTGCCGAGCTGGTCGCCAGCGGCTCCGACGACGGGCGCCTCTTCTTGTGGCACGCCAGCTCCGGCGCGCTCGCGGGCCTCGGCGAGGGGGGCGACAGTTTCGTGGTGAATTCGGTGGCGCCCCACCCCCGCGACCTGTGCCTCGCCACTGGCGGCATCGACAGCTGCGTGAAGGTTCGATGATCTTCAGGACGCGTGTTGGCCCAATGTGTGCTTGCCCCGATCAGCCTAGCACGCGGTCTACGTTGGCCCTCGTTGCTTTGCCTGCGTCGAATTGAAAGGCCTCGGTGGACAAGCACACGTTGGCGCTAACGCGCGTTTTGAGGACTATCGGAAGGTGTGGGCGCCGACGTCGGCGGAGCCTCGGCGCCTCTCCGGCCCGGAGGTGGAGGAGGTCTGCCGGCGCAACGAGCTCCGCGGTGACGCCGCGGGCTTCCCGTTCCTCCTGGGTGGTGATGGCCTTGGGGATGACGATTGGTGATGGCGCAGCAGCCTTGGTGATGGCCTTCGGGATGACGACTGGTGATGACGACTGGTGGCGGCCTTCAACGTCTGGTGATGGCGCGGGGTTCCCGTTCCTCCTCGGCGGTGCTATGTCAGAGGAGGGCCAGTTGAGACAACCGTATTTGGCTGGCCTTCGGGGGGCGCCCTCGTCGCCACGGCTGGACGCATCTCGGAGAATTGATGTGTTTGGACCCCAGGAGGGCTCCAGGCACCGATTTTGAGCTGCCTTCGTCGCAATTCACTCTCCTCCGATGATGGCGTTGCGCTGCGCCCAGTCGAACAAGTCGGTCCTGTGCAGAGCTCGGGGTGGCCAAACACCACAGGGACGGCAGCCTTGGGTATGACGGCTGGTGATGGCACGGCAGCCAAAAACGCCAGGATACGCCGTGAGTTTCGCCTCGCCCCACCCCGCCCCAATTAGGGAGGTGGGTGGGAGGGAGGCGGAAGGCGACGGAGTTCGAAGAGGAACAGAAGACATAAACGTAAACTCTCGGAGCTCTCAGCGGATTTCTTGGATCCGCGCTAGGACCCTCGTCGGCGCTTCCGGCACCGCCCTTTGTGCGCTCCCAGCGCTGACCCGAACAGTCCGCGCAGACCTTCCACAGCTACTTATGCTTCTGTTGCTGACTATACTCCTCGGAAGCCAGGCCGAGACTTACCAGCAGCACCTGGGAGACGCAACAAAACAGGGGGCCGACTGCGCCAACAGGCTGCCCGCTGGAGACCGCGCTGGCAGCCGGCGTGCGTGAGCCGCCACGTAAGGCCGTCGTGTCCTGTCGCGTGAGTTCGGTCGCGCGTAAGTGCAGTCTTCTCTACGCGCTGTGCCGCGCTGCTGGCCCGCGTATTGAAACCGCCGCGTGAGGCCGCCACATTGGAGGATCGAAGGGGGTACGGAAAGAATAGGCACAACGTCCAGCAGCAGTTCTTAATCAGTCTGAAAAGGGACCGCTGTCGGCGTCACCGCGATCGTTGTCCATCTGAGACATAAGCTGGCCTCCCCAACAGCGGCCGCTGTCGGTTTTGGACAACATGTGCTGTTGGGCACTGTACCATTTGTTTCTGTATTCATTTCGGGCGTCCAAGGCCATGTCGCGCTGGCGGCCCGCGTGCGGTACGCCACCGCGCAAGCTCGCCGTGCCCTCATGCGCAAGGCCCCGTCTTTTGTTCGAGTGCCTTACGCCATTCCGCCGACCCCCCAGGTTGGGCATCTTGGAGGGCTCTTGGGAGCATATGGCTTCCTGATCGTTGTGGAGGCCTCTTGGGGCCTTTCCGGGGGCGCCTCGGGTTACCTCTGGGAGTTCCTGCTTGGAGCCATTTTTGGGGCGCAGGCTCGCTGTGCCCTTTCGCGCAAGGCCTTGTTTCCCCCATATCCTGAGACGGAACTCTTGTCATTATTGAGGCGCCCCCAGACGTCACTGAAGTCGTCGTCGTCGTCATCGTCGTCGTCGTCGTCGTCGTTGTCGCACCCGTCGTCTGCGGGGACTCGCTCTCACCCCGATGATCGCAGACGGAGTTCCGCCGCGAGGCGTGCCAGGAGTATGAGATGCACATCTGGGGACTTCCGCGTCGAGTAGTCATCTCGATGCTCTGCTGGTGCTTTTTGTGGCTGCCCTGGCGATCGGCGCGTCCGGCTGGAGGAGGCCCCGCCGCCATGCCCTGGAGGCCCGCCGCGCGGGTCGGGCCCCGGCAGCCAGGCTCGCTCGAGCAGCCGAGCTCCGCCCGAGGCGCCGCAGTTCGCCAGGGAAGCGCCGGGCTCGGGTTCGCCAGACATCGGGTTCGCCGACGTTCTGTTTGACGGGCGCGGCCCGACATTTTGACGGTCCAGTGTTCGTGTGATGCCTGCAGCGGGAGCTCGCGTCGAGTTCCAGATTGGGCCTCGTCATTTCCCGTACAGCCCTGCCAGGCCAGCCCGAGTCCGCCGAACCCGAGTCTTACGTCTCCCGATAGGGGGATATAGGCTCAGGGGGCGATGCATCGAGGTTTCCTGCAGGCGTTCCTGTAGGGGTTCCTGACCCCGCCCCCATCTCCCAAAGCTCTCCGTCCCCCTCCCCCCCCCTCACAAAAGCATCGAGGCTTGGGTCTTCGGACGTTTCCGCTGGTTTCCAGAAAGTCTTTAATGATGCCCCTCACATCAGCCACCCGCATATGGGGGTGTAGGAGAAGGGGAGAACGCTTCTTACAAGCACCCCTGCTTCTTAGAAGGCGCGGGGATCATCTACATATACAGGGCTGGCGCCTTCTGAGAAGTAGCCTCCTTCTAAGAAACCTCCTCCCACCACAATTGGACAATGTGAATACTACTCTCCCTCCTCCCCTGAAGTTGTCTGGAAAATCCCCCCCCGCCCTCTCCGCGTGTTTTTTTGTGTGTGTGTGTGCATTTGATTTCGAGCATAAGTTTGCCGTCTTGTTTTTTCAATTCGCATGTTTCTGGTGCTTCAAAATGGTGTTCCCGCTGCAGCGTGGGCCTCATGTTCGGATCGGCGCGTTGCTCTCGTCGTTCAGGATGGCGCTCTCGCCCCAGCGCGGGGCACTTGTCTGGATCCGAGTATGGCTTCATTGTGGCCCCCCCCATCATTTCCCTTTCTCTACATTCCACTGGTCCTCCTGTTCCTCCCGCTCCGTCCACTCCAGTTCTTGCTGCTGCTTTTCGTCTCGCCCAAGCGCAGGCCACTTCTCTGAATCCGAGTCTTGATTCCGTGTTGTCGCCCCGCTCATTTCCCCTCCTCCACCTTCGTCGCCTGGTCTTCGTTTCCCTCCCGACCCTTTCGCTTTAATTCCTGCCGCTGCTATTCGTTATCATGTCTTCCTTCCGCTCATCATCCGGATGACCCGCCACCTACTCTTGTGCACGCACCTCCCAGCTTCCCGATTTCGCATACCACGAAGTGGTCTTTCTCTGTGGGAGTCGCAGATCGGCAATGACACGCGTCCGCGGATAGAAACATCAGCGCCATGGGAAAGGATGGGAGGGAGGGATGGAATGTCAGGTGAGACGCGAGCGCACCTAGCTTGCCTTCCTCCTCTCTCCCACCTCCCTCCTGCGCCACCCATCCAGCGGAGATCGCTTTGTTGTCGAGAGCTTGAACCCGATTGTTATTACCGTCCAGCCTCTCTCTGCATGCTTCTTCACAAAACTAAACCAGCACACGATACACTGATAAGAACAGATACTATACCTGTCCTAACTCAGACCTAAATATTCCTTCCGATTCTAGTGTCCCGGATACAAGATTATCTCAGTATTGTATTCGCTGGGTGCTCACCAACGTTTTATTCTCTCAAACATAAATCCAAGAGACGAGCCGGCGGCACCACAGCAGCAGGCACTTAAGCCTCGCACATCATGCGCAGGGTGTTAATGATCTCCACCTCGGATAGGTATCAATATCAAGAACACACCACCCTGCAGTAAGACACATCGTATCAGGACTTGGCCTAAACTTGGAATCCTCGCCGCCGTAATGTACCTCATGCCAGTTGACTGCTGTCCCTCGAACCGTGTCACAACCCAAGGTGCAACAAACAAACAGGGAATTCCATACCCGCATCTGAATAGTTCAGCAAGGGCCCGTGATCACTTTCGTCCATAAGTTATCTCTTGAGGTCCAACAGGTCCTGCTCTGAGTAGCGTTCCTGCGTTTGCGCGTTTCTCCTCAATGTGGTATATTTGCCTTTCGGTGGGGAAACATGCCAAACACCCGTCGCCAAATGTTCCATCAAAAGTTTGAAGGTACCCGTCTTGGTGAAGCCGCCCACGATCACAACTTCTGCCGGTAGATGGATGAAGTTACAGATTCTCCCGCTGAGGCGTTCTTCCCATACAAAGGACTGCCACTCTATTCGGCTTATCCGAGGGTGCTCCTTTCACTCCACAACATGGCTGTCAGAAATCCATACAAATCGTACAGTGGCCAATACGTACTTGATACAACGACCGGTCAACAACATCCACCATGTCTCGAGCCTTATGTTGAATTTCCGTACACGTGATAATCTCGTTCAGCCTCAGTGCAATGAATTGTGCCGTCCGCCTGACCTTGTAGCCCGCATTGGCTTCGGCGTTGCACGTGGAGTGGGATATGCGCTTCGACTTTCTTGAGGATAGCGCTAATGAGTGGGTCGTCAGGATTAACGAGGTCCTTCTTCTTATCGACGTGCACTTGATCCATGTGGACATCCATGAAAGGTACCGCTGCGCCTCCCTGAGGATATGATGTCTTACGATTGCCATGTCCAGCGTCCCCAAGTGATACTGAGCGAGCTGGATAGGATATCGGACCGAAGCGAAGTCCTGCCATCTTCATGTTGCGTCTCGCTCTATGCACGATGAGGTTCGCTTGCTTCTCGTGACCAACCTTACTCTTTCGATCAATCTGCTGTAGCTGCACGGCATCACAAGACATATCGTCACGCGTCTGACATAGCCTCAGTAGTGAACATAGTACGGGCCGTAGGTCATGAGTCAACTTCGCGTCGCACTTGTTGTCAGTCTTATCCTTCAGCTTGAACGGGACCACGGTTTTCTTCCAGCCTTCCGTGAACACGTGTTGATGAATGAATAGGTGTCGATATCCAAGTACTTCATAGCTCATTTCCATATGAGCGAAGGGTAGCTGATGTCTTTTGATTTGTCCAAAACTTTTCTCTATTGAGCTGAGACCCCAAGCAAGCCAGTCTGATTTTGCCAACGCGATAATATCGCCCACGTGAACTGCCCATGCCATCATTATTTCACCGCTCCTCATCCACATGAAGAAATTGTCGTCGAAAATCTGAATTCCTTTAAGGTCGTCTAGTCCGTGTAATGGTAGGGCCAACTGCCATAGCGATGGCGCGCCCACGGTGTATTCAATCGGTTCGAGGAACTGCGAGGCGAAAGACATTGTCTCCACGTCGGGGATTCTGACATTAGTGTTCTCATACTCTCGAGCATGCCTCCTAACGTTGGCTGGCAGTTGAAGATGAACCTTCCGCTGTTCTCGATTTTCGATGCCTTGATGTGATCCATCCTCGGCTCGCTGGTTCCTTTGCCAGCTCTCGTCATCTCTGATTCGTGCTCGTTGAGGTGCCGGTGGATAAAGTGGTGGCCCCGGCGGAATATTGCTCGCGCCTATGATGCCCGCGTCTCCATCCGGCCATGGTGAATCACTGATGCCGAACGTCATCGGACTCGGCGCCTCGGCAATCGCTTGTCCTGGAGCGGGCGGAGGTCCCTGGGGCCCTCCGCGTGCTGCAGGTAATGGTTGTTGTTCGTGTTCGGGCCGTCGATGTAGCGCTGCTGCAGGTGGTGCTGGCGGCGCTGGCGGCCCTGGTCCTATAAGCCCCGCTGATACTTAATGGTCGCCATCACTGCGAAGACCTCGAGCCACCACTGCTGGGTCTTGCGGCGGCGCTGGCGGCGGCGGTTGTCCACCTTGCGCTGATGCCGGGGCCGGCCCTCGTTCAGGTGACAGTGGCCATTGAAGTTGCAAATCCATGTCGTCATCGTCGTCAGGCCGCATCGATAATATGTCCGAAAATTTGGGACGTTGCGCCGCTTGGTCTCCTCGCCCTCGGTGATCGACGCGACCGAGTAGACCGGGATGCGGCGGGCGTTCGAGTCCTTCATGTCTTTGGTGATGCTCAGCACGTGCAACATTTGCCTTCTAGGGCCCACGCCTGTCGCGACGTACTTATCTCGCTGCGCGCAGCCCCGCGCGACCTGTCGACCGAACGTTGCCCGCGTCGCTGTGAATCGCCAGCGGACGCATCTGCCGAATACTACGCCGTGGGTGTTGATGCTCCACTCGCCCTCGGCGCACTTGACAGCCGGGTTCCAGATCTTCGGCGGAGCGTCGCCCATGCTCGGCGATGGTCGCTCTTCTCTTTCGGCGCGAACCAGCATCCCGATCACATGTGGCTTGAACGGTGCCGCGCCTGCCACAATAGCCAGCACATCGTATAGTCCGTTACCAGGCGCGCCGATGACGAGAATGCCGCGACCGCGCGTTGGCGTCGATGGCTGGAGGCCCACGCCGAGAAACGTTTACGAAGCCTCCTGATGTGCCGAAGAGGAGCAGCGCGGGGATAACAGTTGCATACGACAGTATCTCCAGTTCTCTTGAGATGCAACAACTCACAAGATCCGCTCCAGCCTTCCGGATCCTTCTTGCTCGGGGTCCGATGCAAGTCCACCTGGTCGCCGACCTTGCTCTTCTCCGTGACGAGCTTCTGCGGTTTTGATTTGTTGGCGATAGCAAGTCGCCATTCCACGATCGTCCTCAATACACTCTGCCTCGACAGCAGTCTCATCCAGACGTGCGAGTCAAACGTATCTGGGGAAAACTCTAGCGTTCCTTCATGTACCATGATCGTCGCTGAATCCACATCATTGTAATTTCGGGGGCCCTAGCCAAGAAAAGCTTTAGCCGGTGTGCTGCCCCCGAAATTGAGGAGGAGGTTATGTGCCATCGTTGCTTTGTACACCAGCGTTTCCATGGAGATGTCTAGACCTTCCTTCTCCGCTACAGCTGCGTTCTTCAGGGCGATCGATTTAGTCATCTGGATATGAGATTCCGCCAGTCCGGTTGTTGTTTTGTTTTCATTGTTCGGCCTTTTTTCTTGCAAGTTCTGATTTGATCGCATCTTGCCCGATGTAGTTCTAACGAGATCTTATGTTAATGACCCCTTCTGAATCTGCAACAAATGCCCCCATGGGCCCAAAGAATCTGATCTGGCATTCCCCCATGCATCGCAGGTATTCCAGGGCCGTCTTGTCCTTCATCACTCCGATACTTCGGTGCCCGATATGTTCGCCCACCAGAATAAGCCATACCATATCCCAGAGAAAAAATGGATTGCCTTGAGTGCGCACGTTAAACTTCGTCGCGACATGTGCTCTGAGCGCTGGTCGATAGAGCAGCATCATACCCTACACGCGCCGCGCAATTCCTTGACGACTTGCGGACAGAGTTTGGCGATACTAGCTTCCACTTCAAGCGCCGCTAATGAACTCGCCATTTCCTCAGGAGTTGCATGCCGGAACAGCAGATGAAGTCCCAGTAGCAGTGCCGACCTCGCCTGATCAAGGCCGCCTCTTCGAGTTGATGTTTAAAACGTTGCCAGTCGAAATTGTTGCTTAATGGTGACCGCACTCCTGGGCGATTCCGTACTTATCTTTGGGTCCGTGGTGCCGCGTTTTTAATGCGCGTCCAATCTTATCGGATCACGTCCAGGGGGGCTCTGGTACTGGTTGTTCATGTTCTGGCGTTTCAGGAGCATGCGCGGGTGCTGGAGCATATACTGGTACTGGTGCTTTCGGCGCTGAAGCTGGTACTGGTGCTGGTGCTTTGGGCGCTGGTGGTGCCGGAGGTGGCCCAGCTGCCGCAGGTGGCTCACGATTTGGATCGAATCGGCATCCCTTCAGTCGCGCGCGCGGCGTCGGCGCTGCGTTCCCGCGCTTGCACCGATCACGCGTCCAAAAGAGAAGACCCAATGTTGCCTTCAGCCTCATCTTGATTATCGCACCGATGCTCTTGCGCAACTTCTCCGTGGACATCTTGGCCCTTGAGGTTTGAGCTCCTCCAACAAGCCAGGCGCGTGGTCGAACGCACTGGCGCAAGGCCGCTGTCCGTCTAATTCGAAAGGATGTCATGGACTTCGTTCTCTTCTGAAGGGGTGTTCCTTCTGTGCCCTGAGAGCCGTGCTGACGCTGATTGCAGATATTGTGGTACATGCGCTCGTCGGGTTGCAGCTCCGCCAATGGCAATGTTTCCCATGTCTCGCTCCTGGCCGGGTTCTCGATAATGAAGTCGGCGCCGTCGAGATGGGCGGCCTTGCGCGCGTCGGTGATCCGCTGAAGAGCTGATGGGTCAACCGCTCGATTCGCTGCCATGGTGTCCGGGTCGGCTGTCGGACTTGCCCGAGACCAGGGCGTGCATTCTCGGGTATGCATTCTGACCAGCACCCGAACGGTATGTTGACATCTCTCGACGTTACTGTGGTGCTCCTTCAACAAGCCCAGGTTCCAGCCATATTGGGTGTCAGTCGGAAATCATGCCGGACATTTGCTTCGATGCGCCCAGCAAGATAAGGTGTTGTTGCCGGAGAAATGCTCCTTCATATCCACGCTCGTCACGTCATTATCCATGAGATGCTTCGGGTATATGTCCGCGTTCTGGGGCGTGATCACGACTAGCTTCGTCTTGGTGTAGAACGTCTCTGGAATGCCGTGGCGGTTTTTCTTGAAGCGTTCTTGTTGGTGTTGATTGTGCCCTTCTGGAGCGATGCCACCAGTGTATGCCTGGCCCTCCCAGGTGCATCAAACGTTCCAGACATGCTGAGCTTCCGCAATCTTTGACCGCCTTGTCGGGCATGAATGTTTTTGCGAGCATCGATCGCCTCCGCACCTGTGTTCTGAGAAGTCGGCTTTCAAGCTCGCGAAGGGATGGGTTCCAGCACGAGCCGGGGACTTGATCTGGTCGCGATTCTCCTGGATGCTCTGATTGAGGTCGTTCAACTGCTTCATTCTGTTCGTCTCGGCAGATTCTGAACTCAGACCCGAAAAGACAGATGACCTCGCTCTGGTGCTAGTGTAGATACTGCTGATCAACTTCACCACGAATGTGTTGGTTGTCAGTCGGCGCGACGGAACGTTTGGAATCCGCGAGCAATAGGCAGATACATACCGGTGGCGCTATGTTGCCCAACCGGCGGTTGCCAGGGCATATTTTTGATGCCGTCGCCGTGCTCGAAGACTGTTGCGAACATGGTGGCCCGGTATCTAATCGACGTCGGTAATGGCATGGGTCCCGTACGCCAGCTGCCCATGCCGCCAATTGTGTCTCCATTGAACATAGCACCACGCATGGCTGGAATTTTCAATGGCGCTACTGCTTTTCCCGATGCATGGGGTCGGTTTGCCGTCAATGCCGGTAAATCGCGCGCGTCGGACTCGATTCGACGTTGGCACCGCCAATCAGAGCCCCGAATCATCAGGGGTAACTCGGGCCAGGGCTATCTCGGGTTCGTTTTTCGGAAATCCGAACCCGAGTTATCCCGGGCCCGAGTTGCCCCGGATATTTCGGGCGTCCAGAGCCCCGAATCATCAGGGGTAACTCGGGTCAGGGCTATCTCGGGCCCGTTTTTCGGGAACCCAAACCCGAGTTACCCCGGGCCCGAGTTATCCCGGATAATTCGGGCGTCCAAGCCAAGTACTTCTTCCTGATATTCCCGAACTGCGTCGGTGCCAATGATGCCAGACGACGCTCCAGGATCGCACAATAAACCTAATCTTCTCGTGCCGCGAATTGACTGATAACTCGTAGCGATTTCTTCCGCATTGCGGCAGTCCGTCGCCGAATGCCGTTGATCGCAACACAGGTTCTGCACTTCTCCACCAAGAGATCCAATTTTCCAGGAACGATACCGCGAGGAAGCCGGTTGGGTTCACCATCGTCGTCGTCATCGATAGTTGCCGGGGATCCCATATCTGATACTGAATATCGTTATGCCGTTCGCGTTGCTCTTCTCGGGGTAGATGGCCCTGCCGCCTGTGGTGAAGAAGTCGGTGCCGGGTGTAGTGGCGTGGCTCCGAGAATGATTGGAGTCCTTGGCCAAAATCAGGAGACTCTGTGCACTCGAGGCTGTGCGACGGCACTGTCTGTAGGGGGGGGCACGACGATGCGTCGTTCACCTCGGTGCGCATATGCGTCCTCATCGTCGGCGTCCAAGGGGCATCTTTATAGTTCGAGCATCTCGTAGCATGCCAACTGCCATGTGTTTTGTACAGTCCTCATCGTACTCGTCCTCGTACTCGCCCGCGTAGTGGCCCTTGGACTTCTTACCCTTGCCGCGATCGCGGTAACCTTTGCCTTTGTCTCGTCCTTTGCCGCGACCTCGGTATCCTTCGCCTTCGCGTCGCCCTCTGCTGTTGCTGGAATCGGAATTCGACCTTCCTTTGGAATCGCCCTTGCCGTCCGTGGTCTTGTTATCATTGTTCTTCGAGCCGGCCGGGCAATCCTCGGTCTTGCGCCGCCGTGGTCCACATTTGCTGCATTTGCCGGGGTTTTCTTTCTTGCCTTTCCGCGCCCTTGTGCGCTCCGTCCTCGTCGACTGCTGCTGGCGGAGAGCGCCTGCTCTCTTCGCATTCCTCACCATTCGAGTACTCCCACCATTCGTCCTCGTCTTCATCATCGCGCTACTGGCCGCAAGCATCATAATATCCATAACGAGCCCAAGAATCCCCAATCCATTTTGGCCCAAGCAATCTTGGCTCAAGCTAAGCCATTTTGACTTAAACCATCGCTTACTCACTTTCTTTCCTTTCACTGTGCTCTTATCCGCCAGAATCGCCGGGGATCTTTCCGACCGGGGTTTCAGTCCGGGCGATGGCTTATTCGGGGGGCGGGCGCTCGCGATGGGGGCTGGGGTGAAGAAGAAGGGATCTCCGCTCTCAAGGGGCGCGATAGCTCGGTCGACCGAGCCCCGGAAGTGTGACCTCGACGCGGCGGCCGCGTGGAGTGCTTCAGGCAGTTCGTCCTCGGCTTCGCGGGGCCATCCGTGCTGGGGGACTTGAACGCGGCCCCTGCGCTCGGTCAGATCCAGACGATGATGGAGCGACGTCGAGACTGAGGTCGCCATGCACTTTGACGATCAGATCGGGGACATAAAGGGGCAGCCCACGGCGATCCAGGAGGAGATTCGCTGGGCGGCGTCTCTTGCCGGCGGGGCCCAGGGGGGCGCGGTCGCCGCGAGATTCGAGATCGCAGAGCTCAAGGGGGAGAAGGTCAGCAGGGAGGACGTTGCGAAGATGATCTCTCGAGCCTCGAATCAAAAGGGGCTTGCTAAGACCGCAGAGCGCCCAGCGGTGCAGCCTCTGAAATGGGTCGACCGGGACAGTGACCCGATGCCCATGTAGAAGGTTGAGCAGCTCGAGCGGACGGCTATCTTCAAGGGCTTCCCGAAGGACACCAAGGAACGCAACGTCGTCGAGTTTATCAACGCGAACTTGGGGGAACGCGCGCACGAGGTCGACGGCGAGGCAGATGCCGCGAGAAAATGGGGCGAGAGAGCCGCAGCCAGATTCAAAACGAAGGACGCGATTGAGGACTTCATCGAGACGGCCAGGCGCATTGACAAGCTTCAGCACAAGGGCGCGCCGATCGCTATAGGGCCCGACCGCGGACCAGTCTTCGGTGCCAGGGCCCGTCGTTTGGGCATGCTCAAAAGCATGCTTGCGAAGAGAAGCGCGGGCGAAGGATCCATTGGCTTCGACGTCCGCATGGGGCTGCTGATGGTGAAAGACGCGCGGATCGGCGAATTGAAGGGCGGGGGTCTGCTCGTCCGGTCGGAGATCAGTTATCAGCGCGTGGTGGGCACGGGGCATGGGCCGGCTGTTCACGGGCAAGGACCTGCAGCTGGAGATTGATCGCGCCTTGCGCGACTGCCCCCCCCCCTTTTGCCCGCAGGTTCCGCGGGCGTGTCTCCTTCCATCCTTCCTCCTCGCTCCCCCCCCCCCCGCCGCCCATCCTCGATGCCCCCCCTTCGCGCGGGTTTTTCTTGTTTTGGAACGCCCAAGCGTTTTTTCGAGCAAGGTGGGTCAGCAACGCCGCGGGCATGAATTCGTGGAGCAATTGGCCCAGAAAGTTGGTTTTGTAGGGCTGCAGGAGGTCCGCGGCACTGAAGGCCGGGAGCTCGCGTTCAGCGAATTCTATTGAACTCGTGCGTTCTGGTTTCATGTTGGCCAGCTTCAGGCGGGGATCGCCCCTTTTGTCTCTAGGAAGTTCCTCTCCTAATTCGAAGCGCATCAGCTACGCGCAGTCGAAGCAGGCAGGTCTGCAGTGCTACGCCTCCGCGGCCGCCGCGGCAGTCTGGACGCATGGAATGTTTATCTCGATGCGCATTCTTCAGCTGCCCGCGCCAACAGCTTGAAACTTCTTGCAGCAAGCTTCTCTGGCCCTCGTGGCGTCGCCTCTGCGAGCTCCGGCGATTTTAATTTCATTGAGAATAAGCACGACCGCTGGCAGAAACAATCTGGACAGTGGTCTGGGCACACTGACGGCGCCACGGCCGGCGCGTTCCCGATTCATTTGCGCAGTAATCACTCTCTGGAGGAGTGGGTGCAAGAGCGTTTCCCTCGTGATAGTGGCACTGCTCAGTCTCGCATTGGTCGCATTTAGTGTAACCGGCATAACTGCGAGGTGCTAGACCGACATTGAATGTTCACTACTGCCCTCTCCAATCCGTTTGTCTGCTCACAAGCCTATGTTCTTTGCCGGGAGAAGTGTCGACAGGAAGTCCGGCAGAGGGGGTGCCAGACCATTCTCGGCCGCGCATGTGGAACATCTGGATTTTGCTGAGCGCGTCCAACAGGAATATGACAGAAAATCCAGTCTCACTCCTCGCTCCGGTTGACAAGCTCTGCAACGTGAAAGTGGCCATGCGCCGTGCTGTCCGAAAATTGCGGCGATCCAGTGTCACTCAGAAGGCGACCGGCGCCGAAGACAGGCTCCAGGCTTCCATGTGCCTTCTTAGGTCTCTCGAGTGCGGGGGTGCGGGCCGTGCTCCTCGTCTTCTCCGTCTCTACCCCCCTCAACGTGCCCTGGTTGGCCCCCCCTCTCCGCCCGCGCCTGCCTTGCGCGACCGCTGCGTGGAGTTGGCGCGGCGGGAAGTCTTAGAGAAGGTGGGGGCCCTCAGGGCCCAACGGAAAAGTCTGCCAGATTTCAAGCTGACACCCCGCAAAGAACATACCCTTCGGAAGCTTCTCCCGGGCGAGTCGCCGCCTCTCTCGGTTGCAGCTTCGCCTGATGGTCAGGAATTCGCTACTGACGTCAGTGAGATTGCAGCTTTTTTGAAACAGCATTGGGGTAATGTCTTTTCCCGTCGCCCTGTGGTGCTGGACCGCATGCGCGGATGGAATGCACAAAGTTTCATGTATTTTGCTAGGGAGGGACTGCAGCCCGAGGGTTCGAAGTGGCAGTTGCGCCCTTCGCACGTTGTCCAGGTCGTCCGCGCTTCCAGCGACCCCCCCTGGTCCGGATGGGATCCCGCGCCGGGCATGGAAGAAAGTCCAACACTTAGCCGCCCCGATCCTATTTGAGGCCGCCGTCTCATTGCAGAATGGTGCCACGATTGACATGTTGCCCCCAAGTTCTAACGACAGCTATCTGTGTTCCTCCCAAAAAGACCTGCTGGTACACGCTCGGTTTCCAGAGAGTTTTACACGGCCGGCAAGACGAGGCTTCTGTCAAGAATTAGCACGGACAATAAGTTGATCGCTAGTTCGTATCGGAATGTGTTGGAGCCGCTGGCTGACCAAGTCGTTTCTCCAATTCAGCGTAGTTTTGTTTGTTCAGGGGCGCTTTATAATTCGGAACGCGTGCGCAATTGATCATGCCAGTATGTAAGCCAGCTTCGAGGAGAGGAGCGCCGCGCTCATACTGTTTGACTTTGAGGCTGCATTCCCTAGTATCTCCCAGGATTTTTTCCAGCCGCACTTGAGGCCATAGGCGCCCCACCTTTCACATGCAATGTCGCACGATGTCTCTATAAAGACAGCATGTGCAATATTATGTTGAAAGGGCAAGAGAGTGAAGGATGTCCCATGAGTAGCGGCGTTCGCCAAGGATGCCGTCTCTCACCCCTTCTTCTTGCACTGGCGACTGACGTGTTGCGCCGCATTTGTCAACAGTCACCACAAATCACGGTGGGAGCATGTGCCGATGGCGACGCGGTGATCGCGCGCAACTTCTGGCGCGACGCATCCACTGTTCTGCGCGCGCGCGAAGAGTTTGTTGCGTTCTCCGGTCTGCGCCTGAACATGGCTGAGACGGTCGTCGCCCCGCCGTGGGAGACTTCGGCGCGCCAGTTTCGACGCGCAGTGCAGGGCGCGCTGCCGGAACGGGCCAGAGCGGAGTTTGCAATGCAAGCCGCGCATTGGGATTCAAAGTTGGCCCGGAGAGGTGCGAGGCCGAAAGGGCTGAAGCAGTGGCGAAGCATTCGAAGAGAGCTCGCCCGTGGTCAGAGCTTGGGCTCGGTCTGCACATGAATGCTCGCGTCTACGATGCTTACGTGGCCCCCGTGCTCTCTTACCTCTGACAGTTAAGCGAGATGCCAGGGCAAGTGACTGCGGCTGAAGCCATGGCGCTCTCGGATTTCACGGCCGGGCCCGGCGGGTGGCGCACGGCAGCCGGCTTATGTATTTCAAAGTCGCTAATCTCATTTCCAGTTGAATTCCGTTGCTTCTCGGACTGCGCGCGGGCCGCCAAGCTCCGCGTGGCCGGCGGGACAACGCTGCCTCAGTTGAGCAAGTCTTCCAAGCCCGTTGGAACACGCAGTTCCCGGCACTTGCGGACGTGTGGTCGAAATGGTGTTCTTCCCATTTCCCTACGGTGGTTCGCCAGGCTGTCTGCCGCGCATCTTGAATTGGCTTCCAAATGTCCGGCAATCAGCGGGACCTTTACGAAGCGATCCGAATGCAACAATTTGGGTTGAAGAGGGTGGGGCCTCGCTTCCGCCGCAAGCTTGCCAGGTGGTCTCTTCCTACTCCAGTCGGCCGCCTCGCTCGCCATGCGCCGAATATTTTTGAGAGGCTGAGCCGGTTGGCACCGTCACGTGTTGTGGTCGTTGTATGGAAGACGCAGTGGAATGGTTGGTGCATGGCGCGCCGATTCCAAAATGTGAGGCGGTGTTGTTTGGGATGCTGTTGCTCTGCCCAGAGTGCATTGAACATTACGCTTTATGCCCCCTGGTGGCGAGGCTCAAGTCTAGATTTCCCGGCATACATGATGTGAGCTTGGAGAGCTTTCTCTGCCTCGGCAGCAGTGGGGGCAAGAAACTTAGTCCGGCAGCTCTCGCCACATACACAGTGTTCAGGGCAACCAACCACTTCCGTGGTAATCCGGCGCCCGACTCCCAGGAGTGCGCCGGCACATTGGAGTATTGGTGCAAAATAGGTGCGAAAAGGCCATGCCAGTTTGACCCGAACCTTCGACAGGAGGTGGCTGCGCGCTGGTGTGACTCGCTGATGCGGTGTGTTTTGTTTCCGTCTTCTTGTCTCCTGTCGTTTTCTCTTCCTCCTTGTTCCCCCCCTTCTTTCTCACCCAGTTTCACCGATACGACTTGGGCTATGTTCGTATCGCCTTATGTCCGCACTTGCTGCCTGGAGAGCGTTCTCCTAAGCAGTGGCGAAAATTTCGCTGCGCGTTTTGCTGATCGCGTGTTTTGCGTTGGTTCCGTTTTCGTGCGGGACTAGACCGTCGTCGGTAATTGGGGCGTTCGGCGCTCCGCTCCAAGCGCACAAGCGTTCAAGAGTGAAGCGAACATCGTCTGGATAGGAATTGGCCTTCGTGGCAAAATTTTGATATTAACATGGTGTGGTGACGTTAGCCCGGCCGGCCATTTGTGGAAACAAACAAATTATCCCACTCATCCCCATCATCCGAGTGAATCCTATTGCTCAGTACTATTCAGGGCAAGTGGCTGCTCAGCGAGACGAGTCATGATCGCTTTGATATCATTGTACCGGCGCAGATATCCGTCGATATTGTGTTTAATGTCGTCGATACGTTTGGCAGACAAACCACAACCTTGCAATCACAGGTAGATCTTGCCGACGGCGTTGATGTTGAGTCCTGCTTGATCTGCCGCTTCATCGTACGCACCAAATCTCGGGGCCCTCTCTTGAATGTGAAGAATTTGCCAAGAGCCACTCCAACGGTATCCTGATCATGCAATCCGTACTCCGACTCCAGCCAACGGGTAAATAACGACAGTCCTGAAGGTTGTGCTAGGGTGCCATGGACTGGATCCGCTTCTGTCCGGTCCAATGCAACAGCATTCTCTCCGACGAATTGGCCGGGCTTCTCAAACTTGAATCTCAATGAATCGCAATGCCTGTTTGTATGCTCCTCCTCGAAGACGCAGTAGTACTAATAACGCTGCCACTCCATCATTGTCAACATTCTTTGTTCTCCACCACAAAGACAGTTTTTGAAAATATTTCTTGATGCCATACCGTGCGACTCCCGGCTTCCAGCCGGGCGGTATTTGTCGTGTGCTCTCTTCGAGAGGCAACGACTGAGGTCTCGAATAGTCCACTGTGGGTGTTGTAATGAACTCAATCGGGTATCCGTTGGTTTCACCGGGTGTGTGATGAACTCAATCGGGTATCCGTTATCTTTACCGGGTGTGGGATGCCTTGCAAGGGCCGTAGTCCCGTAGAGGTCGTCGCTGGTAGTGCTGTCCTGGAAGTAGCCGCTGACGCGGCTCACCCTTGTGAGGCATGCCGTCACCTCCGCGGTAACGCTGATCACCTCCGCGATGATCCAGTCCGCGACGATATCGCGGCCAGAGCCGGCCTGGCGGGGCGGGCCGCGCGCGCGCAGCCCGATGGGCGGTTCCGCTACCAGAGCGGAGATCGCTCTGTTTTCAAGAGTTTGAGCCCGATTGTTATTACCGTCCAATCTCTCTCTCTGCATGCTTCTTCACAAAGCTAATTAAACCAGCACACGATAGACTGATAAGAACAGATACTATACCTGTCCTACCTCAGACCTAAATTTTCGCTCCTCCACCCCCTCCTCCTCCCCCTCCCTCCCTCCCTCCCTCCATCATCCCTCCTTCCTCCCTCCCACCCCTCCGCCTTGCTGCTGCTTCCTCTCCCCCTTCCCCTGCCTCAACCCCTGTCGGGCGTTGGCGGGACCTGGGTTCACTCAGTGGGGCTTCCGGCCGGCCCGAGGTACAAGATCGAGGTCGGCTCGCGGAGGGGACCCTAGTGTTCTTCGTGTTTGTCGCGTGCCTTGAGACTCAGAGGAGGACGAGGTGCCCATACCGCTACACGTTCCTCGGATTTTCCATTTTGGGGGCCTCCTGGGAGGCCCTCGTCGACACTGCTGGCTGGATTCGCCGCGAAGTCCTGGTCGGAACGATCCCAAGGAGAGGTCCAGGGAGTGGCGGTATCGATATTTGTTGGTTTCCGCAGAGACGGGGGCCGATGCAAATGCGAGTCAGCCAGAGCGCCGGATCTTACAGGATCTTGCAAAGCCGGGGCTGCATTGACCCGGGCTAGCGCGCAGGATCCTGCAGGATCTTGCAGGATTTTGCAAAGCTTGAGTGACCCGGATCTGCATTGACTCAGGTCCATAGATCCCCGAAGCATTATTGTACGATTTATGTTGGGTGTCGGCAGCCCCAATGAGTCCCCGACGAAATTATTGTTTCTCGGGGGGTGATTTAATCTTTTGTCTCATTCCGCTGGCCCGTTTCTCATTGTGGCTGCGTGGTGGTGTGCTCGTGCCCCGGGGGAGTAATGATGGTCAGAAGAAGTATGAGGAGAAGGAGGAAGAGGAGGAGGGACTCTCTCGACGGCTTCGTGTATGTGCTTCTTTGGGAGGCCTCTTGGGGTCTCTTGGGAGGCCTCTCGGGGGCGTCTGGGAGGTATTTGTTGGGCCGCCTGGGGCCTCTTGGGGGCCTCTCGGGAGCTTCGTCGGGCCTCTGCCTCTTGGAACCGCTGGGCAGCCTATTGGGGCCTCTCGGGGCCTCTCGGGAACCTCTGGGGGCCTCTCGGGGGCTGCTAGGGGGCCTCTTGAGGGCTTCTTCGGGGCCTCTTAGGGGGTATCTTGATGATTTCGAGCGGCCTCTTAGGGGCTTCTTGAAGGCTTGTTGGCGCTTCTTGGAGCATCTCCGGGGCCTCTTGGGGTATCTTGGGGCTCTCTTGGGAGCCTCCTGGGCCGTCTTAGGGTGATTGTTGATGCCCCTCTAACCGTCTAGGGCCCGAAAGGGAGACATGCTAAACATGTATGTTTTTCGAAGGGAATGGAGGATGCATTTCTTGTCGAGGCTAACGTGAGAGCCTCTTGGGGACCTCTTGGGCCGTCTCAATACCATCTTGAGCCCTCTCGGAGCGCGCTTGGACCGTCTTCGGGTCCTCCAGCATCTCTCTGAGGCCGTCTTGGGGGCATCGTAGGCTGTATTGGAGGCTTCTGGAGCCATCTTAAGCGCTCGTGGAGCACTCTTGGGATGCTTGGAAGGTCGCGGAGCAAAGCCATCCTTGATCCGAATCTGCCGGAACCTTGCCAGGGGGGCCCGAGATTTTTTTTGTTCGTCTATGGACCCCCAGGGGCTGCCCCGCGCGCGCGAACTAGATAGGTATACAATTCACCTATTGCTCGAGATCGTGCTTAGCACGCCTCTGGCCAGTTGGGTTGGGCCGGCAAATTAAAGACCTGTTGCGATTAGGTTCAGGGGTGGGTGGATGCATGGTTCTTGCAGGGGTTTCTGCCTAGGGATGCTTTCCAGCAGCCGCTTCTCGCCGAGAGCCATTCGGGCGTGCCCGGATCGTCCCGAACGGCCGTCGGCAACCCGAGCTGCGACCCGGGGCCCAGGGAAGGATGCATCGACCCCCATCGCTGGCATGGGCCCGATAGCACCACCCCGCCCAGGAGCGTGCGGACTCGCTATCGGGACCCGATCGCCGACCTCTCCGCGATGCTTCGCCGCTTCCCGGGCGATGCTTCCCCCCCTGAACCGCTCCCCCCCTAGTTATCGTTGCCCCCACTCGGCGGGGCTGGACCAGCGGGAGCTCGTCACGAGGTGCCGCGAGGGGCGCGCCCGAGGAGCCGCTTGACGGGGCTGGACGATCGGGAGCTGCTCACGCGGTGCCGCGAGGGGGGCCAGTTTGCCACCAAGCCAGGGGCCTTCCGGCGCGCCCAGGGCTGGCCACCACCTCGCACGAGGAGGGCCCGCAGCAGGGGGCCGCGGCGGTCGCTGGCGGCGGGCTGGTGCCAGGCTCGGCCCGCCATCATCCGTGCAGAGCCAGGGTCGGGGTCCTCAGAGGAGGAAGAGGTACTGATATGGCAACCCTCCCATGGGATTCCCCCTTTGCGCCTCCTGGGAGGCCCTCGTCGCCACGGCTGGATTCGCTTCGGAATCCAGGTCAGAACGCGCCCTGGTAGAGGTCAAGGGAGAAACGGTGTCGGTTCCTTTTTGCCCCCCCCCCATGTCCGAAAAGAGGGGGCTGGGAAAGGGGGAGCTCAGGATCGAGTTGCTCGGGTGCTTTTCTGCCTTCCTCGGGCCTCCCCGGAGGCTTCTCGTCGCCACGGCCAGGTGCTCCTTATAGCCTTCCTGGCCAGGAAGCCTTCCTCGAGGCTTGGGCCCCTGGGCCACCCTGCGTCGTCAACAGTCACGATGGACATGTTTGTTTGTATGTGTATTGCTTCGCCGTTCTCGATTGATGGACGAGCTCACCGCAAACCATTAGGGATGGAACACTTGTCTTGCCGATCGAACTTCCCAGGGCTCTCTTTTCGGAATGTCGCGACTTTGGGGCGGGGTGGCGGGTAGTTACTGCAGAATTGCAGTGCTTTGAAGCGGCGTCGACCCCATCGCTGGCGTTCAAGGTTGAACGCACCTAGAGTGGACCAGAACTGGCCTATGTCGAACGGTCTGCGCTGTCGGGAAAGCCGCGATCGCTCAAGGCTGAGCGTCCCGCGCGGTTTCAGAAGCCAACGCGCGACGAGAATTTGCCGTGCGATACCGATCTGTCGCATGATGTATTTTAGGCCTCCTTGATGGGGTCCGAGTAGATTTATTCGAAAGCTCGCTCCGCATCGGCGATGCGTCGGCGGCGAGATCCCCCGATCCCATCTACAGTCGAAGCCGAAGATGAGGATGGGTCACCTGCCCAAGGGTACCCTTGCATCCTTGCCTCCTCGGTCCATCCTTAACCGCTTTCGATGGCCAGCCCCGCTCGAAACGCTGAGGCATGGGCGTCCAAGGGGCTTGCACCCTTACCGCGCATCCTTACTATTGAAGACGCCTACGGCGAATCACCGCCTTCCCCTGCCTGTTGGAATCGCCCATAAGGCGGAACGTTGTGCCTAGAGCTCTGCCAAGCTATGCGACCATGTGCTCCCACAGCCGTTGCGGAAAACCTTCGGGGAACAGGCGGGGGAGACAACTAAGTGGAGGAGAGGGAGGACAACTAGACATGTCGATGTTGTTGCTGATGATGATGACGATGACGGCGTTGATGCTGATGCTGATGCTGATGTTGACGATGATGATGTTCATGTTGATGATGATGATGATGATGATGATGATGATGATGATGATGATGATACTGATGATGGTGATGATGACGATGACGATCTCGAGACCGATGACATGCTGATGACGTGATGCTGGAAATAGTGATGCTCAGGATGATGACAATTATGCCACTGATGATGCTGCTGATCCTGATTTTAATACTGATGCTGATGCTGCTGACGATGATGATACTGATAATGATGATGCTGCTGTTGATGCTGATGATAACGATGGTGGTGATGCCGATGATGATTATGGTGGTGGTGATGGTGATGATGATGATTTTGATGATGCTGAGGATGTTGATGACGATGATTGCTGATGATCAGTATGATGATGAATATGAATATGGCTATGATGCTGATGATGATGGTTATGATGCTGCTGCTGCTGCTGCTGCTGCTGCTGCTGCTGATGATGATGATGATGATGATGATGATGATGATGATGATGATCATGCTGCTGATGATGCTGCTGATGCTGATGATGATGATGATGGTGGTGGTGATGATGATGCTGATGCTGATGATGCTGTTGAACATGATGATGACATTTATGCTGATGATGAGGGGGAGGAAGTGGAGGAGGAGAAGTTTGAGAAGGAGGAGGAGGAGGAAGAGGAGGAGGAGGAGGAGGAGGAGGAGTTGGAGTTGGAGGAGGAGGAGGAGGAGGCGGAGGAGGCGCAGGAGGAGGAGGAGGAGGAGGAGGAGGACTATTGGGGCCTTCTGGGAGCTTCTTGTGGGCCTCTCGGAGGCCTGTTGGAAGCCTCCTTGGGCTTCTGGGGTGCATTTTGGGGCTTCTTGGGGCCTCTTTGGCTGTCTCAGGCTGTTCCTGGCGCGTCTGACGCCGTCGGCGTCGGAAGCCGTCTTGGGGGCCTCTCTAGAACGACTTGGAGCCCTCTTGGGGACGTCTTGCATGCTCCTTGGGCCGTTTTGGGGTCCTCTTGGATGCTTTTGGGGCCATTTGGGGAAGGCCGAAAAGAAGCAACGGGCACAATCATTCAACAAGTCAAGTCAAGTGAACCGTGACTAGACGGCACATCGGTTGCAGATCGCATGCGTGAGTGTATGTACAATAGCACGCAGGCGTCGACAAGGCGATGAGCAAGGCACAACCACCAGTCGCCGGCTCTGGCTCCATGGGCAGATATTCTTTAAAAATCTGCGCACACATGCTTTACCCCGCCCAAAAACCCACGCGGTAGACGACCCCGGGAAAGCAGCGGCAGCAGGAGGCAAAGGAGGGAACGACACCTGGGGACCAGGACGAGCCCAGAGCCGGAGAAGGGAGGAGGGCGAGCTACAGGGGATGACGCCAGAGGGAGGAGAGGAGGGGGACACCCGGGCGACCGCCCGAAGGACGAGCAGGAGAAAGAGAAAGAGAGCAGGCAGAGGAGTGACGCAGGACGGCGGAAGAGGGGACGACGACACCACCTGGAGGGCAGGCGGGCGTGGGACTCCTGGGCGCAATTCAGAGCTAGTTTTATATTCTATCCTTTAACTAACCACGTGATTAAACATCATACATGATGACGCCTGGCCGGCTTAATGTCAATTCAAACAGCACCTCAACTCTGTTTCTTTCCATGCGTGTTGATCACAGGTGCTCTCCCCGATCGTTTAGCTTATTCCTTGCTCAAGGACCCGGGCCCTCCTGCAGGACCTCTTGGGGGCCTCTTGAGCCGTCTTGAGGCCATCTTGGCCCGTCTTTTCGGTGCATTTGGGGGCCATGCTGAGGCCGTTGGAGAATTGTTTGTGGACGTTGGGGCTGTTTGCGGTCCTTTGGGGTGGCCGGCGCGCTGGGCCGAAGCCCCGCGGGGAGTTCTTCTGGGAAAGAACCACACCCAAGCCGTAGGATTCAGCACGCGGGGCATCCTTGTGGCAAGAGCACAGGGGCGGCGGATCGACGACGCCTACGGCGAATCACCGCCGCCCCCTGCCTTTTTGGAAGCGCCTATGTGGCCGAACGTTGAGGCCAGACCTGCCAAGGTATCGGACCTGATGTTCCCCGAATCGGTTTGGAAAGCCTTCGGGGAACACGTGGGCATCTTGAAGGTCATCTTGGCCGCCTGGAGGCCATTTTGACCCTTTCGGGCCTTCTTGGAGGGCTCTTGGGCCATCTTGGAGGCCATCTTGAGCGTCTTGGAGGCCTCTTGGGGCCGTCTTGGGCCTCTTGGGCGATCTTTGGGGGCACTTGGGCCGTCTCGGGCGTTCAGAAGGCTGAAAAGAAGCAAATGTCACAATCCTTCAAAAACTCATGGGTAATCAATGATTTTGGCCTTTTCGGCTTTCCTGGAGGCCCTCTTGGAGGCCTCTTGGGTCTTGGGCCATCTTAGTGCCACATTCGGCCGTCTTGGTGCGCCCCTGGCCCGTCCGACGCCGTCGGAAGCCGTTTGGGGGGCCTCTCTGAGCCGACTTGGGGCCCTCTTGGAATGCTCCAGGGCTGTCCTGGAGGCTACAGTGGGCGTCTTAAAACCCTCCTGGGCCGTCTTCGGGGCCTCTTGGGGCCGTCTTGGGGGCCTCTTGGGCCGTTCTGGGGCCATCTTGGAGGCATCTTGGGCGATCTTTGGGCGATCTTTGGGAGCTCTTGAGCCGCCTCGGTCCGTCGGAAGGCCGAAAAGAAGCAAGTGTCAAAATCCTTCAAACACCTATGGAACATCAGTGTATTTGGCCTTGTTCTGGCCTTCCTGGAGGCCCTCTTGGAGGCCTCTTGGGCTGTCTTGAGCCAGCTTCGAGCCAACGTCGGCCATCTTGGTGGGCTCCAGGCCCGTCTGACGCCGTCGGGAGCCGTCTTGGGAGCCTCTCTGAACCGACTTGGGGTCCTCTTGGGGCGCTTCGGGGCCGTCTTGGAGGCCATCTTGGGCGTTTTGGAGGTCTCTTGGGCCGTCTTGGGGCCCTCTTGGAGGCCTCGTGAGCGATCTTGGGGCGGTCTTGGCGGCCTCTTGGGCCGTCTTGAGCCGTCGGCATGCCGAGAAGAGGCAAATGCCAAACTCCTTCAAAAACCTTAAGACAATCAATGATTTTAGACTCTTCGGGTCCTGGAGGACCTCTTGAAGGCCTCTTGGGTCGTGTTGGGCCGTCTTGGAGGCTTCTTGGGCGAACTTGGAGGTATATTGGACTCTTGAGCCATCTTGGAGGCCGTCTTGGACCATCTTGGGCGAACTTGGAGCCCATCTTGGACCATCTTGGAGGCCATCTTGGGCCAACGTGGCCATCTTGGAGGCCATCTTGAGCCGTCTTGGCGGATTGTTTGTGGACGCTGAGGTGGTTTACGCGGCCTTCTGGGACCCCGGTGGGACGGGACGAAGCCCCCCAAAAAGTTCGGTTGGAACAATAACCAAAACCAAACCGTAAGAAGTCCAGCACGCCAGGCACCCTTGCGATGAATCGACAGGGGGCGGCGGATCTAAGACGCCTACGGCGAATCACCGCCGCCCCCTGCCTTTTTGGAAGCGCCTAGGTGGCCGAACGTTGAGGCCAGACATGCCAAGCTATCCGACCATGTGTTCCCCGAATCGGTTTGGAGAGCTTTCGGGGAACACGTGGGCATCTTGAAAGTCATCCTGGCCGCCTGGAAGCCATTTTGACCCTTTCGGGCCTTCTTGGAGGACGTCTTGGAGGGCTCTTGGGCCGTCTTGGAGGCCATCTTGAGCGTCTTGGTCTTGGGCCGTCTTGGGGGCCTCTGGGTGCCGTCGTGGGCCTCTTGGGCGATCTTTGGGTGCACTTGGGCCGTCTCAGGCAAGGAAGCCACAATCCAACAACAACTCACGGGAAATCAATGATTTTGACATTTTCGGCCCTTCCTGGAGGCCCTCTTGGAAGCCTCGGGGGCCGTCTTGGGCAATCTTCTGTCGTTTTGGTGGGCTCCTGGCCCGTCCGACGCCGTCGGAAGCCGTTTGGGGGGCCCCTCTGGGCCGACTTGGGGCCCTCTTGGAATGCTCCAGGGCAGTCTTGGAGGCTATCTTGAGCGTCTTAAAAGCTTCCTGGGCCGTCTTAGGGGCCTCTTGGGCCGTTCTGGGGCCATCGTGGAGGCATCTTGGGCGATCTTTGGGTGATCTTTGGGGGCTCTTGGGCCGTATTGGGCCTTCGGATGACCGAAAAGAAACGAATGCCAAACACCTTCAAACACATAAGAGCAACAATGCTTTTGGCCTTCCTGGAGGCCCTCTTGGAGGCCTCTTGGGCCGTGTTGGGCCAGCTTCGAGCCAACGTCGGCCATCTTGGTGGGCTCCAGGCCCGTCTGACGCCGTCGGAAACCGTTTGGGTGGCCTCTCTGGGCCGACTTGGGGCCATCTTGGGGTGCTCCAGGGCCGTCGCAGAGGCTATATTGGGCGTCTTGGAGGCCTCTTGGGTCGTCTTTGTGTCCTCTTGGGGCCGTCTAGGGGGCCTCTTAGGCAGCCCTGAGGCCATCTTGGAGGCCTCTCGGGCGCTGTGGGGGCGATCTTGGGGGCCTCGTGGGCTGCCTTGTGCCGTCGGAAAGCCGAAAAGGAGCAACTACGACAATCCTTAAAAAAATGCTTAACCAGAAAAACCCAAGGATTATCAGTGATTTTGGCCTCTTCGTGCCCTCCTGAAGGACCTCTCGGAGGCCTCCTGGGCCGTCTTGGAGGCCTCTTGGGCACCTCTTGGGCAGTCTTGGGCCGTCTTGGAGGTTTCCTGGGCGGACTTGGAGGCATCTCCTCCTCTCTTGGGCGGACTTGGAGCCCATATTGGACCATCTTGGAGGCCATCTTGGCCGTCTTGGAGGCCATCTTGGCCATCTTGGAGGCCTCTTGGGGCCGTCTTGGAGGCCTCTTGGGCCGTCATGCGACCATCTTGGAGACCTCGTGGGCAATCTTGGGGCGATCTTGGGGGCCTCTTGGGCCGTCTTGAGCTGTCGGAATGCCGAGAAAAAGCAAGTCCCAACATCTTTCAAACACCTATGGAACATCAATGATTTTAGACTCTTCGGGTCCTCCTGGAGGACCTCTTGGAGGCCTCTTGGGCCGTCTTGGAGGCCTCTTGGGAGCCTCTTGTGCCGTTTTGGGTCATCTTGAGGCCATCTTGGGCCGTCTTGGGTACATCTTGGGGCCATCTTAGCCGTCTTTGAGGCCATCTTGGCTGTCTTGGAGCAATTTGGAGGCCATCCTGTGACATCTTGACCGTCTTGGAGGCCATCTTGGGGCAACAAAGGCGACGACAGGTGGGTGTTCCGGGTGGCCGGCGGGACGTGACGAAGCCCCAGGGGGAGTTTTTTTGGGGGGAGCAAGAATCAAAACCTAAAGTGATATCATTCGGCACGCCAGGCACCCCTTTGATAAATCAAAAGAGGGCGGCGGATGTAGTGGCCTTCGTCCCACCCAGCCACCGTGCATGGTTTGTGGGTTCGATTTTTCAGGGATGCTTATTGGAGGTCTCTTCTCAACGCTATCGGGAGTTTCGGGGCCTCTTGGGAGCCTCTTGACGGCCTCTTTGGCGCCTCTCGGGGGACTCTTGGGGCCTCTTGGGGACCTCTTGGCAGCCTTTGGGGGCTTCCTGGGGGCCCCTGGGGGCCGAGGGCTCGAATGGCTTGTTCGGGTCCCCCATCTGTTCTTGGGGCCGTCATTTGGGACTTTTGGGCCGTCTTGAGGCGATCTTGGACTGTTTTGGGGTCTCTTGGAAGGCTCTTGGGACGATCTTGGGGGCCTCCTGTGCCGTCAAGAAGCGTACGGACGCCGACATGGAAAGAACGGCAATATATCCTTCAAACACCAACAGAAGATCAATAATTTGGTCCTCTTGGGAAACCTCTTGGAGGCACCTTGGAGCGTCTTGGAAGCTTTTTGGGCCGTCTTGGTGCGATCTTGGGGCGTCTCGGGGCCTTTTGTGCCCTCTTGAGGACATGTTGAGACCCTGGGCCCGTCTTTGACCCTCTGGGGCCCCAACAATGCACGCGAGACGATGCGACAAGCCCCGGACAAGACGGGCCAAACCCTGCCAAATTTTGAAATTTGGGCTTCGGGGCCCTAAGAGATTCCTCAGGAGTAAGGATTGGGGCTTCGAGCATTGGGCGAAGGACCTGAGGACACGCCCATCCCGTACCCAGAGGCCCGGTGGCGGAGCAGTTTTGACTGCACTCGGGCCCCATCTAGGAGCCCCCTCAGTGAGAGATTTGCTGCGTCATGTGCGCAGCTGATCTCGGCTGGCCGACAAACACGCCGTCCTCGGCCGCACGGGCGCAGCCGTATGGCTTCGGGGTGCTCGGAGAGAGAGCCTCGGCCACCCGCGGGGGCGCGCGAAGAGCATCGCGCCTCGCGCGTCGCGGCCTGGACCAGAGGGGGCTGCCCCTGATCCATGGCGCGAGGGCGCGAGGGTACCAGGGAGCTGGATGCGCACGATGTGGCCGGCCTGGGCGGGAGCTGGATACACATGTGGCACGTTCCAGACAGGGCCTGGGTCGATCTCGCTTCCTCGGCGGAAGGCTGGCGGAAGGCGGCGGAGGTAAAACGAGGCCGCCTCCCCCGGCGGAAGGCCGGCCTCTGCTGGCCAGATGCCGTTCCAGCCTTCGGCCCATCGGTGGCCGTGTAGGCCAGGCTTCCACATGCGCGTCCAGCAAGTGACCTCCAGATGTTACACATGTGGATCCAGCCATGTGTGTATGTGTATGTGTGTGTGGTGTGTGTGTGTGTGTGTGTTCCAGCTTCCTGGTAACCCGGCCTGGCGAATCGCATCGCGCGGAGCGCGACGATGGGCGACATGGGAAAACTAGCCGCGTGCTGCTGATTTGTCCCCTCCCCCCCCTCCCCCCCGCGTCTGCTACCCCCCTT
This sequence comes from Prorocentrum cordatum, assembly GCA_963575745.1. Taxonomy (NCBI): domain Eukaryota; class Dinophyceae; order Prorocentrales; family Prorocentraceae; genus Prorocentrum; species Prorocentrum cordatum. The sequence goes on from CAUYUJ010014559.1 coordinate 311,328, forward strand.
TCGCTCACCCCGCCCCCCAGGCCCCCCCCGCTTGGCCTCGTTTCCCTGTCCGACAGGAGATCGACGGGCGCAGCGGCCAAGCGCGGCCGCTGCTGCTTTCAGTTCCTCAGCCGAGCCGCGCGAGAGCAACCGTCATCGACTAAGTGGAGCCCGCCGCGGAACAAAAGACCGATGTCCTCCTGCCTCCTCTCGCCCAGGACTCAGATCCGGCTCGGTGTTGCTCACAGGGCCCTGAGAGGTGGGTTTCCCGGCTGGCCAGAATGGGCTTTTGTTGGAGTCCGGGGTGGTCTCAACACCCAGCGTGCGCCTCTTGGGGCTCTCGACGCCCCAGTGGCCCAGAGCTCTAGTGATGAGACCGCTCCAGGCTTGGATATCCTTCGGTCGTTGAAACATATGTATGCTTTGGAATCCCAGTTTCCCATTTCTTTCAGGCGCCTTCCTATTCCGAGAGTCGAGCGGGTTCCCCCCAGAGACCTGAAGGTCCCTCCGAGCAAAGGTGACACCAAGCTGGCAACGAGCGCAACCCATCCGCGGACGCGTCGTAAGCTATGGGCCCAGAATTGGCAAGCTATTGTTCCTCGATCGACCTCGACTGGGCCCGACCTGGAAACCCCGAGTCCCAAACATCTAGCGGCACTCAATGCTTCCGTTGGCTTCGCTGGCTTTCGCTGGCGGAGACGCCCTCGTTTCATTGTGTTCAAGCGCTGCTCTCGAGTTTCAGTTTCGAAGGCACGACGTCCCATGTGGGGCTATGATGGGTCCACCGGGAAGAAGCGTGGCACACCTCACAGATTGTGTATGCAGCGAGGGGGGTCGGCAGAGTCCCGAGTTGCTCAAGGTTGAACAGCAAGCCAGACCGCTATGACGACCCAGTCCACGATTCTCACCCTCCACGCGACCCCACCCCTGTGGGGGGCTCATGCGCACGGTTGCGCTTGCTCCTCCTTCCCCAGCAGGCCTGATTACTGCGTGTCCATTTTCGCCCCCAATCTTCGCGTCCACCCCCAAACAAGCTGGCTGGACCAGAACAGAACGGGATTTAGGCAATACATCCCCAGGGGACTATTCGGACGCACCCCTGCCGAGAATGGACGACTTCCCTGGTGTATATATATATATATATATATATATATATCCGAGTTGGGCCCGACTTCTCCTCTGGACAGCGTTAGGGTCTTAAGGGGTGATAGGGCTCACGCCCCGCCCAGGCACGAGCGGAGTTGCTTTCGGGCGCCAATCGCCGATCTAGCGGCGAATTATTCCCGATTCCAGCGCGATGTTCCCCCGCCCGAGCCAGTCCCACCCGAGGCTCTGTCATCTCCTGCTCGGCGCTGCTGCTTCAGGTGGAAAAGGGGTCTCGAGCACAATGAAACGTTTTGGGATGTCCTCGCGGGGAATCTTGTATCTGCGGCCGGCTCCCGCCAGGTCGCGCAACGACGGAGGGACCAGGGAGGAGGAGTTCTCTCTCTCTCTCTCTCTGCCCATTCAGATCAAGTTCCACACACAGTTTCAAGGAACATTGATCCTGGGTCGGGGGAAAACACCTGTGTATTCCCACCCCTCTCTGGTATTTTGCAAGCCTGCGAGGGCTGATGCCCGCAGACTGGGGCCAGCGCGGGGGTGCGGCACGATGCCGAAAGGCCACTCACGTCGCCAGGACCCAGCACGTCACGAACGAGTTGGCCACATCTGTGATCCAGGGAGGAGGAGGAGGAGGAGGAGGAGGAGGAGGAGGAGGAGGAGGAGGAGGGAGAGGAGGGAGAGACGGAATACAAGTCAAACCCAAGACTCATCACCGATAGAGCCACCCAAAAACCCTGCAAGAGCACTCTTCCCCAGGCCCCATAGAGGAATTATCTACACTGAAGGAGGTACCCTATTTGAAGATCACCGTCTGAGAATCTTGAACTGTGCCAGAACACCATCCCTGGGACGTGAACGACGCGAATCACCTTTCCTGTTGCGTCTTTATGGTCCCGACTCGCACCAGAACGCCATTCCGGGGACTCCAATTCTGAGAATCAACGTAGCTGTTGCGCCCTGAACCCGACATCATGCCAACACACTTGTTTGGGCATGCTACCATGAGATCAGTTGTTCTGGGACATTACCATGATAATCCTTGACATTGTCGTAAGCTCTTCAAACGAATGCGCGTGGCGCCAGCGCGTGAGTCACATTCTCAAAAAGAACCGCCCTCCACTCTTGAAGCCCTTGAATTTTTAAGACGAGTGTGCGCGTCGCCAAGGCGAGGGCCACATGTTGAAAACGGCCCGCTTTCCATCCGTGAAATGAATGCAACAGTTTCAGACGAATGCGCGCGGCGCTAAGGCGATTGCCACATTTTGATGACGTCCCGCCCTCCATCCGCGAAGCTCTTGCAAATCTTTACGGCGAATGTGCGCGGCGCCCAGACGAGAGCCACATTTTGAAAACAGCCCACCCTCCAGCCGTGAATCACTTGTAGATTCTCAATGTGAGGATCCTATTGGTGAAGAAGTCTCCGGCAGAACGCCCAGCCGCCTACTGACACGCCTCGGGGTGCGACAAGGTTGATGTATTCATGAGGAAAAGGGATGGAGGAAGATTTAGAGGACGGGGCGGGAGTAGAAGTGGCAGAGGGGGCCCCTGGGATCCGACGACGCGAAGAATTTGCAAGATCGCGCTGGAAAGCTTCTTGGCCCACAACCTGGGCGCAGCCGGCCCGCGTGAAATAATGCGACGGCACGATCTTTCGGGAGGACTCCTCCCATGGGCGGAGAAGAAGCCCTCGTGGGAGGTGGCCTTCTGCAGCATGGAAAGCAAGGAGGAGGAAGGGAGGGGACAGCAAGTTGGAGGATGAGGAAGAGGAGCCAGCCCTTACGGTTTTGGTTCCCCTTTTCCCATCGGTTGCTTGATTAGTTACTCTGTGCCCTCAGGGCATTGATTATGCTCCCACTTCTTCTGGACCTTCATGAGCCCGCACTGACAGCAGCGTTGACATTGAATTCGCGCTTCGCTGAGTCGGAATCCTTTTTTTCTGCTTTTGGAAGAACGCAACAGCCACGATGCTCATGTATGGCCAACGTCAAAAGAGGAAGACGAGAGTAAACCCAAGATGCTGCAAGACACCCTCCCGTCCCAAACCCCTTTCCCCGCATGTCCTTACAGTCGTGCCTTCTTACAGGTGTCACCTCGACCGCTGCAATTCTCGCGTCCAACTCCCGGTGTTCCGAGGGCGCCGCCTGGAACGCGCGACGCTCTCGCTCCGCGGCCTGGCGCCGCTGGTGCCCCCACGGGTGTGGATATCGGTGTGCCGCGTCATGTGCAACGGCTGGACTACAGGGCGCCGCATGCAGAGGCCAGCGCCCTGCGCGTTCGCATGCGGACACGGGGAGGACAGCGTCGAACATGACATCCACTGTTCCAGGGACGCGGCGTTCGTGCGCAGGCAGCTGGGTTTGACGGCGTTTCCACCTGGTGAGCGTTTGTCTCAGTTTTTGCTTCTCCCTCTCTGGTTTTCCAAAGACACGGCGAGCGCTATCGTTCGCCTTGCCTTGGCGGTGTATTGTGCTTGCGCGGCTTCCGCGGCGGCGCGCCATTGGGCCACGTCCACCACGCGGGAGGCCATGTGGCAATACGCCAGGGAAGCTTGTGTTGCGCATCGTCGCCTCGCATCGTTCTTGGCCGCAGTGTGGCATAGCTGAGGTTGTTCCTTCCTCCTCTCCTCCGTTTTTCGTCGTGGCGCCAGCGGGCGCGACACTTTGGGAACGCGCCTTATTCTGGTCAGCGGGGCGCCGAGACTCACAAGAGTCGGTTGGCGATGACCCACCGGGCTTTGCTCAGTGCTATCCTTCCTCCTCTTCTTCATCCTCGTCCTCCTCATATTCCTCCTCCTCCTCATCATCCTCATTTTCATCCTCATCCTCATCCTTTTCCTCTTCTCGCGTCTCCTTCCTCCTCCCTTCCTGTCGGCTACGGCAACAAAAACAGCCGCACCTTGTTGCCGCCATTTTCGCCACCATGGGCCATGCACTTTGTGCTGGATGTTTGAGAAGCTGCGCGCCACGAGCACCGCAGTCAGCATGGCACCGGAAAGCGGTTCGAAGGCCCACTTTCGATAGTCAGAGCAGACATCGGCAGGTTTTCCGTTTGCGCCACAATCTTCGCATCCGTAGAAGTCCGCCAACATGTGGATCATTTCAAGCATGCCGCGTTTCCATTCATATCTGCTGCGGTGGATGAAACAATTACCCTGCGACGTACCCAGCCCGATGGCATCAAGTGGCAACCGGAGTAGGGAAACATTAGCAGGAACCGTGACAGTTCAGGCGCGGCGATTTGTAGTGTGACCTACATGGGATGCGTAATGTTGCACGACTCACAGAACAGCAATCGATAAGACGAGGAGTATGTCTCAAGGCTTGTTAAACAATAGCGGGGGCGGGAATGAGGGACAGGAGAAGGACGAACCCAGTAGGAAGGGGCGAGGAGCCATCGCAGCAGCAGCACCATGAACGCATAAGGTAACAGGAAGACTACGGCGGCGATGATGAAAGAGGAGGGGGGAAGCAAGAGGCTGCTTCGTTTTTTGCAGGAGCTCGGTCAACGCATGCCTGCTGCCTGTCCACAGGATCATACCTGTTTGTATCTAGTGCAGGAAGCGATCGAGACCTAGCTCGCGCGCCAGCTTCTCTGCCTCCTTCCTGCATGTTGCAGTGCGGGAACTGAACTTCCGCAGTTTCTCCGCAAGGTTTGCCGGTGGGCCGCGGGCAAGAAAGTCAAGGCCGGGGTCGCGCACCATCAGTAGGTTGTCTATCGTCGTCGCCCTGGACAGCATCACGTAGAGGTGCAGCCACAGAGCGTCCAGGTCGTTCGCATCCTTGCACCCTGCGTCAACAATGACTCCGCGGTGCATGGTGCGGCCCTGGCAGGCAGTGGACGTCAGGACCTCGGCGTGGGAGATGACGAAGCCAGTGCGCGTGACCTTGTACTTGCGGAAGTCGAACGGGCTCGAGCTCTGTGGCTCGATGAAGACGAGGCCCGCTGCGTTCGCAGCGTCGATGCTGTCATCGAGTTCCTTGAGCTTCTTTCCGCAGGGACCACCCTTGTACTTGTCCATGCGCACCCACACGCCGCACGGCAGGTACCGCAGGTACGCCCGACCTCCCTCGGCCTTCGCTCTCTCCACCGCGCCCTCATCTTTGGGGTTGATGGCCACGCGCACGACCTCGCCCTCGGCGTCCTTGACGAGCCCCTTGTCGAGGTCCAGGTGCTCCAGCAGGCGTACGCGCATGCCCACGTGCAGCGGCAGCATCCCGTGAATGCCGCCCGGGTTGACGCGGTTGGCCAGCTTCGCGGCCAGGTCCACGGGCAGCGAGGGCGAGGACTTGTCGGCTGCCTGGGCGAGGTAGAGCGCCCGCCCGAGGGACGCGGCGTCCCTCCTCCCCCGCATCATCATCCACCGAGCCACGGTGTCCCAGAACCAGGCGATCATGTGTCCAGTCTGGAACCGCTCCTCGCCCAGTCGGGGGTCGTTGGGCTTCATCTGAATGCGTCTCCAGGTCTCCGCGATCTTCTGAGGGACCTTGCCCTTCTTCGGCTTGCGCATGTAGTTCATGAGATCGGCAATATCGGGGTCCTTGAAGCGGTTGGTGGCCTGGAGCTCGAAGCACAGTTTCGTGTCGCAGAAGAACGTCATTGCCGTCTGGTGCTCGACGGGCGGCCCCTCCTTCCGACTGTCGGCGGACCCCAACCGCTGCAGGTCGGTCAGCAGCGACATGCCGGAGCCGGTAGGTTCCAGCTGCAGGAAGTTCCCGAGGTATATCACGATGGGGACGCGGCCGAAGGCGCTTCTGGGATGCAGGTAGTGCGCCTCCTGCAGGTTGCATTTTGCGCGCCTGGCGAGGAATGCGCGGTAGGCCACTCGATGACGAAGAGCCGCAGCTCCGACCAGATGTCCTGCAGTCGTTTCAGGACATCGGCCGTTGGCAGCATCGCGTGGTTGCGGTGCTCCCCGATGCCCATCTGCGCCGCCCTGTGGCACGTGGTCGCCTTGTGGTGTTCGGTGGAGATGTTCTCGGCCTGGGACCACTTGGCGCAGACGATCTGCGTGGTCTTCTTTCCATTCTCCCCGACGAAAAGGAAGTCTATCGCGGGCAGCACGATCTGCTGGACGATCCCTGGGTGGTGCCTCACTCCGCGGGACTGACCAGCAGCCTTCGAAAGTGGTGACAGTTTCACAGATCGCAGCCCCCCCCAGGGATGGTGAGGTCTAATCTGAATCTGCGTGGTGCCTCACTCCGCTGGACCCACCAGCAGCCCTCGAAAGTGGTGACCGTTTCGCAGATCGCAGACCCCCAGGGATGGCGAGGTCTAATCTGAATCTGCGTGGTGCCTCACTCCGCTGGACCCACCAGCAGCCCTCGAATGTGGCGACAGTTTCGCAGATCGCAGCCCCCCAGGGATGGCGAGGTCTAATCTGAATCTGCGTGGTGCCTCACCCCGCTGGACCCACCAGCAGCCCTCGAATGTGGCGACAGTTTCGCAACCAGCAGCCCTCGAATGTGGCGTCAGCGTCGCAGATCGCAGCCCCCCAGGGATGGCGAGGTCTAATCTGAATCTGCGTGGTGCCTCACTCCGCGGGACCCACCCTCAGCCCTCCGCAGTTTCGCAGATCGCAGCCCCCCAAAGATGGCGAGGTCTAGTCTGAATCTGCGTGGTGCCTCACTCCGCTGGACCCACCAGCAGCCCTCGAATGTGGCGTCAATGTCGCAGATCGCAGCCCCCCAGGGATGGCGAGGTCTAATCTGAATCTGCGTGGTGCCTCACTCCGCTGGACCCACCAGCAGCCCTCGAAAGTGACGACAGTTTCGCAGATCGCAGCCCCCCAGGGACGGCGAGGTCTAATCTGAATCTGCGTGGCGCCTCACTCCGCTGGACCCACCCTCAGCCCTCGAAAGTGACGACAATTTCGCAAATCGCAAACCCCCAAGGATGGCGAGGTCTAGTCTGAATCTGCGTGGTGCCTCACTCCGCTGGACCCACCAGCAGCCCTCGAAAGTCGAGGTCTAATCTGAATCTGCGTGGTGCCTCACTCCGCTGGACCCACCAGCAGCCCTCGAAAGTGACGACAGTTTCGCAGATCGCAGCCCCCCAGGGATGGCGAGGTCTAATCTGAATCTGCGTGGTGCCTGACTCCGCTGGACCCACCAGCAGCCCTCGAAAGTGGTGACAGTTTCGCAGATCGCAGCCCCCCAGGGATGGCGAGGTCTAATCTGAATCTGCGTGGTGCCTCACTCGGCTGGACCCACCAGCAGTCCTCGAAAGTGGCGACAGTTTCACAGATCGCAGACCCAAAGGGATGACGTAAAAGGCAAGAGAGAAGAGGAGAAGCGAAGAGAGGAGGAGAAGGGAAGCAAGAGAGGAGGAACGAAGAGAGGAGAAGGGATACAAGAGAGAAGAGGAGGAGCGAAGAGAGGCGGAGAAGGGAAGCAAGAGAGGAGAGGAAGAGGGAAGAGAGGAGGAGGAGGCGGGAAGGAAGGAAGGTGGAGACCGCAGTGCTCTATTCAAAACGAGTACCCAACGCAGGAGGGTTGGGAAAAAAACAGGAGCGCCTTCTTATTGCAAGGGCGGGAAGGAGGAGGAAACTGAGAAGATAAGCGTTTTTTGTTGCTCCCCAGGGTTGCGCTCGTCACCCTCCCCCCCCGGTATTACTAACGATCGTGTTTGGGGGGTTGGCCGGGACCTTCCCCATTGTATGTTGTGGTGCGTGCGTGTAGACGAGTGATGCGCCAGTGGAGTGGACGCACCTTGGCGGGTGCACACTTCGGCCGCCATTAACGTTGCCCTCCCGCCCGGCCCCCCCCGAGTAAAGCCCGTTACCCATGGAGAAAAATAGAACGGTCACGAGGAGGGGGAAGGCAGACGAGGAGGATGAGGGCGACGAGGACGACGAGAGGGCCGCCGAATCTGCCGACGCCCCCCGAGAGCACCCCTTTTTGTTCCCCTTTCCCTTCCTTCCCCTTCGCCCCGCTCTTCCCTTTCTTGTCCTCCCGCGGTTGCTTTGGGGGTGCTTTGGTTAACGTAGTGGCCTCTGGCCAGTGCCTCCGATCCGGGGCGCTCCCGATGATAATGAGAATGGATGACCGCCCACGCTCAAGATACAGCCCGCGTTCGAGACATCCTCATAAGATGAACATGTGGAAATCGGTTGCGAATCCTTCGGATCTTCGAATATGACGCTCGCGCCGCCTCCCTTGCAGAGAAACCCCCCTTCCCGTTGCCGAGCAGTGAATGGAGTCGGGAATGGCGTCCCTCCCCTCCCCCGCCCCCTGCAGAGCGTTGAAGTCCCTGGCTCCCGAGCACTGAATTGCGTCGGGAATGGGGTCCCCCCCCCAGCAGAGCGACCCCGCTCTCCGGCTCACGAGCTCTGAATGGCGTCGCGAATGGCGTCGGGAATGGCGTCCCCGAACCTCACCCCCGGCTCCCGAGCAGTGAATGGCGTCGGGAATGGCGTCCCCCCTCCCCCTCCCCATTGCAGAGCACCGGATGTCGTCGGGAATGGCGCCCCCCCCCCCCCCGCCTTCGGCAGAGCGCTCAAGTCCACGGCTCCCGAGCACTGAATGGCGTCGGGAATGGCGTGCCCCCCTTCCCCCGTCATTGCAGAGCGAACTCCCCCCAGGCTCCAGAGCACTGATTGGCATCGGGAATGGCGTCGGGAATGGTTCTCCCCTCCTCCCCCCATTGCAGAGCGCCCCCCCTGGCTCCCGAGCACTGAACGGCGTCGGGAGCGAACTCCCCTTCGGTCGCTTACTTTGGCGGCCCTCTCCATCCACTCTCCCGCCGTGCCTTCTGCTCCCTCTGGCTCCTCCTGTCTTTCTGTCTCTTCTCCGCATGCTGCTCCTCCCTTTGTCGTCCCTCCGTCAGTCTCCCTCTCATCCGGGGGGTCGCCCCACCTTGGGGCTGCTGTGCCCGCGTTTACATGGCGCCCTCTCCCTCCCTTCCCATCTAGCTTTGTCCGATGGGGCACAGTCGACCCGCATAGTAAGGATGAGCAACTTTCCAAGGCTACCCTTGCATCCTTCCCCTTCGGCCCATTATTGGCCGCTTTCGCTGGCCGCGCCCGCCCGCAAAGGGTCGGCATGGCCCGCCTTCAAAGGCCCTTGCATCAGTATCGTGCATCCGTATTCTCGGGTTGACTGTAGTTCTGTCGGATGGGGTAAGGCAAAGGGAGGGGGAGAGGGGCGCACGCGGGTTTCCGTGCTCCCCAGCACAGACCAGTCTACAGCTCGAAGCTCGAGGGAGGAGGAGGAGGAGGAGGAGGAGGAGGAGGAGGAGGAGGAGGAGGAGGATGATGGAGGAGGATGGAGGAGGAGGGAGGAGGAGGGAGGAGGAGGATGGAGGACGAGGAGGACGAGCACGAGCACGAGCACGAGGACGAGGACGAGCAGCAGGAGCAGGCCTCCCCTCGGTGCTCGGAGCGAATGGGACCGCCGCCGCCGCGCTAACTCGAGGGCAGGACCCGCGGGGCTCCCCTCCCAAGGAGGGCTCGCCCCCCCCCCCTCCCTCGCCGCGGCGCGGCCTCGGGCGGGGGCGCCTTGGAGAATGAGGAGGAGGAGGAGGAGGAGGATGAACAGAAGGAGGAGGGGAGATATTGAGCTGAGCAGGAGCAGGAAGGACGGAGGAGGAGGAGGAGGAGCGATAGGTAGGGAAGACGAAGACGAAGCATACTGATGGGATGGAGGACGAAGGATGGGTAAGTTTGGGGAGGAGGAGGAGGAGGAGGAGGAGGAGGGGGATGAGGAAGGATGGACTGGGAATGATGGGATGAGCAGGAGGAGGAGGAGGAAGGATAGGGGAGGAAGCATGGGTAAGGCGGGGGAGGAGGAGGGGGAGGATGAGGAGGAGGAGGAGGAGGAGGAGGAGAAGGAGGAGAAGGAGGCGGGGGGTGAGGAAGGACGGCGAGGAGGGGGAGAGTGGACGAGGAGGAAAGGGAATGGTGGGTGGGAGGATGTGGAGGGGGGGACGAGGAGGGGCAGGACGAAGAGGAGGAGGGAATCGAGAGTGGACGATGAGGAGGGGGGGACAGCATGAGGAGAGAGGAGGAGGATGATGATGATGGTGGAGGAGTAGGAGGAGGAACAGTGAGGATCGGGAGAGTCACTTTGCGGAGGAGCAGGGGAGGACGAGGAGGGAAAACGGACGGACGAGGAGGGGGAGGACGGTGGGTGAGGGGATGACGGGCGACGACGGCCATGATGGCGACGGCGACGAAAACGACCATGACGATTACGTCGTTGGCGCCGACGACCACCAGCCCCACCACCACCACCGCGAGAACAGCCGCGTCCACGATCACTACGACGATCACGACCTCCACGACGACCAATACCGCGACGACCACGATGACGGCGACGACCACGGCGATGTCGACCACGACCACGGCCACGACTACAACGATTATGGTAACGACGACCACTGCGACGACGACGGCGACGACGACCGTGACGATAACAGCGGCTGCGGCTGAGCCGGCAACTACGACGACGACGTCGTCCGGGACGTAGCAGAACAAGGGTGTTCACGCTTTCTCTTCATCGTATTCTTTTTCCCACAGTTCCATCTTCTCGTCCTTCTCCTCCTGATCCTCTCTCTCCTTGGTCTTTCCTCCTCTCTCTCCTGCTCCTCCTCCTGCCTCCTCCCCATCGGCCTCCCCTCCATGCCATCCACCTTCCTTCGCCCCCCCCTCTCCCCCTTGCCTGCGCACGCAGGCTGTGCGCGGCGCAGTGCTACAGTTTAACCGTGACGTCAGCGTCGGTTTCCCGAGGCTCGCGCACGCGTGGCGTGGAGCGCAAGTGTGAGCCCAGCCCCCCTCCTGCCCCGCTCCTCTTCCGTCTACTCTTCTGAGCGGTCGGCTCACGATCATGAATGTCAAGACAGAGTTTGTCGTAACCGCGGCCGTCGCCCAGCGAAGGGCGGCTGCCGGGTCGCACCGCTGTGCCGCACCATCCCCCTCCTCCCCTTCCTGCCCGGTCCCTGTCTCCCATTGTGGCGCAGCGTGCTCTGACTCCCACGAGTGGTGCTCTTGCCTGCTGGCGTACCTGGCAGCGCAAGTTTTTGCCCTGCGAGCTGCCGGGGTTCGAGCCGACCAGTCCGTCCAGTCGCGTTGGCCAGTCTGTGCGCTTCCGCATTCGTGCGCCGTGTGGTCACAAGCAGGGGCCAGGAGGTGCGGCCTCTGTCCCAGCCGCGCGGCCGATGCCTCTCCCGCCAGGCAGTTTGCCATGGGGCTGGGCATCATATGCGTTCGGTCCCGCCACCGTGGACCCCGCGACTGCTGCCCCCTCCTAGCCACCTGGTGCCTGGTCCCCTGCTCCTGCCACTCCTTCTCCCCTACTACCCGTGGCGAGTGTAGTTATCTCCCATTCTGCTCGCTACCACGTCTCTGACAGGTTCAACTGGGCAACCACAAGGGTTACTTCTAGGTCCTAGGTGCATTTCTCGTATCTCTCTCCTCCGCCTCCTCCATTTGTTTGTCTCCTCTCCTCACCCCTTCTCTTCTGCCGTTGCTGCTGTTCCGCCTCATGTTTGCCGCATGTTTGCCGCTTGCGCACCTGTCCCATGCCTCTCGAAACTCACTGCGTCCGCAGTCCTTAGCGCTTTTAGTGCTTTGCATTGGAAACCGTTTGTTGATACGAATGTGGGGCATTTTCGTACCATGCCGCATTTTCTTAGTGGGCGGTGTTCGTTTACTCTTGGCTTGGCCCGGGGTTTTAAGCAGCCGATGCGCGTGGCAGCCGTATTTTGGCAACCACGCTGCCCACTCTCCTTCCTCTTGGTCCTCTTCATCCTTCGAATTCCTTCCTCCTCCCTCCTGTCGCAATTGCATTGTCGGTACGGTTCATAGCATGAGTTTGCATACCGCAGGTCGGTGAGTGCGGTGTACCCGTTTTGTCATGCGACCTGTGGATTCTCGATGTGGTTGCGTCACCCGCGGTGTTTTGCGTGGAAGGAGATACAAATCCCCCATTTGGACGAACGAACACACGCACACAACCAACCATACCACCATACCCATAGGGCGGTCGGAGGAAGGAGGACTACTATGGGCAAGGGTGCGGTTTGTCGGACCCCAGGGGAGGCTCCCGTTCGAGCGGGGAGCCCCATCCAACAACACGCACCCATAGCCCCTTCCGTCCCCCCAATGGGTGCGGGTGTGTGTATGTGTGTGTGTTGCTCGCTCGCTGCATCCTGTTTCTCTCAACAACAGGGCCTGCACTTGCCGCGGCGGGAGGGTGTGCCGGCGCAGCTTCGAGCGCTGTTTGCTCGCCGGAGCCTCTGGCAGTTCGACGGGCGGTTGCCCGAGCTGTCGCGGAACGCCTGCCAGCGACGCGGCTGGTCTCCCACCAGCCGGCCCTTCCGTGGTGCTCAGGAAGTTTGCTTCTGCAAACTCCCTCGGCGCACCTGGAGAGCACGGTCGAGCCGACGTATAAGATCGAGCTTGGTTCGGGGAGAGCACCCTCGTTTTCTTTGTGTTGTCTGGGATGTTATTGTGCATCCTGTGCGAGGTTACCCTCGAGTGTTCTTAAGTTTGGCCGGCGGAGGGTCTCATGCTCTTGGAGGATGCTCTTCCGTGCTAGGTCCGGCCGCACATGTCTAACCTGACTTGTCTGTCATTAGGGGGATAGCTCAGTGGGGATGCATCGGCCCCCACTCGCCCATTTTATCGTTGACAGGGGCACGGCAGCCCTCCTCCCCACCCAGGAACTTGTGGATTCGGTATCGGGGGCCTATCGCCGATCTCTCGGCGATGTGTTGCCGATTCCAGCCCGACGTCTGCTCCCTCAGCGGCCCCTCCCGATTGCGTCGCGGCTTCCCTCCCAGGTCAGGAACGAGGTGCCCTGAATTGTAACTCGCTGATTGTTCACACAGCCAGGCCTGCACCTGCGCAGCACATCTTCTAGACCAGCAATCATCACCCGCCCTGAGCTGCTCCCCGACCGTTACCGTCTGGGGGCGAGATCTCTTCCAGAGGTTCACGCCATTCCGCTAGGCCTCTTAGACGGGGTCGGAGTAGATGGGGTCGGAGGATCGCGCCGCACCGCCGATGCATCGCCGATGTATGTTGCTCGATATGGGGCCCGACTTGCGTCATGTCGACGTCGCATATGCATCGCCGACGTCGACGAAGCATCACCGGTGCATCACCGATGCATCACCGATGCGTCGCCGATGTATCGGCGATGCGGCGCGATCCTCCGACCCCATCTTCCCCGACCCCATCCAGGAGGCTTCTAATTCCGCTGACCCCCAGAAGAGGCGGAGAGTCCACGATTTAGGCGTCGTGGGCTTCTTGGCAATCGTCCAGGGACTCTCGTGGGCGTCTCGGGAGCTGTGTGGGGGCCTGGTCATTACCCTTCCGCCTGGGGGCGAGATCTGTACCTGCCCACCGCCCCTGGCCAGGCCCAGCCTGGGCCCTTCCAGGCCAGAGCGGGCGCACACACCGAACCTCTCGGCCCCGGATTGGCCGCGCCAGAGGCGGCGGGACTAGATCAGGAGCCTTGGGACTCAGAGGGGGAAAAGGTATGCATACCGCTACCTCGTTTTTACCTTTTTGGGCCTCCTGGGAGGCCTTCGTCGCCACTGGGCGTGGCGGCGCAACGCTTGTCAGCGCGCAGGGGGGCCGTCGGGCCCAGCCCCCCCCTGGGGGTGGCCGCGCTTTGCGCGTCGCTCATAGGGGCCGCCCCGTTTAAAGGGTGGTGAGGGAGTGCGCCAGCCCCCGACCACAGGGCACCCGCGGCTAAAGGGACCCGGGGCGCGCAGAGGCGCTGGAATCAGTTGTACAGTTCGCATCCGTTCAATGTCGCAGAGGAGGTAGGAGGTGTGAAAATAAGGAGGAGGAGAAGGAGGAGGAGGAGGAGGAGGAGGAGGAGGAGGAGGAGGGGGGAGGAGGAGGGAGGAGGAGGAGGAGGAGGAGGAGGAGGAGGAGGAGGAGGAGGAGGAGGAGGAGGAGGGAGGAGGGAGGAGGAGGAGGAGGAGGAGGAGGAGGAGGAGGAGGAGGAGGAGGAGGAGGAGGAGGAGGAGGAGGAGGAGGAGGAGGAGGAGGAGGAGGAGGAGGAGGAGAGGAGGAGGAGGAGGAGGAGGAGGAGGAGGAGGGAGGAGGAGGAGGAGGAGGAGGAGGAGGAGGAGGAGGAGGAGGAGGAGGAGGAGGAGGAGGAGGAGGAGGAGGAGGAGGAGGAGGAGGAGGAGGAGGAGGAGGAGGAGGAGGAGGAGGAGGAGGAGAGGAGGAGGAGGAGGAGGAGGAGGAGGAGGAGGGAGGAGGAGGAGGAGGAGGAGGAGGAGGAGGAGGAGGAGGAGGAGGAGGAGGAGGAGGAGGAGGAGGAGGAGGAGGAGGAGGAGGAGGAGGAGGAGGAGGAGGAGAGGAGGAGGAGGAGGAGGAGGAGGAGGAGGAGGAGGAGGAGGAGGAGGAGGAGGAGGAGGAGGAGGAGGAGGAGGAGGAGGAGGAGGAGGAGGAGGAGGAGGAGGAGGAGGGGGGGGATGAGGAGGGGGAGTAGGAGGAGGAGGAGGAGGAAGAGGACGAGCTGAAAGGGCCTTGCCACCCCACAGCCGGCCCTCTCAAAGACGTCCAGATCCTGCTACATGGGGGCACACCAAGGTCAAGCCATAAGATCCTGGTCCTTTGGCCCCATCCACGGTCCAGTGGTCCATTCCATCACTTTCGGGCCGCTTGCGTCCACGCGGCTTGTCTGCTTCAAGGAAGGCAGGATCCTTGAACGTCGTCTAGCAGGTGCATGTCGTTTGTTTGTATATTTGCACGTACCGTGCGGACTCATTCTGGTGCACTGGCTCACACGAGGCGAAGTGGGAGGCAGGAGGCCGAGGGTAAGGGAGACATGAGGATGCGGATGAAGAAAAAAGACGGGGAGGACGAGAGGATAATTGGAGCAGGGGGAGGAGGGCGACGGCGAGGGCGAGGAGGAGAATGAGGAGGAGGAGGAGGAGGAGGAGGAGGAGGAGGAGGAGGGGGAGGAAGAGAAGAAGAGGAGGAAGACGACGACGAGGAGGGGGAGGAGGAGGAAGAGGAGGAGCAGGAGGAGAAGGAGGAAGAGGAGGACGGGGATGGCGAGAGGAGGGTGCGGAGAAGAAGGGGGAGGTGGACGATGCGGAAGAGGAGGAGGAGGGGGAGGACGAAGAGGAGGAGGAGGAGGAGCAGGGGGAGGCGGGCGAGTGCGAGGAGGAGGATGAGGAGGAAGGGGAGGAGGAGGAGGCAGCAGGAGGAGGAGGAGGAGGAGAAGGAAGAGGAGGGGGAGGGGGAGGACGAGGAGGAGGAGGAGGAGGATACCCAGGACAAGGGGGAGTAGGTGGTGGAGGAGGAGGAGGAGAAATAAGACGCAGAGGGCGAGAAAAGGGGGGGGAGGGCAAAGCGGAGGAGGAGGAGGGGGAAGAGGAGATCTCGTCGCCCCCCTTCCGCCTCCTCCCTTCCCAACGGGGGTCAGGGAGGGCAGGGCTTGCCCTGCCGCGGGCCTCGCCGTCGGCCAGCGGCGCTGGGGCTGCGCTGGCCGCCATGGCCGACCCGAGCGGGGCGCGCCGCCGCCGCCCGCTCCTCCTGCTCCTGCTCCTGCTGCTGATGCTGCGGTTCCTCGTCCTGCTCTTCCTCCTGCTCCGCCTTCTGATCCTCCTCCCCCTCCTCCGCTCTCCCTTCTATCCGTGCTTCCATCAATGTTTTCCCCGCCTTTGCCTGATTCTCCTCCTCCCCCTCCTTCATGCTCCTCCTCCCGCTCCTCGCCCCTGTTCCTGATCCTCCACTCCTCCTGATCCTCCTCCTTCTCGCCCTCGTCGTCCTCGGACGCGTTTTGCTGAGCACTCTGACGAGGGTCTGGCTTGGCCGTGCGGTGCGGGTGACGTTGGTGCGACACGCGATGGCGCGCGCCATCGGTCCACGCAGTGAGGAAGTTTGCTACGGCATGCTTTCAGTGAGGTTCGATGATCGAGGTATTTGAATAGCTCTGGCCTTTCTTCGTGCCCCTCGGAGATCGGAGACCTTCGAAAGATTCGGAGGCCTCTTGGGGACTTCTGGAGAGCTCGGGTATGTGACCGTCCTCGTCGATTTCGTCTTCTTTTTCGTCGTCGTCTTTTTCGCTGGCGTCGTCGTCGGCGTCGCCGCCAGCGCCGTCGCCGCTTGTCCCCGTCGACGTCGCCGTTGCCGTCGTCGTCGCTGTCGCCGTCGCCGTCTCCTTCGTCGTCGTCATGTTTGTGGTCGTCGTCGTCGTCGTCGTCGTCTGAGTGCGCCGAGGTTCGAAGAACTAAGGTCTGGATTCTTTGAAAGTTCTTGTTGGCCTCCTCCCTGCGGCTTCTCGTCGCCACGGCTGGATTCACTTTTCAACTTTAGCCAAAACGGAACCTCAAGAGAGGTCGGGGGGTCGTCGTCGTCGCGGTCGTCGTCGGGGTCGTCGTCGGGGTCGCCCTGTCCGTGGCCGCGTCGCTGGACCTCTGGCGTCCAGATGACAACAGCGGGCGGCCAGTCCTTCTGCAGCCCGTGCCTCTGGGGATTCCCGCTCCGGGCCCCGGGATCGTTGTCTTCAACGAGTTGATGGTTTTAGTGTCGACGATTCTGGACTTTTTCGGATCTCTCGCATGTGCGTCGTGCGCGCTTGGAATACTTCGGTCCCTGTCCAGTGACCGTTTCACAATAGTGTGTTGTTTCTTCTTGCCGATTGTCAACGGCATCAGCTGGTGCACCGTCACACTTGCGTTGGATTCCAACCAAGCGATGGTACTGGTGTCCGTACCGAGTACCATTTACCGACGCCTTTGTCAGCGAGGCTGTGCGAGCGGCGCTCTGACAGGGAGCTTCTGGCCGATATGCCGGTAGGTGGGTGATCTGATGCAGTCGCCAATCGGAGCCAGGCCCGTGCTTGTCTTCGTTGTGGCATGATCCTTCGAGACGAAGCCGCCTCGCGCTACCCGAGGGCGAAGCCTTTGGGTCAATTTACTGGCCTTGGTTCCTCTCTCGCCTCCTCCTCCCCTGTCCTCGCGGGGCGCTTCTCCTCTTCGTCGCGATGTCCTTGTTTTTCAAATAGTTAAGTAGCGAAACGCATGGCTTCCAACGGGGAGCGCGGTTAATCCCGAAAAGAGAGGCT
Source organism: Prorocentrum cordatum (assembly GCA_963575745.1). Lineage (NCBI taxonomy): Eukaryota > Dinophyceae > Prorocentrales > Prorocentraceae > Prorocentrum > Prorocentrum cordatum. The sequence goes on from CAUYUJ010014559.1 coordinate 328,445, forward strand.
GGACAATCGATGTCTGTTTCAATTGCTTGTGACATAGGTGCCGGAGCGTTGGCCCCAGGATCAGAGCTGCAAAGGACAGCCCGCGGCGCGCAATCCGCGCGAAAGATGGGATTGATGGCTCAATTTTGCTCCACAGCGTGAGTGATCGGCCCAGAGGTTAATGTATTTCGGACGGTGCTAGGACGAGAATTAAGCCGATCCAGAGCGGTCCGGAACGCTCTCACAGAGTTCCGGAACGCTCTGAGAAGGCCGCGGCGCCCGAGACATTTTCCAGAGCCGCCAGATCTCAGAGATTCTCGATGCATCTTCACCCGAACTTCTCGTCATCCCGGTTTCTTCTCAGTATTGATGACAGCCTGTTGTCCGCGCGTTTCCTTTTCCAGCGCATCCAGAGATGCCGTGTCTTTTGATGACTCTCAAATTCGGACGCAGCGCGCAGCCGCGGGCGCCTGGACCAGCAGCGCCAAGTCCGGCACCTTGGGGAGACGCGCGATCCGCTGCGCCGCCAGGCGCGCAAACGCCGCTGGGTAGCCCCCGGCGCACGGCAAGTCTGCCAGAAGCTGGGCTGCGTGGCACCGCGCCGACAAACGCTCCTGACACTTGGGGCACGCGCCCCCGAGCATCTCTGCCGCTGCCGCCGCAGCGGAGGCAGAAGACGCGCCCAGGCCCGCGCGCCAGGGCATGGGCCACCATGAGCGGCCAGCGAAGAGCGTGGCCAACATCTCCCCCCTGCTGACGGGCGCGTCAGCACCGCTCTGGCGCGGGCCGGGCGCCGGAGACGGCCGCCGCCAGCCGCTGGGGCAGACGCGGTGCGCGCCCGAGCTCCGCGGCGGATCCCACGCCAGTCGCGCCGCTGGCGGCGCGCGGCTGACGGCGCTGCCGCCGAGGCAGCCTGCTGTTCGGCTGCAATGACGCGCCGCACAGCCTCCAGCAGCTCGAGCTCCCTTGGGCGCGAGCGCACCAGCTCCGGAGGCGGGGCCCGGGCTGCACATGCGGCGCCAGCGCGCCAGCTCGGGAGATCGGCGCCAGCCACGGTCTGCGCGCACGCCCGCACAACGTACTGGCCGTCGAGATGCCGCGTCATCACAGTGCGGCGAACGCCTGCGCAGTCGAACGCCAATCAGTTGCAGGCATACGCCTGCAGTCGGAGGTGCCCCCGGATTTCTTGGATACTGGTGGCTCCTCCGGCGCAGCCCCTGGCGCGTGCGCCAGGGAGGGGGGTCCAGAGCCGATCCAACAGGTATGCGCAAACTGCCAGAACTTGAGGCTTGCAGGACGGCATGAGGAACGACGGGTCTATTCTGGCCACGGCGGGCCTCGGCCACGAAGAGTTTCCACGACCTGGATCGAAGGAGCAGCCCAGAAGCCACGGCCTCTCCTGAGCGCAACGTGGTCCATGTATCAGAGTCTTGATTGTTGTATGCAGATGCGTCGTCTTTCTCGTGGAGGCGATGCCAGGTTCTGGAAGTTTGAGCAGTGCCAGCTTGAACAGAGAAGGTAGTTGCGCGAGTCTTGTGCGGAGGCCTGGTGCGGGGGACATCGTGCGCCTTCGGCGCCGCTCTTGCGAATGCCGTTGGGATTGGATCCGCGTGGGCCTGCTTCTTCAGAAGTAGGAGAGGGTGCAGATACTTGGAACCCTTGCACAAGACACCTTGTGCGCCGAGGATAATCTGAAAGAGGTAAGAGGAGGAGAAGGTGGAGGAGGTGGAGGAGGAGGAGGAGGAAGGCAGCAGGGGGAAGTGGTGGAGGGGGGTTGAGAACGGACGGGGGAAGATAATAAGGAGGAGGTGGTGGGCAAACCACGACAACGACCCCGGCGACTTGGGCGGCGACGACGACGACCGATGACGACGACCCCGACCTCTCCAATGGTCTCTTCGAAGTTTGCGGATGTCTCCAGAGACCTGCGACGACGACCACGACAACGACGACGGGGGCGGCGGCGACGAACATGGAACATGATAGCGACAACAACCACGACGACCACGACTACCACGACGACGACCACGAACACAACGACGACCACAACCACGACCACGACAACGACCACCAAGACGATGACGACCACGGCGACGACCACGACCACGACCGCGACCGTGACCACCACTACCGCGACCATGACTACGACCGTGATGACGGCCACGGCGGGAGCAGCGTTGGCGACAACTGCCGCGTGGTCAAAGGACGACCCCTTGCCAGAGGAGCCTGGTGAGGAGCAGTCCTCCACCCGTGCGCGCCCTCTGGCTGGCGTGGTCGTCGCCGCGTCGTGGTCGTGGTCGTGGAAATCGTCGTGGTCGTCGTGTTCGTGGTCTTCGCTGTCGCGGTTGAGGATTCATGTTGGAGTCGTCGTGGTCGTCGTCGTCGTCGTCTTTCGTCGCATCCGTGGGCAACGTACGTCGTCGTCGTGGTCGCCGCATCGTCGTCGTGGTCGTCGTGGTTGTGGTCGTCGTGGTTGTGGTCGTCGTCGTCTGTCGTCGTCGTCGTCTCCGTCGCCGTCGTCGTCGCCGCCCCCGTTGTCACTGCAGTGGTCGTCGTGGTCGTGAACATCGCCGTCGCCGAGCGGTCGAGGGTCGTCGAAGGTTGAATGCGTTTCCGTGCCGCTGCGAGCCTCCGCAGGCCCGCCAGGGGTCAGGCACTGTTTCTTTTTGTGGGCACCTTGCGTTCTCGGGGCGGCCAGGAGGCAGCGGGGTAAATGGGGCTTCCTCTGATCCTCCTTCCAATATCTCCTTTCTCTTCTTTTTCTCTGAGTTAAGTCAACGGTGTTTGGATGAATTCTGGTGCGTCTGATGTTGCGCAGGTTGTCGTTGTAAGGTTCAGTCGTCCTCAAATGGCGCTAAGGTCTAATCTTTACGGTCTAAGGTGTACTCCATCATCGTCCTGCCTTCCTGGGAAGGGCCCTCAAGGCAACCCCCGCCCCCCCCAAAAGCCCTTTCAGACCACCCTAGCAACGGAGAGGGAATCGAAAAGCAGCAACACAGTGCATAAGCATGAACGTTCGACGGTCCGCGCTGATTTCTTGGATCGGCGCTAGGCCCCCTTGGCGCGTTGCCTTTGGCGCGTTTCGCCAGGGAAAGGGGTCCCAGCGCGGATCCAAGCAACAACAGTTTTTGTTGGTTACGCAGTTTTTGTAGACCGGGAGGGGAACGAGGGTTGGAGGGCGAGGGGGGAGTGCAGAGTGGGAGGGGAGGGAGGGCATAGTTTAGCTACGCGCAGCAAAGCACGGCACGCAGCAGCCCCCCCTGGGGAGACACACAGCACACGCGGAAGCAGGGAGCGGCCAGCGCCGCGGCGAGAGCGCCGTGCCGTTGGACGGAGCTTGTTCGACATCCATGTGTCACTCGCTGCACGGGGAGCACATCGTTAGCTGACACAGGGCTGCGATCAGCGGTGTAGCGGGAGCACCGCTCTATTTGAGATCGAAGTTTGCGCATAATTGTCAGGCCATCAATTTCGTTGATGCAAGCGCACGGCCACCATTGCAGCGATTGCGGCGACAAACGTGCCGTTGGACGGAGGGTCCCTGGTGGACATACAAGATACAGCAGAAGCGCAAGAGAAATATTGAGAGAGAGAGAGAGAGTGAGAAAGCGGGAGCAGATGGTTGCGAACACAATGCCGCACACATCATGATTGCATGCATGCAAAAGTGCATTCATCGCTGCGGCGACAGTGCCGTCCCGTTGCACGTGTGCTCTCTGGCGGACATGCACTCTGGCGTGCGCACCAACGACAGCAACACTTGCTAAATAAGAGGGCCTGATTGCAATGACTGATTCTGTCGAGAGACACATCGGACCAACACAGCACAGCATACGGCACAGCCTCTCCCAAACCAGCGCGGTATCAGGGGAGAGAGGGCGTAATGTTCACATCGTGTAATTTTGAAGGAAGGGGAGAGAGCAAACACCTGGAGAGATTGCCCTCTCCTCCGTCTCCTCGTCCAGGAATGCTCCTCCGCTTCCAGAGGGGGGCAGAGGCAGATGGAGGCTCACCCCGCTCCCGCTCCTCGGCGCTCCCACTTCCCCCCCCTCCTTCCGCCCTCCCCTTCCTTTCCATCCCTCCCTCCCCTACTGCTCCCTCCTCGCCGCTCCTCCCACCTGGCTCCCCCTCCCTCTTTTGTCGACCCCCCCCCGCGCTGCGAGGACGACGACTTCGAGGAGGAGGAAGACCAGCTCTTCATCGGCGCCGACCACCCCGCGTACGCGAGGGTGCAAGAGGCCCTGAAGCGGCAGCTAGTCAGGACCGCCAGGGCGGCGGCGGCATTGGCAGCGGCCGGCCTGGAGGGGAGAGCAGGATGCACGGGGGGTTCCTGGAGATCCTGGGCTTCGAAGGCCCGGGGACTTGCAGGCGATCCTCGGGGAACAAAGCATGACATAAACATAATGTTTCTGAGGTCCGCGAGGATTTCTCGGATCGGCGCGGGAGCCCCCTGACGGCGCATCCAGCTCCGCCTCGCCGCGTAGTGGGTTCATCGCCGATCCAAGAAATCAGCGCGGACCTCCAAAAGTTCCTCGAGATCCACCTTCGTGGGCTCGGATGCCCCTTGGATCTACGACCAATTGCGAACCCTAGCCTCTGCTGGTCGGGGGCGCAGGGCTACGCGGAGGTGCCGTAGCCGATCTTAAAGTGTTTTGGAACGGGCAGTTGATATTTCCGCTTCATTGATGCGGATGGGCCGGTAACGTCGTTGCGACCCTTTTTTCTGTTCGGCATTCACGCGCTCGATTTGTGGCGCAAGCTATGGACGGCGTAACCTTGGGGCAACACATGGATTGTGCAACCCATGGTGCAACCCACGCGGCGTCTTCGGAGCTCCCGTGGATGTCTCCCCGATGGCCCCCCCCACACACACACACACACACACACACACACACACACACACACACACACACACACACACACACACACACACACACACACACACACACACACACACACACACACACACACACACACACACACACACACACACACACACACACACACACACACACTCACACACACTCACACACACACACACACACACACACACACACACACACACACACACACACACACACACACACACACACACACATACACAAACAAATAATGGTCGGCGTCCAGCTGGGCAGGGGAAGTGAGGAGGGGCGGGCCTTCTCGGAAGGCTCGGAAGGCACCCGGCCTTTTGAGAAGTTTTCTAAGCCTCCTGCGGAGACACCGAACAGCCTTTTGAGAAGTTTTCTAAGCCTCCTGCGGAGACACCGAACACGTCTCAGAAGGCTGGAGGGTTTCCGAGAAACCCAGCCGCGTTCTGAGAAGGCCTTCTCATTCTCTTTTCCACCCTCGCTCGCCGCTGACAAAACTATGGCCACCACGAGGGTGCGAAGTTGGTCGCGCTTCGCGGTCTGGGCGATTTCAGAGCGAGGCGCGAATCCGTCGTCCTGTTCTGGGGAGAAGGGAGGGGGGGGGTGGCGCGAAGCGAAAGCGCGACGATGATTGCGATTTCGCTTCGCGGAGCGTTACCCTATCAAAATAGGGGGTGAGGAGTGTTCGGAACAAACTCTCGACCCTAAGTTTTCCCTTTCCGTCTACCTGGGGCCGCCTCTGCCTGCACAGTAACTCCATCTGAGAATGACTCTCCTCTCTCCCCCGATTCTGTCCGGAGGATGGTCGGACCTCGCTCCGCGTATTGTCTTTGCACAGGATGCTTGAGTTTGTTGTTGTGTTCAAATATATATTTTCATTCGGAACCGTTTTCGGTGTTCCGGAATGGTGTTCCATTTGCAGCGCGGGTCTCCTTCTTGGATCGGCGTGTCGATCCCGTCATTCACAGTACGATTCCTTCCTCGTCGTTGTCGCAGGCTCCTTTCCCCTCCGCCTTTCCCTGGTCCTCCCGCTACTCCCGCTGCTCCCTCTCCTGCTCCTATTGCTGCTTTCCCTCTTCTCCTCCTTCCTCCTCCTCTTCCTCCTCCTCCTCCTCCTCCTCCCGATCATCCGCCACCTATTCCGACGTACGCAGCTCTCCTTTTTCCTGAAACGCGCATAACACGGTGGTGTCCTTTTTGTGGTCCAGGTTCGCTGTGATACCCGTCGGCGAATAGAGAGAATCAGCGCAGTGAGAAGGGACGGATGGGAGGTGTAAGATATCAGACATGGCGCCATCGCACCTGGCCTGATAATTCCTTCTCTCCCCCCTCCTCTTCCATCCACCCCTCCTCCCCTCCTCCTCTGCCTTCTGTTCGGGGACGCGCACGACTCGTCGTTCGCTTCGCTCCGTTTCGCTTCGCCGCCTGTTGGGGGACGTCAACTGGCCACCGCGAGGTTTACCAGCCTGAAACATATCCCTGCCCCCAAGATCGGCATCACCTTATCTCGGTGTCGATATATCGACGATTCACTCATTTTCTGAGTGCACACCCCTCAGAGCGCCATCTCCTTGGGCTGGACAATCTGAGGGACAGAGATGAGCTCGAGGCTGGTGAGAGGTGGTCAGCGGACGCTCCTCTGGCCCCATCGCTGCCCCCCCCCCCGGTTCCTTGCTGGCACCCGAGCGCGCCATTCCCCTCTGGGCGGCTTCTTCGGCGGGCCCCTGCCGGGCTCGCCTCGGATCCCAGGGCATGTTGATACAGCGGCGGCCCTTCCACCCAGCCCATGCTCGTTCAAAATCAGCCACTTTGGCTCAAGGCGCTCAGGCCCTCTGCGCTCTCGGGCCGCACTGATTATACAGGACCCTCGCTCTCGGGCGATGGGCTGCCGCCGCAGCTTCTCCCGGCGCCCGCCGCTCGAGCCGTGGGGCCTGCCTTTCTCTGGCGCCTGGCCCCTTCAGCTTCCCCGACCGCCGCCGTCCGCTTCGCCGACCGCAGCCCGCGCGGCCCCGGCGCGCGCCTCGAGCGCGCCGGCGGCGGAACCGACGCCCCGCGTCAGGCGGCCGCCGCGAGGTTGCTGGGCGACGCAGCGCGAGGCCGCCGCCGCCGCCGCTGGCCGGCGGGCCGCGAGCGGCCGCCAGGGCGGTGGCCGCTGAGGCCGTGGCCGCACAGCCGGCGCCCGCCGGCGGGCTGCGCGGGGCTGCCGCGGGGCCTCCGCGCGCGCCTCGCCGCCAGGGCCGCTGCCGCCCCTCCGCCCGGGCCTGCGGGTCGTGGCGCGGGCTCGACGAGCAGCCGCCCGTGGATCAAGCAGTGGCGGGGCGCCCCACCAAACAATGTTCGAAGACCACGTCGTTTGCACGAGCAGTCCTTGCAACGTTCCTAGTTGAGACAGTCCTGCTTTGATGCATCGCGTGTATGTTCCAGAAGCACTGTTCTATGGTTGTTGTAACATTATGGATCACGTCAGCGTGCGCGGGGAGGCCGTGCCCGCCGAAACGGGTGCCCAGGGCCTGAATCGAGGCCCAGATGCCGCCGCCAGCGTGTCCCTTTGGTCTCCACTGTGCCGGGGGGCGCGCTCTCTGTCGCAGAGCTTCTAGTAGCCAGACTAGCTTGGCGGGCGTCGTCGCGAACGGATTGGACTGATGGGTGTGGGGCTGGTTTTTGCCGCGCGGACCCTGCATGCGTGCGTGTTTCAGTGCTCGCTTGCTGTGCGCGCGCGCTTTCTGCAGCAAGCCGCGTGCCCACGTGTGCGCCGTCTTTGTTTGTTTGTTATTTCCCACATCCAGGGTGGGGTTCTTGTTCTCTCTGGTCACCCCGCGCAGGAACACACAGGAACACACTCTCACTCTCACTCACCCTTCTCTCACACACAGACCATCTTGATGACCTTGACCATCACTCGATCCCACACTCACTCACCCATTGACTCATTAATTGCATTATTTCCATCATCATCATCATCATCATCATCATCATCATCATCATCATCATCATCATCATCATCATCATCATCATCATCATCATCATCATCATCTCTCATTCAGTCATTCACTCACTCACTCAGTCACCCACTCATTCGTTAGCTTGAACATGGGGGAAGTATCAGGCCGGAGGCTCGTCTGTGAGTGAACTGTGAGGAAGTCTCATGTGGGAGCCCCTTCCCTATGGGCCCGCGCTCCATGTTTTTAGTCCGAGCGGGTCATCCTCATCCCTGTAACTGTCGTCACTTTTGGGCTCCTGAGGCCTGACTATGGGGGAAGTATCTCAGGCGGGAGCCTCGTCTGTGAGTGAACTGTGCGGAGGTCTCAGGCGGGAGCCCCCTATGGGGCCCGCACGTTACGTTTTTAATCCGAGCGGGTCATCCTCATCCTTGCAATTGTCGTCAGTTTGAGGCCCCCGAGATTTGAATATGGGGGAAGTATCAGGCGTGAGCCTCGTCTGTGAGTGAACTGTAACAACGCTTCAGGCGGGAACCCCCTCACTATGCGGCCCGCGCTTCATATTTTTTTAACCCGAGCGGGCCATCCTCATCCCTGTAACTGTCATCAATTTTGGGCTCCTGAGGCCTGAATATGGGGAAGGCGTCGGGCGGGAAGGCTCGACGGTGAGTCAATTGTGAGGAAGTGTCAGGCGGGAACCCCCTCCCTATGTGGCCCTGCACGTTACGTTTTTAAACCGAGCGGGTCATCCTCATCCTTGTAACCGTCGTCAGTCTGGGGCTCCCGAGGCCCAACTATGGGGGAAGTATCAAGCTGGGAGGCTCGTCTGTGAGTGAGCTGTGAGGAAGTCTCGGGCGGGAGCCCCCTCCGTATGGGGCCCGCACTTCATATGTTTTGCTTAGAAATTGAAAATAGTAATAATAACAATAATACTGATGATGCAAGTACTGAAATGTTATCTTGATAACATAAGTAGCGGAGCTGGGGTCCACGGACCTTGCCCGACAGGGCTGGTGAAATCCTTTTCCACCTCAGCATGAACTGAGCCAAAACTGGCTCTCCACAGTACACAAATGTCACAACGGCGCATGCACAACAATCCTCACTCAAATCACTGATATATACCTTGTTTCCTGCACTCCTCCTCGGGCCCATCTGCAGCTTCATGCCAAGATCGGGCACGCATTCTGGAAACATATCAATATCGAATCATAGCCAGCGAGTGAGGGTGCCAAATCCCGACAAACCCATCAACACTGTAGATCTTGTCCTGCCTTATCTCGTTGAGGGCGGTCGCCACACAAGCTTCGACCACCATCGCCTTTGTATATGTCGAGACGGCCCGATCCACTCGCCGTAGTCGTAGAAACTCCCGTCCACTGTCTATAGTCATAGCTGCGAACATAGCCCGAAGATCATTGACCACGATCTTGCTCGTAGCTCCATTCTTCATCGTGTCCTTCAGGCTGTACTGAGTTGAGGCATCTTTCTGTGCTGGCTGCGTGATACGGTCGATGTGCTGCTTGACTTTGAAGACTGCACTCGTTGCGACAACACTCAAAAGGGTGAGCATCATCATCACGACCGTTGTGGAAACGCCAAAATGGCTCTCATCGTCTGCAGGGCTCGAGATCGCGACTGGCTGAAACTCCTTCTCCACCAACTCAGTAGCGTCCGCACGTCCAAATTGAAGAAACGTACCAAGACCCACCAAGCATTGAGTAAGTGCTCCCATCAGCTCCAGCGCCGGCTTACCGATCTGGCCCTTCTTCTCGTTGCTTGAACCCGAAATTCCACCAACCTCACCTTTCCCAGTGGGCCATACCTTCATCGCCGTTAGGTGCTTCATGAAATCGACCCTCGAAAGATGTATCGTCCCAAGATCTGCGGTGTTCTCGTCGGTGTGAACTTTGCTCGTGCTGACCTTCGTCTCAGCCGTGCGTGCGACTAGGTCCTTGATCCACAGATCCTTCAACTCGATGTGCCTCATCCTGCCAACTCCCTTCTTCTCGACGTTCGTGAGAGCGCTGGAGTTGTCACTCTCCAGCGTCACTGGTACAGTTTCGTCCAAGAGCTCCTTGAGATAAGTCCGTGCTCCTCTCGCCTCAATCCCGACATGCACGAGTGCGTTAAACTCAGCTTCGGGCGACGAGAGTGCTGGTGCCCCCTGAGTCTTGACGAACTGCATGATCAAAGCTCCATTGAGAAACAACTGACCACAACTTGTAGACTTCCTCCCGATAGGATCCTCTGCCCAAATTAGAGTCTGCACGTCCGATAACCTTGAACTCGCCGCTGTCTGGATACATGCACGTGACTGAAGATGGGTGAGCTCGAATGAACCTGATGATGCGCGTGAGCCTCGTCTGGTCCTGCACCGTCGGTCGTGACATCCCCCTCGAACACTCCTTCGCTGCGTACTGACACTCGGGCCTCTCCAAACACACGAACATGTTGAGGCCGTTGACGCTCCTGAACTTTGTGGCCGCTTTGGAATCCAACTCCTCCTCGCTCTCGACCTTCTTCTCGTTCTTGACTCCTGGTATTGGGCTCGTCTTCTTATCATTGGGCTCAGAGTCGAGTAGCTTCTTGACAATAGCAGGCCACATGCGAACTTGAATACCTTCGGGGGTGCGGAGCCAGCCACGTCCAAGGTGCTTGATCTCAGGACCACCAACTGTGAGCTCAGAAACCTTGAGTAGAAAATGTGTGCCGAGCTCCTCCAACACTTTGCTGGCTGAAACTCTGGGACCCACCAGCGTGCCATCGTCAACGTGCTTGGACATAGCAACTTGATTGGCCTTGTCTGCAAACGTACACGGGTCAGAAAGAAACCTCTTGAACGTCATCTTAGATTCATCATTCCGTCCTGTAGCGATGTTCTCAAAGTGGTCGTCGAAATCGATCATCGCCTCGTTAAGTCCGTAGACGGTCTTATTGAGCTTGAAAACCCAATCCGAACCATCGGGAAGATGGCAGTACTCCTTCGGAACCTCTGCGTACACCAACTCTCGAATCGGCGTGTACAGAAACGCTCGAGATATGTCGAAAAAGAAGATGGCGAAATCCTTAACGATAGCGTAGACCATGAGCAACTTGAGTGAGAACGAAAGTGGAGTAGGGCAGCACAGCTCATTCTTGCTCTTGTTGACCTGCTTGTCGAAAGGTCGCGCACAAAGCCTAGCCTTGAGCTCGCCACTCCTCATCTCCAAAACCCAAGTCCACGTAAGTGCCTTAGGCCCGTGAGGGCCCCTCAGCGCGAGCTCCCACACGTCGTAGTTGTCGAACCGATCTAGCTCGCACTGCTTCGCCTCCCACTCGTCGTCCTCGGTCCAGCCCATCACGATGCTGAACTCGCTGTCGTCCTTTAGCTCCTTGTCGACCTCGCCCACGAGCCTCATCATCTCCTCCGTGCTGAAGCCCGCCACGAGCCTCTTGAGGTCGCCAGTGCTCAAGCTCTCGATGGCTCCCACCAGGCCTCGATTCCCAGGTGGGCCTCCAGGGCCGCCTTCACCGAGGTCAGCGTCAGCAGCTCCTCGCTTAGCGGGTGCCCCTGGAGCTGGTACTCCCTGCTTGCCTCGAAGCCTCCTCTCGATCTTCTGCACCTCCCGACGAACTGCTTCAACTGGATCTTGACCTTGTGCTGGTTCTGGCCCTGCTGGTCGCTGTGCTTGCTGCTCGCCGTTGTTAGCCTCCGAGCTGGCCGTAGGTACAGGAACCACGACCACCTTCGGCTGCTCGTCGTCCTTTCTGGCGATTTACTTCTCGTACTCGGCCCGACGCTGCTGGCATGTCCTGCTGTGGTGTGGTGGCCGTCCTCGTCCGTGCTGACCTTTAGCTGCATACTCACACCCAGGGCATCCTTCCGTCGGCTGCCAGTTCTCGCCCTCGTAGACTCCAGCTCTAACCGAGGTCCTCCAAGGCGTCCAACGCATGGCTTTGAGCATCTCCATGTCGAAGCTCTCCTCAGTCGTCAGCTGCTTCACTGTCCTGGCCTGAACTACCCCCGTCGCCGTGCCGATAAGATGAGCATCACTCTTCGAACTGCGTCCGAGCCACAGTCCCTTGCACCAGGCTGTACCCAGCTTGTCCTGCAGCTCCGTGTGCTCCTTGCCGATCACTGTCTCTCCGAACTCCAGCATGGGTGAAGTGTACGGTGCCAACCTGAGCTCCTCGAAAGATGTGCGACCGCTGCTCCTCCTCCGCTGGTACCTGTTGTGGCAGAATATCTGATGCCGAATCATCCAAGGTATGAGAGGTACATCCTCAGTGAACTTCATGTTGTAACGCTTCTCCAGAGCCAAACGCCCAGTCCTAGCAAGACCTGCAACCGACTTGACTCCACTCTCAACTCCACCTTGAGAAGCGCGGCTTCCTTTTGGAACTAGCCGTACTCGAAGTTGAGCTTCAGCTGCCTCTTTGCCGAGCTTCTTGATACGCTCCGAAATCACTCCATTCATGAGTGCCTCCAGTGCTGGTTCTCCGTCTAACTGAACTTCCATACTCATGTAGCCCAGCTCGTCCAGGTACTCGCTGATGGCCGCTATAGCGTAGCTCTGATTGCCTTTAGCTTCCACGACAACTCCCATGAGGTAGCCTGTCCTTCTGTCCTTGCCGACTGCCAGGGTAAGACGCCGACCTGATCCATCTTCACCGAGACTGAGAAACCCATAGTCGAATGATACAACTGGAGTAGCCGATGCGTTTGGATCTCTCGCGCGATGAGGGTCTTCTTGCCCTCGTCCCATCATGCACTCCTGACACCAAGCTTCGAAAGGAATGTGACCTCTCCGAATGTGCGCTCTGACATGTTCTCCTGACATCCGAGCTGGTCTCTTGAGCCCGGGTGCGACGGGCGTCCCCGTCTGATCTGGAACTCCTTCTGCGACACCACGTGGGCCATCACGCGAACTAGCCGCTCCACTGTCAGCCTGCACCTCCACAGGCTGCGTCTCGACAGGCTCCTCCTTCATCTGCTCGTCGTCCTTCTCAGAGTGGTCCTCGACATCGCCGATGATGGACTCGTAGCCTGTCGGATCCTTGAACCTCATGGGAAGAAGAAACGCATTCACCTTCCGTCGTAACTGCAAAGTCACTGTCGACTCGATCGCTTTATCTATCTCGTGTTGCACATTCTTGTTGTTTTTGAACATCTTGGCTCCGTCAGGATCAAAGTGTACCGAATAACCTGCATCATTCATCTCTGCAACTGAAAGGGCACCTCTACGAACTTCAGCTGGCGTGACGTCTAGCTTTGCAGGGATCGACGTGTTCGAATCGAAGACCTCACCCGTCAACGTCCGCTTATCCCAAGTCCGAATACCCTTACCAGTAATGGATCGCAGAGACTGGCCTGGCTCGCCTGTGAGCTTGCACTTCTCCGTCATAGCCTTTGGTACAACATGAGTGTGAGCTCCACTATCCACGAGCATCTCGCATTCGTCCCCGTCAGTGTCGTCCGTAAACGCAAAAATCCAACCCCCTTCGTCATCTGGTAGTACTGCTGCCTGTGCGCGTCCAGCTCCACATACTCGTGTCTGTGACGCTGAATCTCCTGGATGGACCGTACTTGCTGAGCCCGATCCTGGAGCTGGTTGAAGTCCTGGCTGGACCTCAGAAACGGATCGCTGACCTCCTCCAGGCTGGTAAGCGCCGCCACCGTACTTCCTGCAGTCCGCGATCTTGTGCCCGTACTTGCCGCAGTGGGGATTCGAACACCATCCGTCGAAGAGCTTCGTCTCGCCCTTCTTGCTCTTCATCTTGTTCTTGCCGTCGCCCTTGCCACCTTTGCCGCCCGAACTCTGCCAAGCACTCCTTTGACTGCTCGACTTGCCACCGCTGCCCTTCTGGTCCGACTTGCCGCCGAAGCCCTTGCCCTTGGAATCGCCCTTGCCGCCCTTGTCGAAAGCGTCTACGTCCATGGCGTTCGGGTCGAACTTCTTCTTGGTCAACCTCGGGTCGCGCTGCATCATCTGCTGAGCGAAGGCCTCGCAAGTCTCCCGTAGGATCTGGTGGTTCGTGAAGGTCTGCATCATCACCTGAGTCTTCAGTGGCTCGGGCGTGTTCTTCTTGATCAAGGCTTGGACGAGGGTGTCTGAGATCACTTCTGAAAACTTCTCTTGATATCGGTTCATGTCCAGTAGGAACTTCGTGAGCTCCTCGACGTAGGTCTCCCACTTGCCTGAAAACTCGGTGTTCACAAGAAGCTGCAGCTGCGTCACCTTGTTGGAGCCAGTGGCCGCATCCTCGCGTAAACAAAGACGTCGCCACTGCTCCAGGCCGTTACCTGGCTCACAATTCATCACCAAGGTCAACGCGCTGCCTCCAAGCAACTGTGATAGAATGCATCCCATCGTCGCCGCAAACTGCTTGTTATCGTCACCCATCTCTGAAAGCGTAATGACATTGCCGTGGGTAGCTGCTGTCGTGACCGCTTGTGCCAATCTCGGGTCGATGGCGCCCAAGTAGCTGATCAGCTGATATCTGAAGGTCGGGAACTCGTCGCGGTTGCCTGAATACTTATTTGGTCGTCCCAGCAGGCGCGTGTCCACAAGACCAGCCATCATGAGAAGAACAGAGACCAATCACGCTACCATGCAAGTACTGAAATGTTATCTTGATAACTTAAGTAGCGGAGCTGGGGTCCACGGACCTTGCCCGACAGGGCTGGTGAAATCCTTTTCCACCTCAGCATGAACTGAGCCAAAGTTGGCTCTCCACAGTACACAAATGTCACAACAGCGCATGCACAACAATCTTCACTCAAATCACTGATATATACCTTGTTTCCTGCAGATGATCAATAATAGTAATAATAATAGTAATAATAATAATGATAATAATAATAATCCGAGCGGGTCATCCTCATCCTTGTAACCGTCGCCACTCTTGAGCTCCTGAGGCCTGAATATGGGGGGGGGGGGGGGGGGTATCAGACGGGAGCTGTGACGAAGTCTCAAGCAGGAGCCCCCTCCCTATAGGGCCGGCACTTCATGCTTTTTAATCCGAACGGGCCATTCTCATTTCTGTACCTGCCGTCGCTTTGGGACTTCCGAGGCCTGAATATGGGAGACCTATCAAGCGGGGAGGCTCGTCTGTGAGCGAGCTGCCAGGAAGTCTCAGGCCGGAACCCCCTCCCTATGGGGCCCGCATTTCATTTATATATATATATATAACAAAAAAAATATTTATATATATATATATATATATATAAACAATATCCGAGCGGGTCATCCTCATCCTCGTAACAGTCGTGATGTTTGGGCTCGTGCGGCTTGAATATGGGGAAAGCGTCAGGCGTGAACCTCGTCTGTGAGTGATCTGTGAGGAAGTCTCAGGCAGGAGCCCTCCCTGTGGGGCCCGCACTTCATGCTTTTTAATCCGAGCGGGTCATCCCCACTCCAGTAGTTGTCATCACCTTGGGGTTCCCGAGGCCTGAATATGGAGAAAGTATCAGGCGGGGGGGGTCGTCTGTGAGTGAAATGTGAGGAAGTCTCGGCGGGGTGGTGGGTGACGAAACAAACAGCAGAAGGCGAGGCAAGGGCAACGCGGGGAGCGGGTGAGGGCCCGGCGCCAGGGCGAAAATGATAATGACGCAGAGAAGACAATAAGGGCGCCCACTATTCGCGAGGACAACCGCGAAGGTTATCTTCAGATGAGCCGAAAGGATTTTCATGTGGGGTTTTTCCGTCTGAATATTGTTGGTGTTTTTTAACGAATTAAAAAATATCTTCCAACTGACTCGTTGCATGGGTTGGCCCGTGGTATGTGTATTGTTCTGTTCAAGGAAATGTGGCCCTCTTGGGTGATCATCGGTGCCCATCGAGTACGCAACAGTCCCACTGAGTCAGTCTTTGGAGGTTTGTTGACGAGGCGGGGTGCGGGTGCGGGGCGGCTTCGATCGGAGTTCTTTCCAGTTGGTGGAGCCAGGGCGTGGTTGGATTTGTTTGCCAGAGCCGCCAGTTTACGCGGCATTCCTCTTGGGGCAGTCACCGAGGCGCGGCTGGATCGGTCTGTCTGAGATTGCCGCGTGGACGGCAGAAAAGGCGCCAAGTCTCTAAACGGGAGGAGTCGGGAGGTGGTGCGGCGCAAACGTGGGCGCGAGTGTCGTATTCGAACTATTTGACGGAGCGCGCGAGGGCAGAGGCGACGTCATCTGGCGGCACGCAGAAAGGAGTTGGTGCGAGGGGGTCGGCGTTTCAAGACTGTGGGGGGGAGCTCCTGCGCGGCCCGCGAGCACGTTGCGCACATGCTCTGTTTTTCCTAACCATCCTGTGGTGTTGCTTCCTCGTTTTGAAGAGCAGCGCCGCGCGTCCCTCCTCCTCCTCCTCCCCCTCCTCCTCCTCCTCCTCCTCCTCCTCCTCCTCCTTTTCTTCCTCCTTCTCCTCCTCCTTCTCTTCCTCCTCCTCCTCCTCCTCCCCCTCCTCCCGTTGCCACCCCCCTCCCTCCCCCCATCATCAGCATCACCGTCACCATCATCATCACCAGCATCATCACCATCATCATCAGTTCGGCACACCCCTCACACGGTTCGTGGCCCCATAGGGAGCTCCACCGAAGGCCCCAGTGGGTGCGTTCGTATGCGTCACCGCCACCCAATTCGGTACACCCTTCACACGGTTCGTGGTCCCAGAGGGGGTTCCACCGAACGCCCCAGTGGTTGCGTCCTCATGCGTCACCGCCGCCCATTACGGGACACCCCTCACACGGTTCGTGGCCCCAGAGGGAGCTCCACCGAAGGCCCCACTGGCAGTGTCCGCGTGCGTCAGCGCCACCCAGGACAGCGGCTAATGGCCCCATAGGGAGCTCCACCGAAGGCCCCAATGGATGCGTCCTCATACGTCACCGCCACCCAATTCGGCACATCCTTCACACAGTTCGTGGCCCCATCGGGGGCTCCACCGAACGCCACTGTGGTTGCGTCCTCAAGCTTCACCGCCACCCATTAAGGGACACCCCTCACACGGTTCGTGGCCCCATAGGGAGCTCCACCGAAGGCCCCAGTGGCTGCGTCCTCATGGGTCACCGCCACCCATTACGGCACAACCCTCACACGGTTCGTGTCTCCATATGGAATTTCACCGAAGGCCCCACTGGTGGCGTCCGCATGCGTCACCGCCACCCAGGACAGCGTTTCGCGGACCCATACGGAGCTCCACCGAAGGCTCTAGTGGCAGTGTCCGCATGCGTCACCGCCACCCAGGACAACGGTTAATGGCCCCATAGCCGGCTCCACCGAAGGCTCCACTGGCAGTGTCCGCACGCGTCACCGCCACCCAGGACAGCGGTTAATGGCCCCATAGCGAGTTCCAGCGACGGTTCCAGTGGCAGCGTCCGCATGCGTCACCGCCACCCAGGACAGCGGTTAATGGCCCCATAGCGAGCTCCACCGAAGGCTCCAGTGGCAGTGTCCGCATGCGTCACCGCCACCCAGGGCAGCACTTCGTGTCCCCATAGGGATCTCCACAGATGGCTCCAGTGGCAGGGCCCGCATGAGTCGCTGCTACCCAGGACAGCGCTTCGTCGCCCCATAGGGAGCTCCACCGAAGGCTCCAGTGTCAGTGTCCGCATGCGTCACCGCCACCCAGGACAGCGCTTCGCGGCCCCATAGGGAGCTTCACCGAAGGCTCCAGTGGCAGGGCCCGCATGCGTCACCGCCACCCAGGACAGCTTTTCGTGGCCACATAGGGAGCTCCACAGAAGGCTCCAGTGGCAGGGCCAGCATGCGTCAACGCCACCCAGGACAGCGCCCCGCGGCCCCGTAGGGGGCGCCGCTGGAGGCCCCAACGGCAGGGCCCGCACGCGTCACCGCCACCCAGGACAGCGCCTCGTGGCCCCATAGAGAGCCTCACCGAAGGCTCCAGTGGCAGGGTCCGCATGCGCCCGCGCCACCGATTTCGGCGCACCCCTCGCACGCTTCGGTTTCCCATAGGGAGCTCCACCGTAAGCGGTACCCGCAATGCGGCACTCGCAGCTACATATGGTTGGGTCCTGCGATGCGGGCTGGCGTCAGCGAGGGCGAGGCCCCGATCAGGGTCGCGTCGGGGTCGGTCGATCGATCCCGTGCGCGATCGCCCGCGATCGGGCCGCCCAGGAGGCCGGGCCCATGCGAGCCGCTCGGCGCACCTGGGGGGCGAGGCACTCTGCGCCCTGACAGCCTCCCCCCGGAGCCGGATTGGCGGCCGCGCCGATGCATGGCTGCTTGGCGACGGACGGGATGCCTGTCTTGAGGGTCCGTTAGCGGCATCCCGCACAACGCATCATGCAGTCCAATGTTAAACGCAGGTCAACGAGGAAGCAGCAGCCTGTGGTCTTCAGACAGGCCGTCTTCGACCTCCTCGCCGCTGCATGGAGCGGCTGGGAAAGCTGGGCCCCAGACGCAAGACGTGGCCTTGAAGTAGACTGGGCCGACCTCCATCAAGAAATATGAGTAAACGCAGAGAGCAGTGGCAGCAGGCACTGGTGCAGCCCAACGGAACAGTAGCCTTGCGAAAAGCGGGAGGCGAAGCACGAACCTGGCGCCGTCAGCTACGGTGCAGAGGTCACGCCGAAGCCACCGCGCGAGAAGCGGTCGGCAAAACACGAGCCCGAAGCCAGCAGCTACAGGGCAGAGGCCACGTGAGAAGCTGGAGGCGAAAGCCCGACGCCGCCAGCTGCAGCGCAGAGGCCACTGGGGAGCCACATTGCGAGAAGCGGGAAACGAAGCACGAGGCCAATGCTGTCAGCCTCAGCGCAGAAGCCACGGCGAAGCCATCACGCCAGAAGCGAGAGGCGAAGCGCGAGCCCGACACCGACAGTTACAGCGCAGAGGCCACGGCGATGACACCGCGCGAGAAGTTTGAGGCGAAGCTTGAGCCCTACGACGTCAGCTACAGCGCAGAGTCTTCGAAAAAAAAACGCCATGCGAGAAACGGGGGGCAAAGCGCGAGCCCCACGCCGTCAGCTGCAGCGCACAGGCCATGGCGAAGCCACCGTGCGAGAGACGGGAGGCGAAGCTGGAGCCCGACGCCGTCAGCTGCGACCACGGGCCTGGGTCGCGAGAAGCGCCGCAGGAACTCGTGCGAGAAATGCCCGACGAACCTGGGCGCTCGCAGAGCGAGACACTTGGCGCTGCAAAGAAGGGCGCCCAGCCGGCGTCAGCTACAGCCAGAGACATGCGAGCGCGAGCAGAGGCAGCGCGAGTGGGCAGCGGCGCTCGGCAGAGACACCCGACGCCATCAGCAACAGGCGGGGGATGTCGCGCGCGAGAGGAGACGGTAGTGGCAGCGGGCACTACCACGAGGCTGAACGCCCAGCCAAGATTAGCTACGGCCTGGGATTCATGTGAACGGCCACGCAGAGGAGAAGAGGCGCCGGCAGCATGTGGCGCGGCGAGGCTGGGAGGCATCACGTCATCAGCTACAGTCTGGGGCACATGCTTGCGATAATTGTCGTCGCCAGCTGCAGGCTGGGACACACGCGCGCAACAAAACACCGCGACGCGGGAGGGCGAAGACACGGGCCAGAACCTGAGCGCGCGAGGAACACCCGATGAACTTGAGCGCGCGCAGAGTGAGAAACAGAGTGCTGCAAGGAAGGGGGCCTCGCCGATGTCAGCTGCAGGCAGAGACGCGAGCGCGCGAGAAGAGGCGGCGCGAGCGGGCAGCGGCGCTCAGCACGGGCACCCCGCTGTTGGATAAAACAACACTTTGTTGATTAGGGTTTGTTTCTGGTGTAGTCAAAGTGCTGAGCACGCATGCCCAGCGGACGGGCCACGCGCCGAGAACAACATACCCGAAATGGTTCCGAACGCACGAGAATTGCGCACATGCTTGGAACGCGGTCTCGGCTCAGACTCCGAACGCAGAATGTGCAAACGTCGGGGGCACGCGGGCAGAGCACGTATGCCGAACGCCCGTGCTGGGCACGCGTGCGCATCGGGTGTGCCGACCACACACACATGCCGAACGCACGTCGTGAGCAACCGCGCCGAGCACAGAGCACGCGCACCGTGACGCAGCACTGCAGCAGAGGGGGGGGGCGTGGACCTTGAAGATGTGGGGAGCTGTTTTGGGCCAAGGAAGCAACCCGAGAAGCCCCACTGGCCGTGGGGCAGCAAGGCCTCGTTTAGGGGGGGTCTTTTGTTCAGGGCAAGCCCGGACCCCCCCCCTTGATTTGGCGCCTTGGTGGCGCACCGCAGTTTCAAAAAGGAGGTTCGAGGAGTTGTTTCGGGCCGCGGGTAAACTCCGAACAGTCCCGCGGGGCAGGAAAGCCCAGTTTGCGGGTTCGTTCGGGCCACGCCTGAACAATGCCCGTGGTGGCGCACCGCAGCACCAGAAAGGAGGTTTGGGGAGCTTTTTCGGGCCAGTGGGAAACCGCGAACAGCCCCGCGTGGCGGCAAGGCCCCGCTGAGGGTGTTCTTTCGGGCCGAGCCCGAGCAACCCCCTTTTGTTCTGGCGCGCTGGTGGCGTACACAACACCAGAAAGGATGTTCAGCGGGCTTCTTCGGGGCAAGGGAAAAACCAGAACCCCCACCCCTGGCCAAACATGAGAACCGTGGGGTCCCCGGCGCGGGGGGAAGGCTCCGCTTTGGGGGGTGTCTTCAGGCCAAACCCGAACACCCCCCCTTTCTTTGGCGATCCCCGTGCAGGGGGTGGTCCAACCTTTAGGGGGGCTCCGTCGGGCACGGAACAGCCTTGACAGTCCACCTGGCCCAAATCGCCCCGGAGGCGGAACCCCAGCGAGCCCAGTAAGTGCTCATCGGAGATTGGCCGCCCAGTGCGCCTTCCCCGATCACTCAAGTCTGAGGCCGTGCTCACCTGTGGCACGGGGAGGAGGAGGAGGAAGAGGAGGAGGAGGATGAAGAGGAGGAGGCGGAGGAGGAGGAGGAGGAGGAGGAGGAGGAGGAGGAGGGAC
Organism: Prorocentrum cordatum; assembly: GCA_963575745.1. Classification (NCBI taxonomy): domain Eukaryota; class Dinophyceae; order Prorocentrales; family Prorocentraceae; genus Prorocentrum; species Prorocentrum cordatum. The sequence goes on from CAUYUJ010014559.1 coordinate 349,125, forward strand.
ACGAGGAGGAGGAGGAAGAGGAGGAGGAGGAGGAGGACGGAAGGAAGGACAGAAGCAAGGAAGAGAGGGAGGGAGGGAGGGAGACGGGAGGGAGGGAGAGTGAGGCAGGACATGGGGGAAGGGAGGGAGGGAGGAGGCATGAGGAGGAGGAGGAGGAAGAGGAGGATGAGGAGGATGAGGAAGGAGAGCCAGGAGGAGGAGGAGGAGGAGGAGCAGGTGGAATAAACATAAAACTAATAACACGAGCAGTAATACTACTGGTAATACTGGTGCGAGGATGAAGAATACACGTATACGAAAACTACTAAGAATAAGACCCCGAGTACAAATTACAATCGCGAGAAGAATACTAATAACACGAACCACAATAACAACAATACTAACGAACACACAACATACAACACGACACAATAATAACAATCATATTACAATACCATAATAATCCAATCCAATACAACGCAGTAATAATACAACACACTAGCAATACAACGCAATTACACACGACACAACAGGAACATGACAACACAAAACAACACACTTAGCATAACAACACGAAATACAATAGCAACACGCAATCCAAACTCTGCATGACAACGGTGGCGGCTAACATCGACAAGGAGTTCCAGACGCCAGAGCGGGCTTCGAGCCTCGAGGATAGGATTGGCGTCACAATGAAGCTCATTCGTGCAGTGGAGAACGGCTTCGTTAACAGCATCTCGGATTGTTTGTTGTGGTATCCGCTCCTGAAGGACATCGTAGGCAACCCCTACGCTCTCGACCGGAACAACTCCCGCCACCTCCGCCCGGCCAGGGACCATGTGATTGAGCTCGCACGGGAACACGCTCTCGATGAGTTGGGCAAGTCCCACAGAGACCTGACCTCAGGGCAAACCCAGCGCGCCATGCAGGCCAGGCAACGGAACGGGGCTCATCTACAGGATTACGCCGGGTCGTTCCTGCAGCGTCGGCGCCGTCGTGGACGCCGCCGGGGAGATCCAGGTCACGCCGGACAGATTGGTTGCCGTCTTCCGCGAGCATTGGTCGAACATTTTCACGGCTCACGGCATCGACGACGCCCTGCTGGAGAACTGGCTGGACGACGACATGGACAGCAGACCGGCCAGTGAGGTACAGCCCTTCCCCCGCGAAGAGTTCAGGCTCAAGAAAAAACACATCCGCTACGCCATCTTGAATGCCAAGAACACCGCCCCCGGCCCCGACGGGATTCCGTTCCGGGCTTTGTCTCGCGTTCGGGGCCTGTTCGCGGGCATCTTCACGAGGCGGCCAAGGCGCTGTGCAGCGACCAGGGCGCGGAACTCATGGAGGCGGACTACGAGGACGTCAACGTCAGTCTTCTCTACATTCTTCCGAAGAAGGCGTCGGGCACTTGCCCGACCGGTGAGGGCTACTACGATTCCGAGAACGTCCGCCCGCTGAACGTGACGAACGCCGACAATCGGTTGCTCGTCAACGCCGTCCGCATGGCGATCGAAAAATGCATCGGCTCCAGGGCTTCCGCCGTCCAGCGGGGGTTCATTGGGGACCTTTCCCTCCTCGCCAACCTGGTCGACGTCGAGGAGGCGATGGCGCTAGGCGCCTGTGAGTCCGAGGGCGCCGCGGCCGTGTTTCTCGACTTCGCGGCGGCTTTCCCGTCCATTGAGCACGTCTTCGTGAGAAAGGTATTGCGGAAGCTGGGCTGGCCACTGTGGCTGTTCAAGTTCATCGACACGTGTGCGCGAGGAACCAAATGTCATCGTCTTGGGCGGCTCCTGGCATCGGGTTTTCGACGTCACCGGGGGCATCCGACAAGGTTGCCCTCTATCCCTCTCCCGTTTGCCGTGGCCTCCAACCTAGCGCCGTGCACAATGCTGCGGAAGATCCCCAGTGGCGCGCTCAGAGTTCATGCGGACGACGCGGCCTTTGGCCCCGTTCGACGCCCAGGCCGCCCGGGAGCGCCTGCACAGCGTCGGCCCCGCATGGGGCGGCCTGGAGATCAGCTCTAAAGCCAAATACTTGAAATTCGTGGTGGGCCCAGGCTGGGGGGAGTTGTCCTGGCGCGCGCCATTCGACAAATACGCGGCCAGGGGGGAACTTCGGGTAGCAGTAGGACCAGGCATGATGAACACGCTGGACGCGCACTCGGTCTTCGTAGCGCCCGTGCTGACATTCATCTCTCATCTGGACCCTCTGCCACCGTTTTCGTGGACGTCGAGGCCGAGGTCTGTCAGATTATGTTCCTGGGCCCCTCGGAGTGGATGTGGGCCAGCTGCTTGAAATCGCTCAAGATGTATTCTTTGTTCGAAGGATTTGTTCGACGTCCACTGGTCGGCCGTGGCGGCGCGGGCGAGCGTGGCGCTGCACGGAGGCCTTCGGGCCCAGATGCGGGCCAAGGCGCTTCGGCAGGCGATCGGCTGGCCGAGGAATGCCGCCCTCGCGGTCTGCATGCTTCCTTGGCTGTCCCAGAACTTCTTGTTCTCATTATCCGACGCCGTCGACCAATTCCAGTCCAGGGAGCGGCACCTTCACGTTGAAATGTCGTTGCTGCGCCGCGACGGCCTCGCAGTCCAGGAGCGCGAGGGCTGGCAGGCCCGGGCGGGAGTTTCTCAATCCACGCGGCGAGGGCCTAGCCAGAGCGCACGCCCAGGCCCGCCTCGAACGGTGGCGTTCCCCAGCCTTGCCTGGCCACCGAGTCCACAGATGGTGGAGCACTTTACGAGCTACGTCAGCCTGGCTACCGCCGAGAGTGACAGCTTGCCAATTGCGGACGGCGTTCAACGGTTGGCTGACGAGCCGCCGAATACAAGGCAACGGCAAGTGCATATTTGGATGCAGGGCCGAAGACAGCATCGAACACGATGCCTTCTGCCAGTCGTTCCACCACGCGTGCACCCGGAAGCCGAACTTGCGCAAGCCACCTCCTGAGTGTTGCCTCGATGATTTTCTTGGCATTGCCCCACATACCGCTGAACTCAGGCTCCAGCCATGGCAGCGGCGGTCAGAGCCATTGCTGTATATGCCTTGTGCAGGACGCACAACGCCGTCTCGCACGGCGCTGGCTCTATTGCAAGTGCGAAGTTGTTCATTGGTTTTCTACGCGAGGCTATTCGCGGCCACGCGAAAGCTCTGGGCCTCGGGGCTTCCGCCTTCAAGCGACCGCGCCCCAAGTCTTCCCTCTTCTTCTCTCGCCTCCCTCCTCTCCCCCCGCCCCCCTCATTTCAGGTCTGGGTCTTTTGGTCGTGGCCGGCTGGTGGCGGCGCTCGCCCTGCAGGTTCGCCTGGCGAGGTCGACGAGTGTGAATGCGAATCTTCTTACGCCGGCCGCGCAGCGGTCCGGGGTGCAGTCCCAGCGCCTTTCGGACTAGGGCCAAAACGACGGTGGCGGCGTACACTGTTGCAGCAGACAGATGGGAACCTGTTTGTGCTGGCCTATCTGTGCACGCTCAAAATGTTACGTAAGACCAGATTTTCCTGCTGTGCTATTCGCTACTGCTCGGCAGAAGGGCAGAGTGGCTGCACTCTTCACAACGAGTTGGCCGAGGAAGCGCGCACTCTCCGTGAGTGTTCTGCAAGTTTTCCGCCACTCCGCATTTTCGGTTGCCTCGGACTCCCCCCTCTCCTCTCTTTCCTCCCGCGCTCGCCTCCTGGAGGCGGAGCTCAGGCTTACCCTGCTGGTGCAGGCCTGTTCTCTGCCTCCTCTGCCTGCTCCTCCTCTCTCCCCTCAATTGGCAATTGCCCACGCGGCCACCGGGGCTCACTGCTTCGAGGGTGGCCGGCGGGTCGGGCGGGGCCCGGGAGACAATTCGGCGGCTGCCACCTTGCGGGAGGTGGTATCCACGTTCGCACTGCCATTGTTGAGGTCGGCGCTGTCTCCGAGGTTCCGTGATGGGGGGGCTCGCCGCGCCTGTTTCCTGGCTCTTGCGCCGCTCCCTCTTAGGTCGTTTTTTTGTTGCGGGCCTGGTCAGCCCTCTCCGCTTGCCGCCTCTCCTCCCGCCTTCTTGGTGATTTCCACTTCATCTGATCGAGCTGCCGCCGGCAGGTTTGCGTGGTGAGTTACGGAGCTTCGTGTTGCGCCTTAGCTTTGTATACAACCCTAGCTTGATTGTTGTTTCCCCCCTTCTTTGTCCTTCCCCTCCCCCTCGTATTCCCTCCTCCTTGGACTCTAGGTGTCACTTTGTTGGTCGTTCTGCCCAGTCTCGGTTGCGACCGCTAAGTTGCCACCGCGAGGTCTTAATCCGGATGCGATTTCTTGTCTCCGGCAAGCAGTGCACGTGTCTCCCAGTTTGTTCACTGGATAGTTTAATTGTCCGCATGTCTGCGCTCCCGCATGTTCCGCCTGCATTTCTTTCGCGCCGCTAGTGGAGGCTTTCGCTTGGATGTCCGCTCTCCTCTTCTCACTTCAAAAAACATTAACAACCATAGGAACATTAAGATTGTGAAGAAGAAAGCGACGAACACAACTCATAAAAAGAGGACGAGCACTCATAATCAATGAACATAAGAAGAATTCGCAATACACAAAACTAAGAGGGATAAGAGAAGAAATATCAAAACTGGTACGAATAAGAGGAGGACGAGGACGAGGAGGAGGGTGAAGAGGCGGGAAGAGGAAGATGAGGAGGAGGAGGCATGATGATGATGAGGATGAGGAGGAGCAGGACGAGGACGAGGAGGTGGAGGATAATGAGGAGGAGGGGGATGAGGAGGAGAAGGAGGACGAGGAGGAGGAGGAGGAGGAGGAGGACGAGGAGGAGGAGTATCATGAGGAGGAGGGGGATGAGGAGGAGAAGGGAGGAGGGAAGGGAGGAGGAGGATAGAGGAGAGGAGGAGGAGGAGCAGGACGAGGACGAGGAGGTGGAGGATAAAGAGGAGGAGGGGGATGAGGAGGAAGGAGGACGAGGACGAGGAGGAGGAGGAGGAGGAGGAGGAGGAGGAGGAGGAGGATCATGAGGAGGAGGGGGATGAGGAGGAGAGGGAGGAGGAAGAGGAGGAGGAGGAGGATAGAGGAGGAGGAGGAGCAGGACGAGGACGATGACGACGACGAGGACGAGGAGGCCGAGGAAAACGAGGAGGACGAGGAGGACGAGGAGGAGGAGAACGAGGAGGATGAGGAGGACGAGCAGGACGAGGAGGACGAGGAGAACGATATGGACGAGGAGGAGGAGGAGGAGGAGAAGCAGGAGGAGGAGGCGGAGGACGAGGAGGAGGAGGAGGAGGAACAAGAGGAGGAACAAGAGGAGGAACATCATATGGAGAAGAACACGGAGGAGGCGGATGCGGAGGAGGAGGCGGAGGCGGAGGAGGAGTAGGAAGAGGAGCAAGAGGAGAAAAAGGAGGAGGAGGCTGAGCAGGACGAGGAGGAGGAGGAGGTGGGGAGGAGGAGGAGGAAGAGGAGCAGGAGGAGGAGCAGCAGGAGGAGGAGGAGGATAATGATGTGGAAGAAGAAGAAAAAGACGAAGCATAAGAGGAGGAGGAGGAGGAGGAATAAGACTAACAAGAGTTACCAGACTAATAAGAATGGCTTCCAGCCTCTGCTGGCACGGCCAAGTGGTCGGGCCTCAACCGCCCTGCGGCGGGCATACGCGCTTCAGGGCGGCGACACCACGGCTCAAATGTACAAAGCAGACGGCCCACGAGGCCTTACAACATTGCCAAACATTATCCCCCGAGCTTTCGCCCGTGTTTTGGGCTTTGGTTTTGAAACGCGCCGCTCCTGAGACATACATCGGCTGAATGGCCCCCGAGGAAGAAGAGGAAGCGGCAGCAGCAGCAGCACTTACGGGAGGAGGAGGTCAAGGAAGACGGGCTGAATTCACCAGCATCGGCTTGCGCGAAAGTTGGCGCGCGACGGTGGCCACGGCACGAGCGCTTGCAGCAGCAGAGGCTCGCCGCTCCGCCGCGTCCCCACCCTCCCCATCCAGAGTCACCACCCCGTCCCCCGTCCCACGCTGCTGCACGTCATGGCCTACATACTGCTGCTCACTACTGACTCTCTGCTGCAAATGCTGTGGCTCACTGCTCACTTCGTGATGCGATCCAGCAACTTGGCCGCATCACTCTCTGTAGGACCCCGCGCAGGGCTACACCTACCTTGCGCTCCCCTACCTTGCGCTACCTGCCTTGCGAGTGGCTCTGATCCTGCACGCGCGAACATCGTCCGCGAGCTCGATCGAATCCTTTACCGGCACTGCGTCGCGCCAGTATACCTCGAAGCATTCTTTGCAATCCTTTGAGAACTGTGGATCTTGCCCCGCCGATTGCACCAGAGCCACCCTTATCTTCAGAAAAGGAATTCCTAGAGAAGCCGCACCGCCGCCGCTCTTTCTTAATTGCTGGACCATGCTGTGATACTTCACCCTTTGCTTTGGCGGCAACGGTCGCGAATCGGGAGCAGAAATGTTAAGAAGACGATCCCGCAGATGTCCCTCAATTCTGCTGCGCTAGTGAGAGAAAGCTTTGATAGAATTGTCACGAGCTGTTTCAGAATGTCCCCGACTCCGCCTTTCGCCTGCTGCGTACTGCTGCGTAGCTGCCGCCACGTGCTTCGCCGCCTTCGCTGCTGGCTCTCCGCTGCCGTCAGCCCCATCTTGAGAGAGAGGCTCCAGCATCCTGGCGGAACGCTTATCCGTGTGCGCAGTTGCGTCGAAGCCAAGAAGGACGGTGCTCTGGGAAAGGACCAAGATACGTGCGTCAATGGTTATGCGACGCCACGAAGCTGCGGCCATTGAACACACAAGACGGGCACTGGTATGATGATGGTATGCTCGGAGGCTAAAGATGTCGAGCCGCTACATCACTACCAAATCCTCGAGCTAACGAATCGCGGAGGTGTCGTCGACATGTGCCTTGAGAGGCAAACGTGGTAAGGCACACAAAGTACTGTTTAGAGACACTCAGGATACTCGATAAGGGCTGATGCCCATGTCCAGCTATACTATGTGCACAGCACGTCGATATGTTAACATAGCGCCGCACACAATGCCACTGCTATCACACATCATGCACTCATACTGTTTCTCGATCTCGATCACACTTCTGGCTAGCTCAGGCTTGGGGCCAAGTCCAGGAATCTGTCCAGCAGGGGGTACAGCTACAGTGAGAGATTTACTCCGAAGCTCGCTCACATCAACGCGTAATATCATACCACCCGCTTCCTCCGAGCGAATCAATTCCATGAACCATCCAGGAAAGCTAGCAAATCAGGGCCATCTCCGAACACCCCCAAGGCCTCCACATCCTCCCACTTCATCGGGACCCAAGGATGAGCCTCGGCACTAAGAAGACCATTGACCCCAAACGAGTGACGATGTGCAACAGTGGCAAGCAGCGCTGCAATGACTTGTCTGTGAAACTGTGAACGACGCACAAGTTCCTGAAGACCCGCAGTCGCCTGGTCCAAGCCTCAAGCTTGGGTGAAACCATCCGCCAATGAGCCAGAACTTCAGCATTCCAGAGAGACCGCGAATGACGCGCAGCATGCGGATCAAATGCGTCGCCACACATGGCACGCCGAGCAACGGCTGCAATCTGGATAGTCTCCGATATTCTGCACTAGATGGAACATACGCATCGATACCAGACAGCCTTGCATTGCACACCTTGCTCATAAACAAACAGCGTCGTAATCGATCCAGAATGCAAGGAAGATGCCCACAACTCCCCATGGAATAATAACCATATTGCGTTGCGTTACACTTTGCTATAAGTTCGACGCCATACCGTTGAGGCTGAGCACTGACTTGGAAGCCACTGGATTCGATCACCTGCGCAGTTCGACAAGTCACAGAAAGCACCTTCTCGCAAGAGCCGAAGTGCTTCCGATGACCCCCTCCCCACAAAGCATACCAACGTATCTTGCGTACTCAGTTTCTAGGTCCAGATCTAGATCTGCAATATCATCAGCATGCTTCGTCCAAGACAGGTCCTTCATCGTGCCAGACACAGGGCAGCGTACATGTAGGTAGCGCGAATCACGATCCCAGCCATGCTGGGCCCGAGGAGGATAAGGATCGAGAGGGAGAATGAGGATGAGGAGGAGAAGAAGGAGGAGCAGGAGCAGGAGGAGGATCTGGAGGAGGAGGAGGAGGAGGAGGAGGAGGAGGAGGAGGAGGAGGAGTAGGAGGGGGAGGGAGGAGCAGGAAGAGGGTGAAGAGGATGAGGAGGAGGAGGAGGAGGAGGGAGGAGGAGGAGGAGGAGGAGGAGGGGGAGCGCGCCCTAAGGAAGAACGAGCAGCGCACGCTGGAGCTGCGTGCGCCGCCCCCCACCCCCCGCGCGGGGTCCTCGCCGCACCGGCACGGCGCGAGGGGCCCACGACCCTCCGGCACTTCGCTGCGACAGCGAGGGTCGACGACGGCCCACGGCCCTCGCGCCTCGCGCCACGAGGGCGAGCAGGGTTGGCCACGCACAGAGGGGGGTAGGGGGAGGGGGTAAAGCTTCCGGGAATCACCCCTGCTTCTCAGAAGGCGTGGGCCTTCTCTGCAGATGTACGGTAGGTTCGTGTCGTTGAACGCCGCGGGTGACCCAGAATCGTTCGATGTGGAACGATCCCCGCGGTGTCAGAAACCAACGGCGAAGTCGGCACGAAACGAACCTGACGTAGGGTCAGCACCTCCTAAGGAGCAGCCTGCTTCTAAGAAGCCTTTTCCCCTCCCCCTACCCCCTTGTGCGCGTCGCCAAGAGGAGGGCCCAGCTTTTCGGCCTCAACGCTCGAGGAAGCGTAGTGTGAGCCCTGGAACAGTAATTTACCTCCCCATCCCCGTCCTCTCCTGGGGCGGGGAAGTCGTTGCCGCCCGCGACAGATTCGCTATTCATCTCCCCGCCGTCGCCGTCGTCGTCGTCGCCGTCGCCGTCGTCGTCGTCGTCGTCATCGTCGGCCGGCGTCGTTCGTCGTCGTCGTTCGTCGTCGTCGGTTCGCCGTCGCGCTATTTTTCGCCCCGCGTCGCCGTCGGTGTTTGGCCGCCGACGCATTTGTGATTCTTCGTCCCAAAACAATTTATCTGTTCTTGAGCCTACATCATGCATGGAGTAAGGCGCGTGGATTAGCGACGGCGATGCTCGCGCGTGTGCGCCGATAGAGCCCTGCGCTCCGCCACGCTGGTCCCAGGCAGGCTGCTGCCCACAGGAGGGGGACGAGGGGAGAAGCAGGCAGACGGCGATGGGCGTGCAGGCGGGAGGCCAGGGCCGGCGGGGCGGGCGGGCGGGCGGAAGGGGGGCCTGGCGGACAGCAGGCAGGGAGCTGATTAGCGACGTGTCCTGTTTCCGCGCGGAGTCGGCGCGTTCCGTCGCTAAGTCAGCGCATTGGCCTCACGCTTCGGTGGGGTGCCCTCCCAGCTCCGAAAGAGCGCGTTCTGTGGACTCTGCGGAGAGGGGGGGGTCGAACCGGGCCCCCCCCCACCCCCACCCTTTAAGGTGAGGGGGGGTGGGGGTCGAATTGGGCGGGGGTCCTCCCCTTGCGCCGGCGCCGGCGCCGTTGGGCAGCAACGACGATGACGACGCCGACGACGACTATCGAGCTCCCCAAATAGGGTGCGATTAAAGCTGGACCGAGCCCTAGTAGGGTTCTTTTAGGTTTGGGTCGAGCCCTATTATGATTTAATTGGAGCTGGATCCAGCCCCAGGGGGGTGCTAGTGGGGCTGGATTGAGCCCTTGTAGGATTCAGTCAAGCACGGATTCCGCCCCTTTGGGATGCGAGTTGGATCGAGCCTTCGTAAGATTCAATCACACTTGGATCCAGCTATAGTGGAATTCTCGTAGATATGTCGACGAGCCGAAATCTTTCACATCAGTAATTTTGGGTCTCGGAGCCCACAGGGCGGTTTTTCATGTTTTCCATTCGGCGTTCCATGAAGCCCGATGTCATTCCGAGGCCGCGCGTCGAACGTTTTCGATGGCGCGTCGCGTTATGCGATGTCACGTGCGTTGGGGTCGTCAAAGGCTTGCGTGCTTGTTGCGGATCGGTTGATGTGGGCTGGGGTTTCTCACGATTGTACATTTGCTTTGCGCTGGGGCGGTTTCGACCCCCATCCCTGGCTGATCCACCCCGCGGGTAACGTCGCAGGAAGAGTTCGATGATTTCGTTCGTAGTGCCAGCGATGCTGTCGCGGACATTGACCGCGCCACGGGGGGGGTCGTCCAGAAATTTCCTACCATATTGCAATGCTGGCTCTTCGTTTTGAAGAGACACCGCCCCGCGTCATTCCTTCCGGCCCCCTCCCTCGTCCTCCCTCTTCGCGTATCTGCCCCTGCTTTCCGCGTGTCCCCGTCGTCATCGTCCATCGTCATCGTCGCCATCACCATCATCATCAGCATCATCAGCATTCTCGTCGTCTCCATCATCAATACCACCACCATCCTCATCAACATCATCAAAACCCCCCTTTGTTCCCCCGCGTTTCTGTTTCGCCACGTCCCCCGCAAGTCTCGTGGCCTTGTGAGGTGCTCCACCGAAGGCCCCATCGGCAGGGTCCTTAGTGCGCCGCCCAGCCCATGTCGGCACGCCCCTCAGACGTTTCGTGTCCCCATGAGGAGCTCATCGGAGGCCCCGGCGGCAAGGTCCACATGCCGTCGCCCAGGCCACATTGACGACACCCTCAAACACTTCGTGCCCTCATAGGCAGCTCCACCAAAAAAAGGTCAGGTGTCGGCCCCATGGAGGAGCTCATCGGAGGCCCCGGCATAGGTCCACATGCCGTCGCCCACGCCACATTGACGACACCCTCAAACACGTGCCCTCATAGGCAGCTCCACCAGGTGTTTCCCAGGCCGCCGCCCAGCATTTCGGCAACATAGCTTTTCATGCGTCACACGCTTCGTGGCCCCATTGGGGAGCACCCCCGATGGCCCAAGCGACAGGGTCCACATGCCGTCGCCCAGCCCATGTCGTCCACGAGTGGCGCCCAGCACGGCTCCAAGAGCGCCCCAAGAGGCGCCGAGTAAGTTGCACCCTCATGCAAATAGGTTTTGTCACTTGTGGGGGTCCTCTTGGGGCCCTCTTGGAGCATTTTTGGGGCCCTCTGGAGCGTTCTTGGGGCCTTCCCGGGGCCCCAGTGGGCCCTCGGAGGGCCCCAAGAACGTTCCCCGATGGCCCCAAGAGGGACCCCCCAAAGTGGTGCGAAGATTCGCGCAAACGTGCAATCTGTTGTAGGCCTGTCGGGGCCCTCTGGGAGCTCTCTTGGGGCCCCCATTGGTGGCGCCTTGGGGCCTTGGGATGGCTCCAAGAGGCTTCGGGATTGCCCCAGACCGCCACAAGACAGCTCCGAGACGGCCGTCGAGCACCACGGGTGAAAGCAAGTGAGGCTAGGGAACAGGGCCTCTGGTAAGCCGCCACTGCGCCCCCTGGACTACCCAGACAGCGAGGGGACCTGAAACGCCCTGGGGCTCCAGGGGCCCCAGATTAGTGAAGTGAAGGTTTTTGCCTGCCAAGCACCCCGAAATTCTTCACTTCACTAAACCGGACCCAGGACGAACACGCTACGCTTCAGTCCCGCGGGAGATGCGAGACTCCCGCCGCCGCCCGGGGACGCTGCTGCATTGCGGTGCTCTGGTCACTGTTAATGGCTTCCACGGGCTGCAGCGGCTCACTTCCATGACTACCCCGACTCACGAATCCAGTGGTTGGTCTGGCTCTATGGGTTGGTTTCGTTGTGTCGGTTGATTTTATGCTTGGTTGGCGGTCGGTGGATTTCGCGTTGTTCATTGGTGTCGTGAAGTGATTTGTCGTTTGGTTGGTCAGTGCCGTTTTGTTGATTCGTGCCGTTTTGTTGGTTGGTGTCGTTTCGTTGGTTGGTGTCGTTGTGTTGCTTGGTGTCGTTTTGTTGCTTGGTGTCCTTTTGTTGGTCGGTGTCGATTTGTTGGTTTGTTGGTTGGTGTCGGTTTGTTGGTTGGTGTCGTTTTGTTGCTTGGCGTCGTCCTGGCGGCGTGGCCGATAATCGGCGGCCTGCAATGGCGCCAGGATTTGTTTCGGGCCAGCCTTGATCGCCCTCATCATTCTCATATTCGTCAGCGTCAGCACTCGTCGCCCCCATCCGCGCACACATGCGGCCCTGGTACGGCTCTCACGCGGCCCTGCGAAGGCCTTCACTGTGCTCCCCAAAGCTTTCTGAGGGGCCCCCCAGAGGCCCCAAGAGGGCACTGGAAATTGTCGCTTCCAACTCCGCCAGGCGGAGGTCAACAAGGGTCTCACTGGTGCACTTCCAGGAATCGTCGTTCGATCCTCTTGGGGCCCTCCTGGGGCCTTCTGGACCGTCTTGGAAGCTCCGAGCGGCTCCATTGAGGCGCCGGGCGATATCGCTTCCAATTCCGCCAGGTGGAGTTAGACCAGGGGCTCACTGAGGCCTCTTTTTGCGCCCTCCTCTGCCTTTGAAAAAGCCCCGATGGGGTTCTTCAGTGCCGTCTTAGGGCCCCTAAGAGGCCTCCAGTAGGGTATTGAAGTTATCGCTTCCAACTCCGCCACGCGGAGTTGAACCCAGGGCGGCTCTCTGTGGCCCTTTCGGGGCCTTCTTAGAGCTTTTCTGAGGCCCTAAGTGGGCCCTGGGAGGTGTCATTTTCACGGGCGTTGAAAGTGACACCGCGGAGGGCCCTCTTGGGCCCTTCTTGGGGCCTCTCTTGGGTCCCTCTGGGAGCCCTCTTGGTGCCGCCCTGGGGCCTTCTCGGGGCCTTCTTGGAGCCTTTCTGGTGCTCTTTAAGTGGGCCCTGGGAGGTGTCACTTTCACGGGCGCTGAAAGTGACACATCGAAGGGCCCGCTTTCCCTGGTAGCGCTGCCCGTGGCCGGGGCATTGTGCAGCGCATCCCTCGTCGAACGCATTTTGTCGGACGCGTGGTCGAATTCCGCCAGTTCGGTCGAGATGGTGGTCAAGCGGTTCGGTTGCAATGTAGCCATGCGGATCTGAGCTTACCATTTCTTGCCATTTTGGCGGGGGTTCGCAGGAGCGTTTGCGTCGTGATCAACTGTGCTCGATATATCCAGCGGCAGCGTTTCATCCCAATCTATAATTTTGAAAAAAGTCAGCAGGGGCCAAATTGGTGATGTGAAGCAACATAGGTCTCGTAATATGGGTCGAACCTTACCACGACGCTGTTGAAGTTGGTCCGAGCCTTAGTTGGATTGACATTGAATTGGGCCGAGACCTTGTAGAATTGAAGTAGGGCTGGTTCCTGTCTCAGTAGGATTCTATCAGAGCTGGATGCAATTATAATTGAACCGACTTGGTAAATAGTTCGAGTGTGAGTATATTTCAGTTTGATCGAGACCTATTCGGATTGTATGAGGGGGGGACGGCGGGTGGCGGTTTGACTCCCCCCTTGAAAACAGGGGGGGGGTCGGTTCGAACCCCACCCCTCCCCCCTGGAGAGGGGGGGGCTGATTAGAGGTGCCGGAGTCAGGGGGAACGGGGGAGGGGGCAGGTTCCCTGGGCGCATCACATGTCTAGGCCCCCCCCCCGGTTCCGACGTGTCCCAGGATTTGCTCCAAGCAAGCGTCCGAATCCAAGTATTATCTTTCACTCGCCGTACCTCTTCCGAGGAGTTCGCGAGGCAATCCCGAAGAAGAATATATTGAGGAATGAGGGAGGAGGAAGCATAGGTGGATGATGATGATGATGATGATGATGATGATGATGATGCTGATGATGATGATGATGACGACGATGACGATGACGATGACGATGACGATGATGATCATGATGTTGCTGCTGCTGCTGATGATGATGATGATGCTGATGACGATGACGATGACGATGACGATGACGATGACGATGATGATCATGATGTTGCTGCTGCTGATGATGATGATGATGATGATGATGATGATGCTGATGATGACGAAGAAGATGATGATGATGATGATGATGATGATAAATATGATGATGCTGACGATGATTTTGATGATGATGATGATGAGGAGGAGGAGGAGGAGGACGAGGAGGAGGAGGAGGAGATGGAGGTGGAGGTGGAGGTGGAGGTGGAGGTGGAGGCGGAGGCGGAGGAGGAGGAGGAGGAGGAGAAGGAGGAGGAGGGCGAGCAGAAAGGCCAGAGGCCTCCTGGATGCCTCTTGGAGTCCCTTCGGGTGTTTTTTGAAAGCTTCTGGAGTCCTCTTTGGGCGCCTTGGGGGCCCTCTTGTCGGTCCTGGGGGCATCTTAGAGCGTCGTGGGTGCCTCGGGGGAACCTCTTGGGGTCTCTTGAGAGTCTCTTGGCCTCTTTGGGCCTCCTGGGCGCCTTCTTGGGGCCCTCATGGGGCACTCTTGGGAGTCCTGGAGGCCGTCTTGGGGACAATTTTCGGGGAGATCGATCTTGCCTCTCTCCCATCCCCCCCCCCTCCCCCCCAGGAGGCCAAACTTGGCCCAAACCTGGGGAACATTAGTGAGTTGTGCTTTCGTGTCGAGGCCTTCTTGGACGCTCCAATCAATCGGTCGCGGGGCACCCCGTCCAGATCCAGGGTAGGTGGTAGGGGAAGGGGTGAACCCTTCCCCGAAGGGGAAGGGGGAAGATGGAGGAGGAAACTCTCTTGACCGCTAACGCCCAGGGGGCTGGTGGGAGTTCGAAGATCCTGACACTGGGTGTGTTGTGTCCCTTCCTTGGCTTCTGGGGGCCTCCGCAGGCCCTCCGCTGGTTTGGGGACTCGGGAGCCTCCCTGGGCGCGGGCACTCAGGCTGTCCCAAGACAGTCCCAGAGGCCCCTTGCGTTCTGAGTTCGTTGGTCGAAAATGGTTCCACGAGAGGCGTCCATCCTCTCTTCTCCCTATCTCCTCGCTCCTCCCTCCTCCATCCTCCCTCGCCTGCATTCTCGCTCCTCCTTCCCGCATCCCTTCTTCCCCTTCCTTCGTTCTTCCTCTCTTCGCCCCCCCCCCCTGCCGGACTCGTCTTTCATCTCGGCCACCCGTGTCCTCGCTATTCCTTCCTCCGTGTTCCCTTGTTCCGCCCCCCCCCCCCTTCCTCCTATCTTGTGTGCAAGAAGCCCGGAGACGCTTGCGCCCCCTAGCCTGGGTTCCCCAGATTCGATACCCTTGCGCGAGCGGAAACTCTGCAGGGAAATGGTAAGCAGGAGGAGGAGGAGGAGGAGGAGGAGGAGGAGGAGGAGGAGGAGGAGGAGAACCGGGAGGCGGAGGAGGAGTGAGCAGGAGGAGGGAGGACGAAATTGGATGAGGAGGAGGACGAGGTAGAATGAGGAGGAGGAGGAAGGAGGAGGCGTAACGAGGAGAAAGAGGGAAGAGGAAGCGAAATGAGGAGGTGGTGGAAGCGGGATGAGGAGGAGGGAGGCGGGAGGAGGACGAGCGAACCACGAGGTCGCAGTCGTCGTCGTTGCTGCGCCCCTGCCGGTGCAAGGTGAGAGGGGCGAGGAGCTGCGGAAGTTGGTGAAGCACCGGGAGGCGCCCTGCGGCCGCCCGCGGGGGCGAGCAATCGCGAGTTCCCTCTCCCGTTCCCAAGAAAGGAGGAGTCGGATCGAGGAAGGGCAGGGGGAGGCTAAGGACGATGATCGAGGATCGAGGGGGAGGACCACTCAGGCGGCCAACAGACAGTGGCAGAATGAGATAGAGGCCTGACGATAGGCGGGAGGCAAGCAAGGGATGTCAGGCAAAATATCAGCTGATGTCCAACGAGGTCTTGCCCGAGGAGGTGCATGCTGGTGGGTGCTCTTTCAAGGGGTTCTGGCTGCTACATTCGGGGGGAGGAGCTGAAAAGGGGAGGAGGAGGAGGAGGAGGAGGAGGAGCAGGAGCGGGAGCAGGAGCAGGAGGGGGAGCAGGAGGATGTAGAGGAGGAGGAGGAGGAGGCGGAGGAGGAGGAGGAGGAGGAGGAGGAGGAGGAGGAGGAGGAGTTGGAGGAGGAGGAGGAGGAGGAGGAGGAGGAGCCGCAGCAGCAGCAGCAGCATCAGCAGGCGGAGGAGGGAGGAGGAGGTTCAGGAGGACGATCTGGAGAAGGAGGAGGAGGAGGAGCAGCAGCAGGATGAGCGGAAGGAGGAGAAGTCAGAGGCGGAGGAGGAGGAACAGGAGGAGGAGGAGGAGGCGGTGGAGGTGGAGGAGGAGGAGGAAAAGTAGAAGGAGCAGGAGGAGGAGGAGGCGGAGGAGGAGGAGGAGAAGGAGGAGGAGGAGTAGAAAGAGGAGGAGGAGTTGGAGGAGGAGAAGCGAGGAGGAGGAAGAGGCGCTGGAGGCGGAGGAGGCGGAGGAGGAGGAGGAGGGGGAGGAGGAGACGGAGGGGGAGGGGGAGGCGGAGGAGGACGAGGAGGAGGAGGATGAGGAGGAGCAGGAGCAGGAGGAACAGCAGGGGGCGGAGGCGGAGGCGGATGATGAGGAGGAGGAGCAGCAGGAGCAGGAGGAGGATCAGCAGCAGGAGCAGGAGCAGGAGGAGGAGGTGGAGGAGCAGCAGGAGCAGCAGGAGCAGAAGACGATCTGGAGGAGGAGGAGGACGTGGAGGAGGAGGAGGAACGTGTTGTAACGTTTTGACTAGCACAACGTGCGGAGGAAGGGAAACGAGGGCGGAGGAGAAGACAACAGCACCCGCGGTGGTTGCCAAATTAATGGCAAGCACCCCCCGACCCTTCGACCCCTCCACAACGAGGGTGGCGAGAGATCGCCAACGAAGGCGGGGTGGGTGCTGTCGGGAGACCTCTTCCCGCACATTGTGTCACCACGGCGCGACGAGGAACTCCACTGGCACTTCTGGCGCCACAAGCGCGCTGCTCAGCTGCCGCCTGCAGCCTGGCTTCGCGACGACTGGACGAGGCCTTAGAAGTGCCAGCACTCGAAGGACTTACCCCTCTGAAAGAGTAGTAATAGTAGGCGTAGTAACAGCCGTAGTCGTAGTAGTAGTAGTAGTAGTAGTAGTAGTAGTAGTAGTAGTAGTCGTAGTCGTAGTCGTAGTCGTAGTCGTAGTAGTAGTAGTAGTAGTAATCGTAGTAGTGTAACAGCCGTAGTCGTAGTAGTAGTAGTTAGGGAAGTAGTAGAAGTAGTAGTAGTAGTAGTAGTAGTAGTTAGGTCGTAGTCGTTAGTCGTAGTTAGTAGTTTAGTCGTAGTAGTAGTAGTCGTCGTAGTAGTAGTAGTAGTAGTACTAGCAGAAGCAGTCGTAGTAGTAGTAGTAGTTATAGTAGTAGTAGTAGTAGTAGTAGTAGTAGTAGTAGTCGTAGTCGTAGTCGTAGTCGTAGTCGTAGTCGTAGTCGTAGTCGTAGTCGTAGTCGTAGTCGTAGTCGTAGTCGTAGTCTTAGTCGTAGTCGTAGTCGTAGTCGTAGTAGTAGTAGTAGTAGTAGTAGTAGTAGTAGTAGTAGTAGTAGTAGTCGTCGTCGTCGTCGTGTCGTCGTGGTCGCGTCGTCGTCGGTGTCGTGTCGTCGTCGTCGTCGTCGTCGTCGTCGACGGTGTCGTCGTGGTGGTTGGTGGGTGGTGGTTGTTGTGGTGGTGGTGGTAGTTAGTGGTGGTTAGTAGTAGTAGTCGTAGTCGTAGTCCGTTTAGTCGTAGTCGTAGTAGTTGTCGTAGTAGTAGTCGGTCGTCGTGTCGTCGTCGTCGTCGTCGTTCGTGTAGTAGTAGCAGTGGTGGTAGTAGTAGTAGTAGTAGTAGTAGTAGTAGTAGTAGTAG